>JAUBNY010000407.1:412373-485155 GCA_032275445.1 Crypturellus soui | reverse complement strand
ATTGTTTTTGCTGGTTGTGTCATATAGTAGAGGTAATGATACCATGTTGTCTTAGGGAAATGCTAAATTCCAATGGAATTTTATTTTTTTCCTCAGAAAAGCAATTCTTGAGGGTTATTTATTTCTTCTACCAGATAAGTAAAGAGCAAGTACTTTAAATGGCTGAAAAATCTTATTTCGATAGCCTTTTTTTCCCCTATGTGTCTTCTGTTCTTTTGTATGCTCTTGAATGGTGAGATTGGGTGACCTAAAGTCTGGTTTTACACCTCAGTCTGAGAACAGAGGAAGAGTAGCACATGTTCTTTTTTTATTGGTAACCCTTTGCTGCTTGCTTTATGCGTGTTGGAAAGGATAGAGAACAGGCTATTCTTAAGTGCCCTATGCAAACACACTTTTTTTTTTTTTTTTTTTTGAGTTGAGACAGTTGGTGTTTGCCAGGTCTGCTGTGTGCATGCTAGCTGTTTGAAGCGCTTCATATACACACTTCAGACTTCAAACTTACACAGCATCCCCTTTTTAGTAAAGAGGTGCTGATATTCCAAACCGTGAACTAGCCACCTAGAAAGAGAAGTGAGGGTTTGGTCTCTGGAGCTGAATGCATCCACTGTTCTGGTAACAGACTAGTGTTTGGCCATGTTTGGAGTATTAGTGTTCTTGGGCTATTATGTGAGTTGATCTAGCGACTAGGACAGATTGTAACCTGTCTTGGTGCTTAGCATATATTGCTTAAAGTAAAATGGTGTAACTTTGGTGTGGAGAGGTTTCTTGCATCCATAAGGAGAATTATTTGCAGCCTTACTCTGTAAATTTTATACTTGAGGCATCTTTTCTTGAATGGGATTGCTTAAAATAGTTTAGAAGTTTCTTCAGCTCACCTTGCGAGTTAGAAATTATTGTACACAAGGCAATAGTGATTAATGGTACATGGTAACTTGCCCACTGAAATGCTGAAGTTCACTGATCCTGTGAATGAGATTTTTGTTGTTGTTTTTAAAGGTCTGCTAGTGGACCTTTAGCTCTGTTTTGAGCTACATCTGTTTTGTATGTATTCAGCAGAAACTCTTTTTCAGGCCCAACACAATTTGGTGATGGAAAGAACGATAAATTCTAATGCATAGTGATGCTGAACCCAAATATTAAAAAAAAAAAAAAATAACATTTTTCCAAGACTTCAGCCAGACCTCTCCTCAGTGGAAAGGTAGCTAGTTCTATAAGCGTGAAGACTCAAACAGCTGCCTGGACTAGGAAACCTAACTTATTGGTCTCATTTTTATATTTACTAGCTTCTGACACAAAGAAACTGGAGGAAACTCTTAAGTGTAGTAGAAGTGTTTGCTGTGTGCATGATATTCATCACCACTGCAGTTGGGCAGTCAATAACAATTCAGTCTTGAGAGGAACTCAAAGATGAAGATGGAGAGACCTCTATAAGGGTTCCTGCGCAGAGCTTTCTCCTAAATGATGTTACAGAATCCGCTTTCTCCTTTTGTATTGGCTTTGTGAATTGGCCCTTTTGTACTTGGTGTGTATAACAAAATACACCCTGCAGACTGAAGCATTTTTCTGTTTTATGGCTGACAAGCTTATGGAAAGGTAGGCAGTCCATTATAGTTGTCTTCTACTTACATTACTGTATCTGATCCATGGAGAGAGGAACAGTGGGAAGAGTAGGTTATCCAAAAAAGGGATCAAAGGAGTATCAGTTCCTCTTGCTTTATAGCTATTTATGATATATATATATATATATATATATTTTTTTTGGTTCTGCCTCTACAAGTAATCTTTGCTTTATTCTGCAGCTTCCTGTTTCTCACAGAAGTGGGACATTTGTTTTCTCCCAAGGAGAAAATCTGCTGAAGAAAGTCTGTGTGTTCATCCTTCCCTAAGAGCATGGAGAAGCTAATATCTGAAGGTCCTGTTTCTGTTCCTAAGGTACAGCTTGGGTGAAGCTCTAAGCTGCGTAGAGGTTATGGGAAGGGTCCATGTGCCTCTGAGAAATGCCCCAGGAATGTTTCTAGATATGAGAAATTCCCTGATCTATGTTAGTTTTTAGTCATGGACAGTTTTGGAACCAACAAAACACTGGTGCCCTGTGTCTAACACTTCTGTCTCAAATATCATCAAAAACAGTCTTTATAAACTTAGCTGGAGAATAAAGCTCAAGAAATCAGTTGCCTTCTGACTTCGGCTATACCCTACAGTTGCGGTCTTAGAAGTGGAAGATAGATTAAAACCAGAACCTCTACAGGAAAAGGCAAAAACAAGACATAAAAAGCAATGGGTTTTACATTTCACTAATTAAACACACTTCATTTTCAGAAACTTTTCTAAGATCTGAGGGGTATTCAATATCAACGTTAGTGGTAAACTATTTCAAAACATGAAAAAAATTAAGATGTGACTTGCCTTAAATCATTATTCTAACCACCAGTGGAAGAGCCTCCATGCCTGCTGATGTTAAGCCATCCTACAGTGAATGTAGCAGGAAACCCAGTGAGTTAAGTGATGTCAGGCTACTCCTGAGGGAGTTGCATTGTCCTTGGAAAGCTCAGTAAATGGTGGAGTTTTTATTAAAGATCTTCTGCTTGTTTAGGTGAACACTGTCTCTAAGTTAATACTGTGTTGGAGGGAAGACTGTCTTACTATTTATTATTAGAATTTGGGGAAAGTCCTGTTGATTTTCAGAGGGATTTCTAGATTTCTGCCATATCTCTTGAGGCAGGTCCTGGTGAAACTAATGGGCTCTTTGAAAACATTTTCCTCCTTCATGGCTAAATAGTGTAAAGTCCTTCAGCACTATTTTTTGATCAGTTGTTTCACAGAACTCTGTTCCTCTCTTCTTGGAATGAAGAGGATTTTGAGGGCTGTTTTGGGGAGGAATATTTCCATGGGATTAATCTGTTTCTACTTTTTAGTGAAAAACAAGACTTGGATACTTGAGGATGGGATTTGCCTGAGATGTATTGTGCTCTCTTTACTGGATTCCCTGTCTTGCAAGAGATCCTAGCATCCTCAATAGTTGGTGGCAAAACCTATTCTTGGGTGTTAGAAGAATCTACTAACTAGTATCTATTGGTTGCCATTGTCCTTCTTGACTCACAGGGTTATGCTGCTCTCTGAAAATCACCACCTGGGTACAGTGGGCAGGCCTGTCCAGGCTGCCCTCAAAAAAATTGCCTGGTGAAATGTTAGGCAAGAAATAGATAATGTAATAAAGGCTGAGAATATGCCTTTATAGTGGTTTTAGTTGTCATAGGTGGGTAGAAGTGTGACTGAAAGGAGTAGCTTCCTATAGTGTCTCAGACCATGAGTGGCTTTGTTTGCCTCAAAGGATATGCTGACTTTTAAAGTGGGATATATGGATAATAGCAGGCTTTTTTCAAGGATAAAGTGCTTTCATTTCCTTCCCAGGCAGTAACAGATACAAACTCGTGCCCTCACATGCCTGGCAAGTATTTCCTCCCTGGTGCAAAGGACAATGAGAACTGTAAGGTTCCTGAGAATGAAAGGAAGTGGATTAGTCCTGATACACCTAGCAAATGCACCTGGAAGCTTGGGAAGCCTCTCTCTGCCTCCCCACATCGCCATACCACTATGTAAGCATTGCTTATTTTGCTTATGGGCTTTAGGTAAAGGGCTAATCTGGGTCCACTTAGAGACACATGGATTTAACAAGAGGGTGCCAATTTAAATTGGTGCTGCTTTGCTTATAGATGTACTGGTGCTCTTTAATTTTTCATGAATAAGCAAACCTGAGAATGCAAACTAAGCATAGGAGACAAAAGACACCATGATGTGCAACTGGATGAACTGGAGCTACCTTTAAGGAACCTGGCATGCAGTTCCCTAACTACATGAAGAATTGCACTATTAATGCCTGTTGTTTCATAGAACAATTGACTGTGCAATGCTAAGCTACTTGTTGCCAGAAAATAAGTGTAGAGCACACTCATTTTGACACAGCACTTAGCTTGGTGTCAAATTCTGGAGTTTTGGCAGAAATTTGATGTTTCATTTCTTTTAAAATAATATTCAAGGTAATTAACCTGTTAAGGGGAGGGAGAAAGTTAGGTGCAATAAAAAATGCCAGAACTTTTGTGTTGCTGCTGTGTCATCTACCCTTGTGTCCTTTTGTGAATCCACTGATTTTTGGGTTTTGTGTGCTAGGTCAGAGCCTCCAAAAATTCTACCCAACATCCTGAATAAAGTTGGAAATACGCCCTTGGTGCGAATCAACAAGATTGGAAAGCACTTTGGCCTGAAGTGTGAACTCTGTGAGTACTAATGCAGGTAGAAGAAGAAAATTAGAAACAGATTTACAAGCATGTTTATTTCATGAGACCTGAGCACATAAGGAATGTAGAGAACCTGTAGAAAATGGGAGGATTTTCATGTTTTCTTTGTCTAAGAAGTTTATACTTGAGAACAATTCCTGCTAATTTAACACTTCTGGCAAACTTCACACTTCCATGGAGAAGGTTGAGGTGAGGAGCAGGCAGGGGAGAAAGAACATATGAAGCTTTTGACTGACTCTGATTTCTTTGTTCCCAGTGGTAAAATGTGAGTACTTCAATGCTGGGGGCAGTGTGAAGGACCGCATCAGCCTGAGGATGGTAGAGGATGCTGAGAAGGCTGGAATCTTGAAGCCTGGAGACACAATCATAGAGCCAACCTCTGGAAATACAGGTAGGCGATGAAGGCTCCTGGCCAAGTGTGGAATCTGTGGAAGAGGCAGACCTAAAAAGCAAAGAGAGTCACTTCTTGCCTGCATGGTAGAAGAAGGGCTGCGGAGCTGTGCCTTGTGTATGAGAGATGGAAAGGAGGAAATGAGCTGTGCTGACCAGAATAGCTACAAAGGTTTGCTAAACTTGCAGAGGCTCTTTATTTTCAAAAAGAAAAAGCTGTTAGACCAGATTCACTAGGAATCATTGCTAATTCGAGAAAGAAAATCCAGTATTACTGGAAATTAAGCATCAAAAGGCTGGTTGAATCTGAGTCTTCCTGTTTAGAAAGTTCTGTAGTCCTTGTTCCTGCACTGTCAGGTGAGTGGGTCTCATCTGAGAAACAACCTTTCTGTACTACAAAACAGTAGTTTTGCAGTTGAGATGAGCTGAACTAATCTGCTGAGGTGGCCTTTGCACACTTTGAATTTTTTTCAGCATATTTTCCTTGGACCAGCATCTTGACCCTGAGGAAGACTAGAAAAAGAAACAGTCCCACCAGTCAGGTGCCAGGGAAGAATTTGATGGCTGGGAGCAGACTGGATATTTAACTCTAGTACCCTGTGCTGAAGCTGTTGTAACTGATCTATTGGGCTGCTCTACTTGCAGGGAATAAATATGCCTGGAGCTCCTCAAAATAGCAGATGCCCTCCCATTTAAGCCAATCAAATAAATAAAATAAATATAATAGGCTGCCTCCTCTGAGGTGGTCTGAGCTACAAACTGCTTATCTATCTGAGTGTACTTCAGTAAGACACTAGATGTCACCAGACACTTTAATGTATTTTTATGCTTTTTCTGGAGCATTCCCTGACAGAGGATGCTTAGGTTAGACTTTTCTTTTGACCCAGTGCAGATGATTAAAATCAGTGGAGAGACTACGATGAGTGAGCTAATCCATGACAGGTTCCCTTGCCTTCAACAGAAATAACTGGGAAGTTTCATGTCACTTGTGCAGCAGGCTGCCCAGTAAGAGGTGCAGTATTGCTGAAGGTTTCTAATGCAGCTACATCACTTGCCTGAACTAAGACAGCTTCTGCAGTGCTTCTGCAGTTCTATTCTGTGAGGGTGGTTCACTGCTGGACTTGACATTGCTTTTGGCTGGCAGCAAAATGCCCCTGTGTAGCATGCGGATGCTTGGTTTGGTTGTGTCCTGGGTTATAAGCTGTTGGCGAGAGCTGTGAGTTGTACTGACAGTGACACGCAGGATTAACAGGAGTAAAGTTTGCAGAGGGAGGAGAGGTCAGTTACCCATATACCTGGTACCTCTTATACAGAGGGTAGAGGGGAAAAGAGCTCCATGAATGGCAATCAGCATCCCATTCTGGGCCTGCAGCCCAGATCCCACTGCAAGACTGAAAACTGCTTGCATATCTACATAAGTAATATATACACATTGTAACTAGGTACGTGTGTATATATATATAAATATGTGTGTGTGTGTATATATGGGCCAAGAGAACTATATCAGGTACAGCATCAAGCAGCTGGATGTCAGCATGACTTACTGGAGGAACATAATATGTATATTGCAATATAATATGCAGTATATATTGCAATGTGTGTTGCTGCAGTCCTCCAGTCATGCTGACATACAGCTGCTTGAGGCAGTACATGATAAACAGACTTGCCACTTTATCAATTCCAAAAAGATAAAGAAATCAGACATGAAGGGGGTACAAGGTAGTTGCTTCAGAAAGCTGTCTTGATTTAAAAGCCAAGAGCAGGATAGAGAGTAACCTGTGGCCATTGGCTTTTTTTCTGGGGCACGGCTATTAAAGTGCAAGGCTGCTTCTCTCTACATCTCTTGTCATCTGAAGTCCTGGTTTGGAATTTGCTTTGCTTTCAAGTTACTAGCAGGAAGTATAGTGTTGTAAGTAGGGTCTCAAAACACTGCCTTCATCCCAGATCATATATAAAACACAATTTTTGTTTTTTTACTGCAACTGCCCAGTCTTGTGCTCTGCAGAAATAAAGCCGTCTCTGAAACCACAGCTTCATGCATGGGGTAAACTGCTTTTGAGGTATTGTCATGGACCAGATGTCTTTGGGTACGTCTGGTACCCAAATAGCAGGGGAAGTGCCATTCAGCTCTATGTCAAATCTAACTTGATCTGTTTAACCTATCAAATCACCACCTCTGGGTAGCAGGTGCCAGCCTCATGCCTTAGGGAGGGTAATTCTGAGGTTAGCCTTTCAGGCAGGCACACAAAGCCATGAAGACAGACAGGAGTCATGTTGCAGATAGAGATTTGGAAACTAGAGGTGGTATACATACATTTCTAACAAGATGTAATTAACTAGTGTTGGAAATGGCTGTAGGGCATTGGAACCTAACACACACAGCATCTAAATCATGTTCTTTAGAAAGGATTTAGATGCATGACAAATTAGGGACTAAATGCAGAATAAAGTCTCATCCAGGTCTCTAAATTGCTATAAATCCTCTATCTTAAAACTTATTCTCCAAATGTGTTTTTTTTTTTTTTTTTTTTTTTTTTTTTTTTTTTTTTTTTTTTTATTAAAGTGGTGGGATGGAGAAAGGCCAGGAGGAAGGGGTTGTGCCTTTGGTAATGTTGGTTGTTTGCATATGCTGATTTCTTCTCACCCTTGATTAAGCTTTGTTTTTGAGGCTCTAAGAACCAGCAGCACTTGTGATTCTAACTCTTTCCAGGAGCAAGAAATTCTTCCTTTGCCACCTGTCTAAAGCTATTCTACCCAAGTCTCTATTGAAGACCTTAATCAAAAAAAAGCATGCAAAATTTGCAGGATTTTGTTTGGTTGCCTATCACTTGATGCTCTGCATGTCTTTGCTTGTTTCTAGGAATTGGGCTGGCCTTGGCTGCAGCAGTGAAGGGTTATCGCTGTATTATTGTGATGCCAGAGAAAATGAGTATGGAGAAGGTCAGATTCACTTTTGTTTTAGACGTATGAACAAATAAACATGCTGGAGCTTGCAGAGTTTTTGATGCAAGTGACTGTTGTGGCTTTAGCAGTGAAAGTGGAGGCCTCTAAACCAGTAGTTAGGCAGAACCCTGCTGAATATTTTCTGGCCAAGGGCTACTGCTAGTGCCAAGAGGAATCAAGGGTAGCTGTGGTAGCTAACCACAGGTGGTACTATGGTGTTTAGAGCCCTGTCCTTGCAGTGCTGTAATTAAAACTGTCATAACTGTCTTTAAAAATAAGAAGTCAGAAGGACTTGAGATGTACACAAAAAAAATTGAAGTGACTACTGTTCCCTGGCTTATTTGTCACTTATGCCACAGAGGAATAGGGAGGAAGGTAGGGGTTCAGGTTTCCAGTGTTCTGCTATTCTGTCCCAAGCAAGGCCAGGGTGAATCTGCAGAGTTCCCTCAAGTGAAACCCTGAGGGATATTGGCAAGTGTTCAAGTTGTGCAGCAAGGAAAAGAAAAAAATACCTGGATCACATCAGCTTACTTTTGCTGTGGAAAGCACAAAACAACAGCCTTGCAGTCTATCGGCCCAGCCTAGGGCTGCTGCTAGGGGGATGCTGCCCCCAAAGTTGAGTACTCTCTTGATGGTCATTTGTGTTTTGTAGCTTAGCAAAGGAGGTCTCAATTAACCTTTGCCATTCCAACTGCATGGCAGTGTGCCCTGCAATCCTGGACCCAGTGCTCATTCTCACTCCTCCTGGAGGGAGGGGCTCTACACAGCAGCACCAAAGGCCTCCCTTTTGCTCACAGGCCTTGGCACAGATGACTCTCAATTTCTTGTCCTCAGAGGGACAGAGTGAGTAAATAGGGCCCCAGAGGATCCCTCTCTGCTGTCTATGTCCAAAGGAGGACATGACAATTCTTATTTAAGATGCAGGAGAATTATCACTGTTCCAGAGTGCAGAATCCCTTGTAGAACACGTAAGAGTATGAGGGGAGACAGTTTTGCCTGAATAAGGCTCCTCAATATGGAATAATGGTTTCTAGAAACCTGGATGCCTGGACTGGAAACAAGATTTACAGTTAAGAGGCTAAATGTCATTAGAACTTGGATCCAGTTATATGCTTGGAGTTAAGGGCAGAAGAGAGCAGCTAGAAGCTATTCCAGGCTGGGAAAGAGATGTAAAACATTTTCCTCCTCATCCCATTGAGGTTTCTGTACTGGGAAAGTTGGAGGGTTTTGTGACCACTTTTGTTTGCTGCAGGTGGATGTCCTGAGGGCTCTGGGTGCTGAGATTGTGAGGACACCAACAGCTGCCAGATTTGACTCTCCTGAATCTCATGTGGGAGTAGCATGGAGGCTGAAAAATGAAATCCCTAATGCACATATCCTAGACCAGGTAAGAACTGGGTGTCAGAGGTCTAGCATGGAAGGTGGATGTTCCAGCTTCTTACCTTAATGTCACTGACTAAATTTTAAACAGCCTGTGTGAGTCTGTGAGGGCAAGGATGTCTCAGTCCTAGCAGGGGAAGCTGTTGAGCCAGCATCATGCTGCAGGGGAGCAGCCTTTTTACTTCACTAGAGGGCAGCAGGAAGCCTGTGTCTGCAGAAATTGCAAAAAGATTAGGGTGTCTTTCTCTGTTGAACTGGCAGTCTTGCATAGAGACAGATGGGTCATATGTGCCTTGAAAAACTTTCCCACAGACAGGATGAATCTTGATGCTAGAGGATACTAGTGCCTTAGGACTACACTTAAATCACTTGGGTATGTTGCATTTACCCTGAGGCATTCTGCCTAGGTCCAGATAATAAATAAGGAAATAGTCTGGAAGAAGAATGTGCAGTAGTTTTGCTTGGAGAATTTCTGTCATGTTTTTGCCTCAGGTTACAAAATGTTGTTTTTATTTATTACTGAATGGTTCTGTCTTTCAAATACAGTATCGTAATGCCAGCAACCCCCTGACACACTATGACACCACAGCTGAAGAGATCCTGCAGCAATGTGAAGGTATGTTTCCTATTTCAGCCCTTTCATTTGATGAGTTGCTAGGATTCCATATTGTTATTCCATGCTTGTGAAGAGAGGCCTGGGCTGGCTGAGAAATGCATGGATTTTGATATAACATGTCCCATATTCTCTGTGTAATTAGAGAGTTGCTGTATTTTTGTAGTCATAGTAATAAACCATCTTTTCAATTACTCTAAGACATTTTGTGTGTGTGAGGTTTTTTTTAAGATTCCTTTGCTTATGACCAGATAAACAAAGCAGTATGCTTAATTCAAAAATTGATGTAGCTAAAGTGGCATGAAAGAACAGGGACACTTTTTGTCTGCTCACAAATACAGAAATAAGTATTTTTACATGTTCGGAATTCAAACTGTAAATGGAGGTAGGGAAGAGCTCTTAACTCTCAGCTAATATCAATCTAGTCTGCTACAGTTGTAATTCTAATTCTGCTAGTTATTATATACAGACCAAATACTCCAGTAGACTGGAATTTTCTTCACTGACTGTTATCTTCAGAAGCACAAGCTGCTGCCTTGGACTGCTGTCCTGCCTGTGCTAGCTTTGGGCTGGCTCGCAGGAGTACCCAAAGTGACTGACCTGTGGTAGCAGAGAGCTTTAGCTGGGCTGTCTTATCCAGCCAGCGGATCTGTCTGAGAGCTACCAGAGGCACTCGGTGCAGTGCTGCAGTCCAGCATGCAGCGACTTCCATAGGAAGTAGAGGGAAATGTACAGGATGCTACTGACCTGCCTTGTAAAACTGTACGGTTAACTTTTTTGAGACCTTGGCTACTGGAATAACAGAATAGATTAATTTTCTTAATGAAGATGAGGATTATGTGCAGTGTTCTCCTCTCCTCTCCAGAAAAGTATCTCTCCATGTGCTGCAAAGGATATATTAGTGTGGTTTTTTTTTTTTTCTTTTTTTCTACTTCTAGATTGAGTTAAAATGATCATACTTTAACAAACCACCATCCCACAAACAGAGTCAGGATGAATTCTAACCGAAGGCTTCATTCCTCTTGTTTGTCTCTCTTACTTGTAGTCCAGGCATGTTCTTACACCAGTCTCGGGTCTGAACAGGGACATGTTTGGAGTATTGTAAGCATTTGCTTTTGTATACTAATCAATGATCTTTCTAAATACTTTTCTTAACTAACAAAACTGCAATAAGGGTCCATAGATCTACACATGAATTAGGAAATCCAAAGGAGGTGACAGAAAAATGAATTCTGTCAAACCTACACTGGCTGTACTGGTTCTACTCATGGTAAAAACATTAGCTTCTCACAAGTAAATGAGTAGATTACTTGTGTTAACAAATTGGTGTGCAACTATACCATCTCTGGCCACCTGTGCAGTAAGCTAACCTGCATTGTAGGCTGCTTATTGTAAGTTACAGGGTGAATAAGTATCTGTCAACCTTAGTAACAAGAAAGCTGCAAATCTCAACTGTTGGTCACCTTGCTGGTCACTCTGCTGAAAGCCTCACAAGCTGGTGCCTTGTCAGGCTGCCAAAAGGATGTTTCAAAATCCACTTTTTGGAGTAAGTGGAGATTGAGCAAACTGGCCTCCTAATATAGCTATTGGAAAGCAAGGATCCTCATATCTTGGGCCTCTTCTGCCACTTTTGGGATTTTTATTAGAGTAAAAGGTATAAATAGAATTTTTAACCCATCATATTCAGGAATGTTTCACAGATGCCTTTTGATTTCTCACCCTTAAACAGGAAAAATAGACATGTTTGTGGCTACAGCTGGCACTGGAGGAACCATCACTGGCGTTTCCAGAAAGCTCAAGGAGAAGTGCCCAGGTTGCAAAGTAGGTGGCAAGTTTGAATTTCTTTAGCTGGGAGAACTTTAGCTGGGAGAACCTCAAATGGATCTACTGGAGTCACTCCCTTTCCTCCTAGCATCTTTGCCTCCTTGCAATCTCTGTCTTGTTCTAAATGTCTCGGAAAACTTTGAGATGTCCTCAGGTAAGATGTTTTGAGCAGGAAAGAAAAGATATCAGCATCACCATTGTGCTGTGGTCTCATTGGTGATCTCTCTGACTGTGCCATGGCTAATCTTCAGGAACTGCTGACCTTCTAAGAAGGAAACTTGCTTTGTGAACAGATCTGTACTTGTAAAACTACAAACTTGTAAGAAAGCAAAAGGAAGGTACATTTCTACACTTATCACAGACATGTATTGACTGTAATGGTCTGATATGTGAATAGAACAGAAATGTGGACTTTGAATCAACTAAATAAAACATGTAGAACACACATAGCCCTACTTGCCATGGCCACAACCTGAGGAGGTGTGAAGGGTTACTTGCCATGGCCACAACCTGAGGAGGTGTGAAGGGTTGCTAAGGGCCAGGAGCACCAAAGCATGTTAATCACAGAGGGAGGTGGATATTGCCAGGGAGAACTGAACACGAGACCATATTGCTCTCAGCTTTGCACATGTGCACAACCAGGGTGCTCTCATAAGGCTGGCACTGATGAGTAAATAGCTTCATTCTTGAAAGCAGCATGTCATGGTAGCCAAACTGAAAACTTCTGCAGATTATAGGTGTCGATCCTGAAGGCTCCATCCTTGCTCAACCTGAAGAACTGAACAAGACTGACAAGACAATGTATGAAGTGGAAGGAATTGGATATGATTTTGTACCCACAGTGCTGGATAGATCTGTAAGTCATGCTTCTTAGTTTAACTGCCCCTTGCCTTTCCCTGGGATGGAAAAGAAACTTGAATAAATATATATTTTTTGAGCTGAAAAGGGAGGGCTAGCAGACAAAACTATTTCTGTTCTTTCCCATCATGGAAAATTATCCTTAGATTTCTTTCTTGAACAATTTTCTGATTTAGAACCTTGGGTAGAAAGACTGGCTAGACAGCACATTCTAGAACATAGTGTTTCTCTTTATCTTGAAAAGAAAAATTTCCATAATAGTATGACAATGTGAGCACAGCCTGTGTCCCTGAGAAGCCCTTCAAGAGGGGAGGAAGCTGACTCATGCTCCCTGTGGCTCTTCTCACAGCAAGATGTCCATATAGAGACTGTTGATGTGGTTGTCTTGGCAAACAAAACCATTCAACACTTGCAGAATGGAAGCCTAAGCACATGAATCAATAGGGCAGCTCTTACCTCAAGGAGCTTTGACTGAAGCAACATTGAAGTAGCTGTCCAGCCCTTCTCATCTCAAGTTCTGTTTGTTCCTTTCTTTCTGTTTCATCCCAGACAGTGGACAAGTGGTACAAGAGCAACGATGAAGAGTCATTTACTCTTGCTCGCATGATGATCCGAGAGGAAGGACTCTTGTGTGGTAAGAGTTGACATTCTCCTTGGGGTTGTGGGGGAAGATGAGGCTCTGTGCAGGTCAGGAAGGCCTCTTTGCATTTCCCTGTCTTCAACCTGGATGCCTGTGCTGGCCTTCCCCCTTCTCTTCTGCTCTGTCCCTTTCTTTGTCCTTTCCATTATGGTATTTGACACTTTTGTCTCTGATACATATTTTGCCAGGTGGCAGCTCAGGCAGTGCCATGTCTGTAGCTGTGAAGGCAGCCAGAGAACTGAAGGAAGGTCAGCGCTGTGTTGTTATGCTCCCAGACTCTATCAGGAACTACATGTAAGAACCTACTCTTTCCTTCCAGGAGGCGGCAGCCTCAGACTTCCTCACTTGCCTTTCAGTGGCAAGTTGAATATGCACCTCAAAGCACCTAATTGTCAAAGCAAGGAATGTGTTTTGGGCATGACTTCTGAAGAACCTAGACAAGGCTTGAAATGATAAAGTTTAGCCCTCTGAAAGCAGAGCTCCTTGTGTTTGACTTGGGTATCTAACCACCACCCCTGGTTAGTTAACTGCTAGTTAACATTGCTCCAGAAGAGATTTGCTTCCAGACTTTTCCATTATTGGGGAACATCAATGCCATCCCATTTCTAGAAGGATCTCTCTCTCTATTTTTTTTTTTTTTTTTTTTTTTTTTTTTTTTTTTTTTTTTTGCTACTGCCTGCTCTCCTTGCATGTGCTGGCAGCTGGGCACAGTAGTATAAGAGCAGCCAGTGTTGGCATGAGTTTGCAGGTGGTGGGATGAAAGTTTTCAGCTGTGCTGTGAAGAAATTCCTCTCCTGCTCCTCTGAACATATCCCTACACACAATGTCTTTAGCTGTGCTTCATGACTACTGTTACACCCAACACAGTGCTGGGTGACGTTAGAAGCTGCAGAAAGGCCTTGGCTGAGCACAGGTTGGCACTTCTCCATTCCAGGCTGTCTTTATACTCTATTGCAAGGGAGTGATGTAGTTGAAGCATTGTATCCTATGGGATTCCTTTTTCTTCCTGTGAGGATTTTGTCTCCCTGTCTCTGGCTGGTAAGCTTGAATGGCAAATGGCAGTATATTCTTCAGTTACACCGTAGTTGTTAGTTGTAGTGAGCTGTGCAGTTGTCTTGTTTGATATTTTTTGCTGTTGTTAGACATTATTCTGCTGATGACTTCTTCAGTTTCTAATGCTTTCTAGGTCCAAGTTCTTGAGTGACAAATGGATGGTTCAGAAGGGGTTCATGAAAGAAGAAGACCTTGTCAAAAAACCTTGGTAAGTATGGATTTTTGTGAGTCTTTGGTAGTCACTGTGGCAATTAGTCATTTAAACATCATTGGAAGTTGCTCCATTTTCCTTTTTTTTAGTTAACCCTTTATGTTGCTGTGTCAGTATTTAATTGCATATGTAATCAGATTTGCTTAAATGTCATTAAATTCCTTTTTCTTGAGTTATATGGTAGCAGAAAAGACTTGGTTCTTAATGATTTTTGAATGAAAAGGGTCATATTTAAAGTAGTATCTAAAGAACTCTGCCAAAATCAGATTTGTCTGGTGCAAGGTACTATACCTGTACATGAGTGGAGGAGATTCTTCTCAAAAACAGTTACCTATAGTGACTGTAGATACAGCCAGCTTTTTGAGTAGAGGTCCAGATTTTTCTGTTTAAGATCTAAACAGAGAAACTAGGGAGGCTGGTACCTTCCACTAGCTATCTTCTATCCTAGGAAATAGATTAAATGAGGAGACTTTTGGTCATAGTGTCTTGTCACACCTGCGTGAGTCTCTCTCACTGGGGAGAGAAAACTTGGAAGCTCTAAAGATTAGTAACTGTGGCTGATTCCTGACTCTTCATCGCAGCCTCTTGTCGTTCCTGTGGTATTGAAGGCCATGGCATGTGAACTACCAGTTCTCTTCTCCCCATAAGACTTGCTTGGTTTTATGATTGTGCTTTGTCCCTAGGTGGTGGAACATCAGTGTTCAGGAGCTAAGCCTCTCAGCTCCCCTGACTGTGCTTCCAACTGTTACCTGTGCTAAGACGGTTGAAATCCTCCGAGAAAAAGGATTCGACCAGGTACCAGTTGTTGATGAATCTGGGTATGTCCATATACATATATATCTCTCACTATCACGCTTTACTTCCCCCACCAGGTCCTAAGGGATGTCCCTAAACTAACTCGGAGCATAATATTCCCTGTTGTCTGGCTTTCTTCAGGTGGTAGTTTGCCATTTGCACCATGGTTCAAAAATGTTACCTTAAACGTACCAGTGCTGGACTTGCTGTGTTGTCATGCTAGGACTGTTCTGACCCTCATCTAATAAGTTTCTAATTATCATCATGATATATTTAATGTCTCTTCAGTGTTTTTTTCCCACTTCTAAACAGTAGCTACTTAACTTACCAGGGTAAAAGATTCACATTTTAAATAAACAACCTCAAACCTATCCATCTCCACAACTCTCATCCAGTTTCTTCAGCATGTTTTGCTCTAGTGCTATGAGAAATTAACTGCTGCTGGAGTCTCCCAGCAGCCCGGCATGCCTTGGTATCCTGTGGGTTCCTTGTAGGACAGGCTGAAGAATAAACAGGATTTGCTCAGTTACTCTCTGGTCACAGTGTTAACACAAGAGATTAATAAGCCTCTGCACATCCTTGTTGGGAAAGGAGGGGACGAGCGAAAATGCAAAGAGCAATAGCATGCTTTGTTTAACCATATCTCCTCTTGTCCTTCTTCCCCAGGGTGATTTTGGGCATGGTTACCCTAGGTAACATGCTTTCTTCACTGCTTGCTGGAAAAGTTCAGCCTTCAGATGAAGTCAGCAAAGTAATATACAAACAATTCAAGCAGGTAAACATATCTTACAATTCCCAGTTCTATGGTTTAAGTACTGCTCTGATATTCCAGCATTAACTGACTTGGGTAAAGCTTACACGGGATTATACAGAATAACTATTACTGAGCACAGACATAAGATTCACAATAAACTATCTCATACCTCTGAATAGCTCATGTTCTGGCTCTAGATTGGGCCATTCCATTACTTTGGCCAGGCTTTCTGTTGCTGCTGTTCTCTTCTATCTCCAAAACCCCAAAGCAAAGCTGGGCAATGTGAATATTGAGGGGAAGAAACAGGCAGATGTTGAAACATCTCTTACTAAGTTCCCACATCAGGTAAAACAGGCAAATGTTTGCCTTTTGCATCAGATGCCTTGCTGAAACGGGGATGTCTGGTGAAAGCTGATATTGTTAAGGTATGTGAAGCTTTTTTTAGCTAATTCCACTTGTCCATCCAATATGGCGTGCCAGGATATCACTAAACTTCCCAGCTGTGTGGCTGCCCTTCTAAAACATATAAGTATTTTTTGCAGATGTTTTGCTTAATTTACTGGAAAAAGCCCCTCCTTCAGCATGGAATGCTTTATCTAACTTTCACTGTGCTTTTGGTTTCAACACTGACAAAATTAATCAGCTCCTGTATTCAGGAAGTACATAATTTTGTTTAATCTACCAGCTTTTTGAGGTTGAAAAGGAATGTTGACTCTTTGTAGGTGAAATGTAAATATATTTTTTTTCCTTCACAGACAAATAATCAAGTGTCAGGTGAAAACGTGGTGCGTAACAAATCTGTTAAGCTCCTGTTCTCTGTCACTTGGACACTTCAAGAGTTTCTGGGGCTGGTGTGGTGCAATCACTTTGGTAGCTATAGAGTGGTGGTGCTGGCTGTAGTAGCCAATTCTCTGCACTTCTGAGGCTGTGGGTTTTTTTTTTTTTTTTTTTTTTCCCATGGACACCTTGAATTTCCTCATGCTTCTTCATTAAAGAACAACTGAAACATCTTTTTTTTTTTTTTTTTTTTTTTTTTATCTTCAGCACTGATGCTCCTTTGTAGAGGTGGAGGGAGATTGACATGACAGTGGTGCTGCCATGTGGTACTTGTTAACATGCCAGTCAAAAGCATCATTCACTGGCTATTTTGAATTTGAAATTGTGATTAAATGGAGAAACATAGTTAAATGTACATAACCTCAGGAGCTTTTTGGATTGTTGCTTTTTTTCCCACTTTTGTCAAGTTTATTTTCATCTTTTTCAAAAAGAGGCCTGCTTTGTGGATATTGTGGACATCAGGCCTTACATTGTTTAGCAGAGGGGCGAGTTCTTTAAGGCACTGGCCAAAACAGTGCCACCACTTGCCTGGCCTGTAAACTTGAGGACTGACACTTCAGTCTGAACTACAGACTGCTTTGTCTTTAAACACAGGTACTAGGAATCTTCCTTTTGATCTCCTGTAGTTCAGTGTGGGAACCAGAAGTGTTTTTCAGCTCAGCTACGCTGTTCATACTGTGAGGTTTATTCCCCAGTCAAACTAAGCTCACTGCATAGTATGAGCTTTTTTAATCTGCAGTACAAAATTCTTTGCAGTAAATTCCTTTTTCCATTATAAGTCCAGCTAGAGATGGAGTCTCAGATTGTGGATGCTACTGTTAGTTGGGGGGAGTCACATGGATAACAGACGTGTTGATGCTTTTAAAAGCAATTAAAGGTTGTAGGAAGAAGCACTTTTAAGCATTCTTGCGGATGCTTTCAGTGGGTGATTAGCTGAGTGTTACAGGAGGACCTGGGTTCTATCCATAGAGCCAGTGCAGACTGTTTTCTTGTTAAACTCTAATATTAAGCTGTTTTACTGTAAAAGAATTCCTGATTTGGGAAAATTCCTGATTCAGAGTCCCTTGACCTGGGCCTCAATAGTGTTAGCTGAACACTCTTCGGCCTTGATTTTTGTTTTGGCTTGTTTGGGCTTCTCCCTGTCCCCTTCTCCAATTATATTCACTTCCACCCTGATTTGCAGTTTGATTTGTTCACTTTTTCAGTCTTGCTACAGCAAAATCAGTAAGTACAATCTTCAGATTCATGGTAACTTCATGTGTTAGACACACAGAACACTCCTTTTCACCTTCTCCTCACAAGTATTTTGTTGATGTTTCTCCAATATGATTTCAGAGTTGAAATGAAAAAAAGATGTATTTTTTATTCAGTTCTTTAAAAATTAGAAGCAACAAACTCTGATCTTTTAACTGAACTTTGATTTGCTGGTGTTTCTCAGTACTCTGTAAGCAGTAGATAAATGCTGGTGTAATGCTTTTTGTTTTGTTTTAATATTGCAGTAAGCATATGGGGCTATCTACCACCAACAATATAAAGGACTGTTTCTTAAGTTTTGTAACTCTATTTTCAGATTAACCTGAAAGACAACTTGGGGAAACTTTCTCATATCCTGGAAATAGATCACTTTGCTTTAGTGGTCCATGAACAGATTCAGTGTGAGTACTGCTCCTTGCAAACTGTGTTCTCTAATAAGAATAAGTCACAAGAGGCAAACACAAACAAGAATGTGCAAACAAATGCTTGAAGAAGCAAACTTCTTTGTGTGTGTAACCATGTGCTACTGCTAGAGGCCACACACTGCCACTGCAGTTCTGGTGATGTAATTGCTAAATCTGCTGGTAACCTCCTGCACTGTAGTGTACTTCTGGAGCAAGTCATTCCTGAATAATCCAGCCCACTGTGCAACAAATGATGTGCTGAAGTTTGCAGCAGTCAGCTAATAAACATACTTCTACAGTACAAATGATTTTGTTCCAGGTTAGACCTACCATATAATTTCCAGCAGTTCCATGACATGGGTGTCCAAGACTAGCTAAACCTATTTTTTCCTGTATTTTCAAAGCAAAGTCTTTATTTCAACTTCATGAAGTGCAGTAAGAGCTAGTCACACTGTCACCTTCTCGAATTCCTGTCCCAGGTTCCTGTCTGTCTGGTGCTTGCTTTTGTTCTACTTATACCAGTTTGTTCAGCAATCTAGACTGCAATGAACTTTTCATCAGTTACTCTGCATATACTGAGTAGCTTAGTCGTTTCCAGTCCATAGAGGAAGCAATGTAAAGATTTTTTGAGATAAGGAAAAACAGAGTCCTTTTGATTTTCTTGTGTGACTGTCAATCAGGATGACATTTGGGTTTTGCCAGAATATACAAATAATCAGTGATACCCAACTCTGCAGGCATGCCCTGGCATTCAGAGATGGGACAGCTAGTGCTTCTGGTTTTACAAATAGGTGCAGTTAAAACAAAATGGGATATCTTTTCCTCCGAAAGACAAAACCTCCTCTTGTCTTTCTGTGTAGATCACACTGACGGCTCTTCCAGCAAGCGGCAAATGGTGTTTGGGATTGTAACCGCTATTGACCTCCTTAACTTTGTGACCGCCCGGGAGCGGGAAAGAAAGTCCAACTGAAGTCCAGCAGCAAACCTGGAGCCTCTTCAACAGCATTTTGCAATCAGTAACACAGAATCAGGTTTATCTGGGTGGGGTAGAATAGTCTGCTGCTAAGGTGGGGCATTTGGTTTTGTTCTAATTCTGAAAATAAGTGTTACTATCCTTGTCAGCTACATAAACAGCACATTTTACAGTATTGCACAGCTTCTAGGGATTCATTTCTTAATCAGGTTACACAATGTTTCTTGTTAAGACAAACTTATTTTTTTACCTATATATATATATATATACACACATATATATATATGCAAGAATGTTACTTAATTTAACTGCTGTGTTCTTTATTTGTTATGTTTAAAGTCTGTCTTTCCAAAACATTGTTTCAGATTCATTAAAGGTGATTGGAGGAAAAAGGCACTGAAGTAGAAGCCCAAGAGAGCTCTGGAAAGTTTTGTCTGTGCAAGACAGTTAGCTTAGGAAATACCTGTGTGAAAACAAATAGGAGCTTAGGGTAGGGGGCAGAAGGGAAGCATTTTTTTGACATCAATGCAAAACAAAGGACAGACTTCTGAGGGGTTTATTTCAACCAGCTGCTGTAATGGAATTGATTGGATGTCTGACAGTGTAGTGACTAATTTAAACAGAACCATCTCTTTCATTGCAAAGACCAACCTTCTTGTAATCGTACCTTGGTAAGTGAGGACAAATGACATGGGGGGAAAAAAAAAATAAATCAGATTAAACATTGCCTGAATACTAATATTTTCTTGATCATGCTATTACTAGCAGTATCTTCAACTTCCCACTAGGTTTTATCTTAAAGTTTTCTTCCTTGTGCCTGTTTTACCAAAGTCAAAGCTAACCCATCAAGAGCAGTAAAACGTTTAAATGCTGATCAGGTGCTTCCGATTTCAAGAAAAAGCAGGAAAGTAACTGGCCACCATGGTGTGGACTTGATCACTCATAAGTACAAGAGTACGGTGCAGGGGCTGGGTAACTACAAATGTCACCACTCCCAACATGGCCTGGGTTTTGACCTGGGTTTGCCACAGGGGGCCATGGCAGGTGGTTGGCACTAGCAGCTGGGCCTGTGCTGTGCTCGGGCTACCCCTTCCTCCTAGCTGGTGGTAGTGACGGCTGCAGTCACCATGTGGTCAGAGGAGGAAAGTAGCCATGCTTTATCTTAATGTTTTAGTCCTCTTCTGACTAGTTCTTTTTTTGCCCTCTGTGCCCTCTGTGATGGTGTCTCTGGCAGTGAATTTGCTTTCCATGTTGGAAGTGTGCTCAGAGGATAGAGGCCATGGAAGCCCCCCTGCCCCACAGTCAGGCAGAGCCTTCACATGGTGCTGGGCTGAGAGGAGAGGAGAGAGTCCCAAGTGGCAGAGGTGGTGCCAGTTGGTTTTCTTGGCTGCCAGCAGGGAAGCAGGCTGGCCTGTGTTTTCTAGCTACTTCTTTCTTACCCTAGCTCTGTGGAAATGCCTGAAAAGCTTCAAGCTCATATCTGCTTGCTCTTTAATGCTATATTAGTGGCTGCTAAGCTTACTTTTCCCCTTAGTGAGTTTATTCTTGTAGACATTGGCTGTTCCTTCAGATCAGGGCTATTAATGAAGTAATGTGACCCCTGATCTTTGCTGAGCTCTTACTTTCTGAAGTAATGTGAGTAACAGTCTGTAGACTAAATAGAGAGGCTGGGAATAGGAGGCCACTCAGCTGCATAAGACTGGGTGTGAAAGAGTTAACAAGGCCACTTTGTCTGTGACTTAGGTCGAAGTAGATGGCTCTTGTGATCTTCATTCCAGCCCAATGAGTTGGTGCATTATCCCTCCTAGCTAAGCATGTGCTCCATGACTGCTGACACTGAGGAAGAGCAGATACCAAATTAGGTCCCTCTTGGGAGTCAGAGTCTGGATGAACCTCCTCAAGTTAGCTGTGTAACAGCTGGACAGCGAGACTCACCTTTGACACTCCGGAGAGCAAAAATGCCCTCCAGGAATGATCCATCTTTGACACCTGTTGTAGAAGGGCATGATTACAGCAGGAGATACTAGCCTTAAGCTACAGTTTTAAGATTTAAGACAACTTTTCCCAAGGCTTTGGACTAAACTGTGGAGTTTAAACATGTACAGCTTAGGTTCTAAAGGATGGGTGCATTCTTATTTTTAACCTGAGGCTTTGTGGCGATTCATTCTTCCTTGTTCCTCTCACTGTAGTAGCAACCCTAACTGGGGGTCTCCTGACAGATGAATGGAAAGCTGAACTAGTGTGTCAGGTGTGAAATTGTGTTTAGAGACACTGCTTTTGAATCTGGATCAGCTTTTCCAGCAGGATGGCTGTCTTGTATACACAATTATTTGGCAGAAGACAGTCAATCATCTTAGACTGTACTTATGAGACAGATACCTTCCCCAAGGAGTTGTAAATGATTTCAGATAGTGGAGACCCCGTCCTTGCTCTCACCACTTCTAACATCTTTTATGCTTTTGTGGACAGGTCTGTGAATAGTCAGGTACCTCCTTAAAGACCTTAGTATTTCAGGCAAGCTTGTAAACCTCTTTCTCAATGATTTCAAATACTGTTCTAAGCCCTATTTCCATATCCATTCTAATTCACAGGGAAGGGTGAGGAGGAGCCATTTTCTTTGATTACTGGAATTTTCACTGCATTCCTTAGTTCCCACACTTTTAAGAGAATCTGTGTGTTTCACTAGATCCCACTAACTGAAGTGTTTGTGGCTGTTGCAGCTGTTACTGACGCTAAATTTTGTTGAACTGCTGCTATTGTGAAAAAAAGAATTGGTTAGAACTGATAAGGAAGAAGAGATGTGAGAATAAAGCAATCCAAGTAAGTGAATTTATGATGATAAACTTACATCCTGCCTTTCTGCTGTGCAAGTGCAGTTTGTTAGGCATGAGAGCTCTTTCCCTGTCCTAAAGTGACACAAGGAAGAAATAACAGTCAGCAGCCACTTCTATTCAGTATCTGCTCTCCTCTTAAACTGGGGAATATTGGGGCAAATGTAGTTGCTGGATGACTGGAAAACTTTCCAGAGCTCTTTCCCTTGGGTGGAAGCAAGGAGAAGGGAACAGGAGCTTCTGCAAAGCTGAACTTACCCTGATGCAAGAGCTGATGAACCTAATGCTTCTCTGTGTGTGAGAATGTTCTTAAAAACCTCATCCTAGCTAATACTGGTAGGGCTGTATTCATGTTTGCCTTTTTTCAATTTCAAATACTGATCTTTAACACTAAGCTTCAGTCCAAAGCTTGAATGGAAATATACTTTTTTTTCCTGAATGTAGTGCCTACATCTTCTATTGTATTTGTGCTGATTAAGCAGAGCCTAATTCTAGACCTCAAAACTTTTGCACATGGATATATATGTACATTTATATAAACTATATATATATATCAACATTTTGTGCTCTATTTGTATGTCAATGTAAGAGAACATCCATCCTTTTAGTTTACTCTTGGCTCTGCAAAAATACTTTTATTTTCTCACGTGTATAATATTCTGCAATGAATTACCAGGAACTGCCCTAAACGTTGTGGTGACCAAGATTATTCCCTACTTCTTCCCCAAGATGTGACGGACTCTAGGCACCTGTAGCTGTGTTTCCGCTTACATCCCTAACTGGATTTGGAAAAACCTCTGTGTGCTCCTGTGAGCAGGCATCGCTTTGGGGTGGGGGGGATTAATAGTCTGTGGTCTATTCACTGCACAGATTTTCACTGTACAATATAAAAAGCTCAATAAAACCTGTCTGATTGCAGAAGGGCACCGCCTCGACTTATTTTTAAGAGTGGATTAAGCTGAAACTCTATTAGATGGTGGAGAGTTTGTGGGACACCTGCCACAGCATCCCCACACTTTCAGGGTGGACTGCAACTCTGCCTTCCTTTTCCTCTGTCCCCAAAAAGCAGATGGAGGGGCAGGACTGGGGCAGAGAGCCAGGCTAGAGCCTGCTTCCCACGCTGGGCGTGCTCACTGCCCTGCGTGGTGCCAGTGCTGCCTGCGGGGGCAGTGTTGGCTGCCTCCTTCCACACAGAGGCTCTCTTCAGCTCCATCTTTTACTCCTGGTGTGGGTTACTCTCCAGCAGTGTGACTAATGCGGCAGATGAATGATGCATGAAACTTTCCCTCTCTCATATATCCCTTTTACATTACTAGTTGAAACACTGTCCTTATCTGCAGCAACTGCAGATCATCACCTCTCCTTCGCCTTGTGGCAGTCTGCTAAGGAGCAACATGGATCCTGGTGTCACAGTGTGATAGGTAGAGGGCCAATGTCTCTCCCAGGCTCCCCATTGCAGCACAGGAATCCCTGTTTCAGCAGCAAGGCCAAAGGCTAAAACAGCAGAGAGAGCAGCAGGCACCTCAGGGGATCAAGTTCCACCAGTGAGTAAGCTTGAGGTAGCCCTGTTCTGATCTGCTGCTGCTTGTGAAGCCACAGCAGGGATGCTGAACAGAAAGCTGAACAAGCCTCAAAGTACCCCAGCAAGGTGCACCAGGAGTAGCTTCAGTCAGCACAGCTGCCCAGAGAAACACCCAGGGAGTCGTGAGGTGAGGCTGGGACAAGGAGGTTGGCTGCATGCGAACATGTGGCAGGCACTGAAAGAAGATGTGCAGAGTTTCTGTGCCAGCTTTGTGGCTGTGGCAGCACTGGCACTTGTCTGAAGCAGATACTTGCCTGTCCTGTGAAAACAATTACCTATTTTTTTTTTGTGTCTGTGTTAATCTTTGGTGAGTTGGAGCTGTTCATCATGGGGACAGATGAGCTCTCAGGACTGTGACGATTCGGGATGGGAGCACACAGTCGTATGTGGCAGCCCCACTTTCCAGGCCAAGGTGCTGATTAATTCTGCAAGCAGAACTTCTGCACATTGGAGCAAAACAGGGGGCTGCAACTCCTTCAGCCGGCAGCTTCCACACTCCTTTCTGAAAGTAGTGTCGTCTTCTGCCCAGACTCTCTGCCAGGGCTCCTTGGCATGCCCAGGGGCTGTCCCCATGTAGCGGCCCTCTCTTCAGCACATGGCATTCGGATGCCTGCACACACCCTGTTTTTGAGAACTGCAGCGACGCTTTTCCCAGCGATAAAGCACTGCCTAGTGGCACTGATAAAGACTGAACTGTCCTCAGCTGTGGAGGTGCCCTTCCTCACAGATGCAGGGAAAATTACTGGGTACAATCTGGTGTACCGGCTGGGGAGATAAACAGAGGACTTCAGTCCAGAAAGCTGCTTTACAAAAGCCATAAATTCCCTTTGGAAAAAAACAAACAAATTCTCTCTCTCAGCCTTCTCTTCTCCAGGTTAAAAAACCACAGCTCTCTCAACCTCTCCTTATATGAGATGCTGCAGCTCCCTAATTATCTTCATAGCCCTACAAAGAATTGGACACGGTACTCCAGCTGTGGCCTCACCAGAGCTGCGCAGAGCGGGAGGATGACCTCCCCTAACCTGCTGGCAACACTCTTCCTAATGCACCCCAGAACATCATGGACCTTCCTGGCCACAAGGGCACATTACCTTATAAGCAAACTGCTGTCCCAGTTCACTACTCCTGGTAGCTGTCTTCTAGCCCTGGCTTTTATACAGGCCATGACCACATGGCACTGACTCACAGGATGCTTGACCCACCCTAATCATAGGCCAACTTGATCAGAGGCCCTAACCCATCCTGATCAAGGACGACCAAATGAGCTCATTAGTGTCAGCTGTACCTAGCTAGAGCTTCTCCCAGGAGTAGTTAAGGCTTCCAGTAGTTGTAGCATTGCTCTCCCTAGAGAAAAAAAATCACCAGGAATCAAAATGAGCCTGCTTATAACAGAGTCAGTGGGAAATTGACTTTTTTTCTGGGAATTAAAAGACTAACTCTTTTGTCTTTCTGGTGAAAAGTAGAGGAAGAGGCTTAGAGAATGACTTGCACTTGACTACTGCATACACAAGGTCTATAGTTACATGGATCAGAACCCAAGAGTAATCAAAGCTGTCTCTTAGTCTAGTCTATCTCCCTGTGGGGCTGCAAATACTGACAAAACTGAGATTCATAGGAGAGGAGAGGTATCATCACAAATAGCAGCTCAACTCAAGCTCCTGCATGGTAGAATGGGACAGAAAGAAGGAGCACACAGCTTGTGGGGTGAAATGGAGAGCCATCGGGGTGCTCTGGTGTGTTAGTCATGAGCTCAGCCAGCTGAGCCTGCAGGGCCTGTAAAGCTGAAAATGTGAGAAGGCTGTAGGTTCTGGGGGACATAAACATGGTGCCCTATAGTACTGTCATCCCCAACTGCTTGCCTCAGGTTTTCAACTCAGAGGCTGGGGAGGGGATTGGAAATGAGGGACTTGGATATGGTAGAAGAAGAGATAGGAGAGGTAATTCAGGTGCAGAAAGGAACCCAGGGAACTAGTGACATGGCTTCGGTCCTGGATGTGTGAGGGAACAGAATGAGAATGATGAGAATTTCAGATGGGAAAAAATAAGCAGTGACAGATGCGTGCAGGCAAAAAAACAGAATCTTCAAATGATTGAGGTTGGAAGGGACCTCTAGAGATCATCTATCTAGTCCAACCCCTTTACTCAAACAGAGACACCTACAACACATGGCACCGGGTGGCGTCCAGGCAGGTTTGGGAGATCTCCAGAGAAGGAGACTCCACAACCTCCCTGGGCAGCCTGTTCCAGGGCTCTGACATCCTCACAGGAAAGAAGTTCTTCCTCACATGGAGGTGGAACTTCCTGTGTTTCAACTTGTACACATTACCCTTTGTCCTAACACTGACCACCACTGAGAAGAGTTTGGCCCCATCGTCTCTAGATTCTCCCCTCAGATATTTATACATATTGATCAGATGCCTTCTGAATCTTCTCTTCTCCAGGCGAAACAGGCCTAGCTCACTTAGTCTTTCCTCATACAACAGATGCTCCAGTCCCTTAATCATCTTCGTGGCTTTCCCCTGGATCGTCTCAAGAAGCTCCAAGTCCCTCTTGTCCTGGGGAGCCCAGAACTGCACCCAGTACTCCAGATGCGGCCTCACCAGAGCTGAGCAGAGGGGCAGGATCCCCTCCTTCGACCTGCTGGCAACGCTCCTCCTCATGCAGGCCAGGATCCCATGGGCCTTCTTGGCCACAAGGGCACATTGCTGCCTCATGGTTAACCTGTTGTCAATGGGGACTCCCAAATCCTTCTCTGTGGAGCTGCTTTCCAGCAGGGCAACCCTTAATCTGTTCTGGTGCCTGGGGTTATTCTTCCCCAGGTGCAGAACCCTGCACTTGTCCTTGCTGAACCTCATGAGGTTCCTTGCTGCCCAACTGTCTAGGTCTCTCTGAATGGCAGCACAGCCCTCGGGAGTGTTGACCGCTCCTCCCAGTTTGGTGTCATCAACAGACTTGCTCAGGGTGCTCTCTGTGCCCTGTTCCAAGTCATTGATGAACAAGTTGAACAGCACTGGGCCCAATACTGATCCCTTGGGGACACCACTGGCCCCAGGCCTCCAACTAGACTCAGCCCCATTTATCATGACCCTCTGAGCTCTGCCATCCAGCCAGTTCTCAATCCATCTCACTATCCACTCGTCTAATCCACACTTCTAAGCTTCCCCATGAGGATGTTATGGGAGATGGTGGTGAAAGCCTTGCTAAAGTCCAGACAGATGACATCCACTGCTCTCTCTTTGTCCGTCCAGCCAGTTATTCCATTGTAGAAGGCTACAGGCTGGTCAAACATGACTTTCTCTTGGTGAATCCATGCTGACTACTCCTGATCACCATCTTTACCTTGACATACCTAGAGATGGTCTCTAGGATGAGCTGCTCCTTCACCTCTCCAGGGATGGAGGTGAGGTTGATCGGCCTGTAGTTTCCCGGCTCCTCCCTCTTGCCTTTTTTGAAGACTGGAGTGACTTTGGCTTTTTTTCCAGGCACCTTCCTGGCCCTCCATGACCTCTCAAAGATGATGGAGAGCAGCTGAGCAAGAACCATCCCCCCAGTTCCCTCAACATTCTTGCGTGCATCCCATCCAGGCCCATAGATTTATGGGTGTCCAGTTTTGCCTAACTAATCCCTAACTCAATCCTTCTCAGCTAGCAGAAAGTCCTCCTCTCTCCTGGTTCTCTTGCTTGTCTCTGGGCTCTGTAGTTCATGGGGACTAGTCTTAGCAGTAAAGACAGAATCAAAGAAGGCATTTAGTAACTCTGCTTTCTCTACATCCTCCATTACCAAGGCACCCTCCCCATTCAGCAATGGACTAATGTTTTCTCTAATCTGCTGCTGATGTATTTATAGAAGCCCTTCCTGTTACTCCTGACATCTCTCACTAACTCTAATTCCAAATGGGTCTTGGCCTTTCTCGTTGCATCCCTGCATTCTCTGACGATCTTCCTATATTGTTCTGATGTGGCCTGGCCCTTCTTCCACATTATGTACATGCTCTTTTTCTCATCAAGCTTACCCAACAGATCTTTGCCCAGCCACACAGGTCTCCTGCCCCCCTTGCTTGACTTTTTCCTTGTAGGAATGCACCAATCCTGAGGTTGGAGAAAGTGGTGCTTGAATAGTAGCCAACTCTCCCGGATCCCCTTTCCTTCTAGAACCCTGGTCCAGGGGATTCCTCCAAGGAAGCCTCTGAGGAGGTCAAAGTCAGCTTTCTTGAAGTCCAGGGTTGCAATCCTACTTCTTGCCGAGCTTCCTCCACGTAGGAGAAATTATCAGGTCTAGCAGTGCCCCTCTCCTTGTTGGCTCATCAACCACCTGCATCAAGAAGTTACCTGCAATGCTCTGCAGGAACCTCCTGAACTGTCTGCTCCTAACTGTGTGATTATCCCAGCAGGCATCAGGCTGATTGAAGTTCCTCATAAGGACCAGGGCCTGGGATCATGAGGCTTCTTGCAGCTGCCTGTGGAAGGCCTCATCCACTTCCTCTCGCTGATGAGGTGACCAGTAGTAAACTCCCAAGACTGTGTCACCCCTATTGGCTTGACCTTTAATCTTCACCCACGGGCTCTCGACCCACACTTTGTCCTCCCCTATGCTGAGCTCCATACATTCCAGTTGCTCTCTCATGTAAAGAGCAACTCCACCACCTCGACTTCCTGGCCTGGCCTTCCCAAAAAGCCTAAAGCCATCCATGGCCATGTTCCAGTCGTGAGAACCATCCCACCATGTCTCAGTAGTTGCAATGAGATCATGGCTCGCAATCACACACACATCTCCAATTTCCCTTGTTTATTCTCCATGCTGCGTGTGTTTACACAGAGGCATTTGAGTTGAGCACCTAATATACCTCTTTTTCTAGCTGAGGCAGTTGCAACTTGACTTCATGGGCCTTTGGTAGTTCTCATATTTTGCTCTTTTCCCATGCCAGGCTTTGGGCATCCTTCACTGGCTCTGAAGCTAGGCTGGTGTGAGTGGCATGACAGGCCATCGCCTACCTTATCACTTGCTTCCCTGATGATAACCACCCCTCTCTCCCCGCTGAAATCTAGTTTAAAGTCTTCTTGATGAACCCTGCTAGCTCATGATCCAGGACCCTCTTCCTCCTTTGGGAAAGATGAATCCCATTTGATGCCAGCACACCTGCTGCCATGTAAGACTTCCTGTTGCCAAAAAGCCCAAAGTTGTGGCAATGACACCATCCACGGAGCCATGTGTTGACAGACTGTATCCTCCTGTTTCTTTCTGTATTGCTGCCAGCACCGGGGAGAATGGAAGATAATATGACCTGCGCGCCTGAGTTCCTGATGGTCTGACCTGATTCCCTAAAGTCCCTTTTGATTGCCCTCAGGCTACGCATTGCCACTTCTTCTCGTCCCACATGTAGGACCATCAGCGAATACTAGTCAGTGGATAATAGTCTGCGGACCAAGTCATTTCGGATTGCTGCTTGTTACAGGCTTGTCCTTGCTAGTGTGCTGCACACGAAGAACCCTGCCAAGCTCAGGCTATTTATGAAACATGTCACTTCTCAGGGCAGTGGTGTCTAACCACAGGCAATTGTTTTGTTTGTTTGTTTTTGATAAGATTTAAGTTATAGGGAGGAGGAGGTCTGTATTTTTTTAACCATATTTCAGCTGGAATATTTTTTACATTTAGCATGTTAAACAGGTAAAGAATATATTTAATAGCAATTTTTTTTTCAGTTTAGCCCTATAATTCAGATCAGTCAGATCAGTCAGTAGTTATTATGATCCAACTCACATTTCTATTCAGATTGACCAGTAGTGATTTTGATCTTGTTCTTACATGTTTTTGCAGAAGTATGGCTTCATCTGAGGTGCAAAGAAAAGCCAAAAACCAAAGACGGCAGTCCGACTTTGAATTACCTGCTGGGCTTTCCCAGAAATTGATAAATCCTCTTTTTCTGAAATCATGCTAAGCCTCACCATGTTGATTCAGCTACTTTGAAAAAGCCATTTTGATTATTAAATGCATGGGAGAGAAAAATACGAGACAGGAAAACATGGATTCTCCCTCCTTTCTACACTAAAATAAGGAATGTTTGAAAATATGATCATCTCCTCTAGGAGAGAATCCAACTGAGGGATGGCTCTGGTGTTATTAAAGATCTCTCCTTTTGTGCACCTGTAAATAAATCCAAAGTGTTATATCCTTCCAATCCCAGTGAGATAAGTACTGTGAAGCTTCCTATGCAAGGAGTTTTTCAGATTTTTATACTTTAAAAGCAGATGCTCTCTCCACTGTGCATTGCCTTTAAATGCTCTGTAAAACCTCCTTGTGAGAGTGAGGAATTTTCCAAGTGCTGTATCATTCCCTTTGCCTTACTTTGTTTTTATTACTGATTGGCTGGTTTCCTCCAGTTGTGACCTCCTGGCCTGGGGTGACTACAGTTTAGTCAATGGGTTCCTGCAGGGTAAAATCTGCAATGTAACTGTTCAGATAAAACACAGGGCAGAGCAAGTCTGATGTGTAATGAAGAACTTTAGATTTGCAGTATGTTCTTGTTTAGTTGTTGTTTCTGTTTTGTTTTGTTTTTCATTTTAATTGTGCTTAAACACACCCTGAATGGCAAGATAAGATTAGGTACCCACGAGCCACGTTTTTATTATATGTATATGCTGTGCTATTTCAGGCTTGTTTATATGGAATGAAATATGACAAGGATGTCACTTCAAACTCCCGCCAGCCTGTTGTGGACTAGTTTCTCCTCTATTTGTAATTCAGGGGCAGATAAAGCATGAAAACCATGCCCAAACTCCTGTCATCTTGAAGAGCCCTGGACAAACTGTGCACAGGTCTGCTCCTCTGTTCATATATGACTGGGTTTCCTTCTCTAGACATAGGAGCTAGAATTGCATAGGTCAACAATGAGTTCAGAGCTTTATTCAGTTAGTCTTGAGGTCAATTCAAGGTTCAAAAGGTCAATTCAAAGTTCCTAAACTTTCCATTTAGACTTCTTCTGCAGAAAATATTTAACTGAAAAAATCTCTACACAAAATATTTTATTTCAGAATGAACTTTCCTCACTCCAAATACTCATCCAAATCTACCTTTTCTTTTTTTTTTTTTTTTTTTTACAGTTTAGGTTGAAAAGATCTTACATTTTCATTTCTTTCCGTTTGGTCACCAAAAAAAAAGACCTTACATTTTCATTTCTTTCAGTTTGGTCACCAAAAACAAGAATCTTATTTTTTAATGTGGCTTTGCTTCACGCATATGCTGCTTCACAGGCTGCTTCAGAAGGTAGCCAAGAAGAGATGGCTGGGTTATTCTGTAACTGAAATGCACAGAAAATGCAATCCTTACTGAGTTTAGTATTATTTACAGTTTCCTTAAGAGGGACCACCATGATCTTTGTCACATCAGATAGCTCACAAGATTTTTCTACAAAAGAATTACCTCTGACAATGTTTTCCAGAGATGTCATTTATTGCAAAAAGACCAAACATAATGTAATTCCTGTGCTAATACCCATAGTGCTCCTCCCTTTGAAAGGTTTAATTCCAAAATAAGCATTCCAATACTCACTATGGTCACTTGATGCCTGAATAGCCATGCAGTTTTCCTCATGACAGTATTGTGGGTGTTGTGAGTGAGCATGGCCCCAGCCTGGGCCGGACATCTGTGCACAGTGCTGGCTGTAGAAAGGAGCGGGGAAGAGAGGGTCCCACATTCTCTTGGTCTCACCCTCTTCAGATAAGTCTGCACTCAAATAATTTGGGAATCACTGTAGAGTGCTGCAGGTGTTTGCTGCTCTTGGGTGACTTAATAACAAAACAGTTGTGTGAAGAATCAGAGTTAGCATGAGAAAGAGATAGAGATTTAGGTCTGAAGACTAACCCTAAGTTCCTAAAAGATACAGAGAGCAGCACTTAACTCTGTATTTCGTTTCTGTTATTATTATGCCTGATTCAGCAAAGCACATGTTGACATGAACTAGAGCTGGATTTAACCAGTAGTTTATGTATGAGTACTGAAATGTGATCAGAAGCGAAATTCTGAAAAGATCTCATTGCTGGAGGATGGGATGAGAGCACTTATGAAGATAAGTGTAAGTGAAATTGAACAATAAAATGCTTATCTTCTTTATATCCTAATCATTTACGCTTGGAGAGCAATCAGATGCTGAGCATAATGAGGTACAGGGCAGGATCCAATCAGTACGTCTCCACAGAGTGCTCTACTGCTGCTCATTGGCGTTCCCTATCACAGGGATGTATATAAGGTCAGAGCTGAAGCACAGGGAATGTACTCGGCTAATACATTGAAAGTGGTAAGTATGACTTATCTGTTACTGAGCATGCTTCTTTCCTAATAGCAAACTACATGGGAGTAGTGCCTACTAAGCAGATGATGTTGTTATCATGGAAAAGCTTAAAAAATAGGAATACTGTGACTTCTGCTTCTGAGCCTACTCAAAGTCTGACTGTGATCCAGGGAGTGTGTATTTTCAGTAAGATCCGAATATATCTGAAAACCCATAAGGTTCTGACCTTGCACCATAAGGTCATTTGGGCAGTGCAGGAGGTTGCCCAGAGAGGTTGTGCAGTCTCCATCCTGGGAGATTTTCAAGACTAACTGGATAAAGAATAAAGCTCTGAACTCAGTGTTGACCCTCCTTTGTACAGGAGGTTGGTCTGGAGACCTCCCGAGGTCCCTTCCAGAACGGGTCATTCTATGATTTTGTTGACAAACTGCTTTTGTATTTGTCAGTGAGAGAAACGCTATTTCTTTAAAATGTATTCATTTTTAATGAATGCAATAAGATTGTATTTTGCTTTGAATGCATACAGAAATCTGGAGCAGGTCAGTATGGAATCCTTCTGCTCTGCTGACTTCATTTAATCTATGTAGGACTATGTTGGTTTTCTTCCTTTTGAAGTTATCAGTACAGTCTGATAACTTAATAACTGAAATCTCTTATCTGCGAAATACTCTATAAACATTAGCCTATGCTCTTTGTCATATGCTTTCATTAAGTTGTAGAAGCTGCAGAATTATGTGTTCCTATGCCCTGTCTCTTGGATTGCTTCCCAGTTCCAACCATCTTGGCTTATTTTCCCTTATCTGTAGTCCATTCTGTGCTGCCTCAAACTTCTCTATTTAACAGTCCTGTGCTCTGAAGAGAATAATAGTTCCATTATAGAATACCTAAAAAAGATCAGATGTATTTGACAGCCAAGCTGATCATAGCTGAAGCTTCAGGCAAGGCTAGGAGGGTGATTTTGATTTCAGTGTCTGGGCATAGGTAAGAGTTCCCATAATCAAAGGAGGACATATCTTTGCTTTGTGATACAAGGTGACTTAAAACTGCATTGGAGGTACTGTGAGGAGATGTTTGCTTTGGATATTGCTCCTCTCAGCAATCCTTGACTGCAGTCAAACTTTCCACTGCAGTCCCACCCGCCTTTCTGGTCCTACTTATCACCTAGAGTACATGTTAGCACAAGGCAACTGCTCAAACTGACAGCTGGGGAGTAATGAATTGGTGTCTTCTCCTCACCTCTGAAAGATATGGGAAGGTAAGACTCCACCTCCCCTTTGCTACTAGAGCTACTGTTTCAGGTCGTCTGCAGTCTCACGTGGGCATTACTGGGGTTCCTACACTTCCAACAGTCTTTATCTTCAGAATCATAATGGTTTGGGACATATCTTAAATATAAATTCAGACCCTAGGGCACAGCTATACAAGCGATCTTAGAATGGACTGTAGTAAGAAGGGAATCTATGCAGTTATATCACATTATGGGAAGAGTTAACCAACCTTTATGTAGATACACGAGAACTCCTGCAGCAATAATGAATGTATATGTTGTACATGTTGATTGGCTTCTGATTTTGGGGCTTTTAGAGACTTTATCTGTACCCGCTTTGAATGGCTGAGTAGATGAAAACCCCATTCTTTGCCTTGTTTTTATACTGGGTGTTTAGGCAAGGGAGCATAATGACCAGGCTGTAATACTGCTTGAAAAAGGCCCACACCAGTAATGCTCTTCCCTCCCTGCAGCCCTTCCAACTGAGCCCTCTCAGCATGACATGCTGTCCTGGTTCTACCATTTTGGGGTTGGGCAGGGGCCACGCTGGGGTCTGAGGCACCTCTTGGCAGCAGCAATGTGCTCTGACATTGCAGTTCCTGCTCCAGCCCTAAGCGTGCAGGGCAGGACTGCCAAGAGGCAGGGCAAGGGGGTCTGCAGGAGGCGCTCAGGTAGCCCTTGCTGCTTGCAGCGCATACAAAATCCTGTTTCCTTCACCCCACCAAAAGCAAGCAAATCGGGTGGTTTCCTTGCATTTTCCTGCAAGGAAAACATTTTCCCTTGCACCTCTTCTGCTGGGTGTGCATTAGGCAATTGGCAAGAGAAGGACCCAGGCAGGACCCAGAACTGGGCAGGGGGTGAAGTTAAAGCATAACTGGTTGGATGGGAACAAGCCTGGGCGTCCAGCCCGTGCTGTAGATATCAGGGTCCTTCCTGGCCATGGAGGAACTTGGAGCTCCATCCCCCTTTCGGTCTCTGTGCCATTGGGTAAAAATTTCCACTGCCTGTAAAAGAAAATGTTCTACTGAGGCCAACCCTGAACCTTTCCCCGAACCTGTGGGGAGGCAGGTTTGGGCCCCTACGCCGCCTCGCCGTCAGCCGTCCGCTGCCATGCAGCCGCCATTTCGGAGCGTGGCACTGGCACGCGCTCTGTGGCACCTAACACAGCGACGGCGACGGCTGCGGCCAGAGCGGGGACACGGTGGGGCTGAAGGAGGCCTGGGCAGCCTCAACCTGCCCTGCGGTTATGGCAGTTACGGCAGAGCAGGGGAGAGCCTTGCGGGCATCTTAGTTTGAGCCCCTTTCTCTCTCCTCCCGTCCAGCCCTGCCACAAAATGGCAGAGATGGAGTAACCGGGCCCAGGTCGGGGAGGTAGGGAGTGGGGAAAGAAAATGCCGGTAAGCTCTTGTCTGCCAAAATTTTGGTTGACGAGCAGTGACCCCAGTTGTGAAAGCAGGCTAACTGCCTCTGATATACTCCAGCTTATCTCTTCTTTACCCACAAGTGACTTTTGCTCCTTTTCAGTTAATTCATTAGGTAAACAAAGATTTTGCTTGGGGACATACTCTCAAGGCTGATACAAATCCTGGCCTGCAAGAAAATTGACTTTTAAAAAAGATATTATTATTTTAATCCCTCCCAAGATAGCGGGCATTGTGGCAGCGGGGAAGAGCACAGAGAGCAAAGCGTGTAGCGTGGGCCCCTTTGCCCTGCCCTCAACTTTTGCCAGGATCCAAATTTTGTTTTTACCATCAAGCTCATCGCGTCTGCTGCTCTTCTTCAAAACTCAGTCCCTGGGCCAGGTACGCATCAAATTATGAGCCTCTGTCTCCAAACAAGTTCTGATGCCTGTGGCTGAAAAGAGGCACAAAAAAAAAAAAGACAAAAACAGACAAACAAAACAAAAATGTGAAAAGAATGCAAAAAACTACAGGACTCAGACTGAATTTTTATTAAAAAAAAAAAAAAGGCAAAATGAAACAAAAATTGATGGTTTCTTTCCTAAGCTTGAAATATGGTAAAAAGGGTACATTTGTGCGTGGAACATTTTTCTGGCAGTTTTGTTTAATATGCTCAAGGCCATGCTGTCTCCGTGGGAAATATCCTCCAGAAAGGGAAGAGAGGTGAGAAGTGGTAACTGTCTCGATGTCGCATACTGTTTTAGCATCCTGCTGTTACTGCAATTACAGTATATTTACTAATAACCTCTTTTTTTTTTCCTGTGTTTCAAGGATACCCTAGCAGCCGGAGCGATTCGTGGCTCCGTTATCTCGGTTGGCAGAGAAGCCACCCAGGAAGCAGTACCCTGCTAGCAAGTTGCTACAGCCGTGCACTGCAGAGAAGACACTGCAAGCGGGTGAAGCCAATAAGCAAGCAGAAGGATGGCAGAAATGGTAATTGAGGCTGCTTTGGGTCTCACGTGTTGAGTTGTAAACTAATTATATAATCAGGAGCCAGCCGTAACAACTGTGTTGGCTGCTTGCCTGGCTGCTATTAGTCAGACGTGCTTCGCAGGCATTATGGCCAACCCAGCTGTCAAGACAGGGCAGGGGAGTGGTTTTATGGCCTGGGATGAAGATGATGCTCCACGTGTCTGTTGGCCATTGCCATCTGCGCTATATCTTTTGACTCTAGTGTCCTCCTCTCTGCTGCCCTCATTATCTTCCCTAAGTGAAAGGCAATAGCGAGTGTGTGTGTCCTGCAGCTCCTTTTTTCCACATGGCCTGTTCCTCCCACTGGCAATCCTCTGGGTTTGGAAATGAGGTATCTCTTCTTTAAATCAATGGTAATCTAATTTGGTTCTATCAAATTTCAAAATTAAAATTCCATTCTCATTATGCTTGTTCTAATTCCAAAATGTACCATCACAGTAGTGTAAAAGATAAAGTAGAATATACTACAATAAGAAAATAACACCAACTTTCATCATCAATCCAAGTAAAACAAATCTCTGACCATGACCTTACTGAGCTGCAAAGTCCCTTTGTTCTGTGAATAAACCAGAAAAGACACTTCCAATTACCAAAAACTTATTTATTTTCTCCATGCGGCTGACCCTCCAATCACAAAAGGACGGATGATGAATTGCAGTTGTCCAAATTTTTTGCAGAACTTGATGGCAAACACAGCCAAGCCAAGAAACTGATTGCAAGTGCCATTTCCATAAAAAGAACCTACAAAGAACACCAATAAGAAATAAATGTTGCCATAGTGATTCACACCAAAGACCTATGTAACCCTTTATCCTGTTTCTGATATTGGTCAGCAACAGATATTAAGAATAAATTATAAAACCAGACTCATCCTTTTCTGTATATATGCACCATCAGTAATTTACTGTCTTCCCATAATGCACGTACCGTTAGAACCAGCATGTTTAAGAGTTACTAATGAACTTTACCTTTGTGAATTTGTCTAAAACTTTTCTGGTTCCACTGGTGCCTCCTTTGCTTCTATAGTTATTTCTGATAATTTAATTCTGCCTTATTCCTTTTCTTTTTTTTTTTTAATAAGAAAAATGTTTCCCAGTCAACTTCTTTACATGTTCCAGGATTTACAGCCCACTCTCACTTTTATTTTCAGTCTGAAAAATCTTGCTTTATTTAAGATGTTTTACTGTGGAACTTTTCTGTATCCCTGAGCACCTTTGTTGCCTTTCCCTAATCTTTTGTTTCTACACTTCTATTTTTTCACTTTTAACAAACACGATTTGTTAAACAACTAGCACAGGTTGTTCACTAGCCCTTTGAGATCCAGCGCCACAGCACATTTGTTCTCGAATTATTGTTGGATGGTCTAAGACTTATCTATAATTTCTCTATTGTTAGAGTAAAAATTATTCTCCCTGGCAAAACAGTTAAATGCAGAGTGCCAACTATCCAAGTGGAAGGATGCCTGAAGGTATATTAGAGCAGAGGAAGAGTTACTGGAGATGGTGATCAGGAGATGTTCTGTTATAGTGTGGAACACTATAACACTGTGTTTTATATATAGGGTTCAGCTCTAGTACCAACACTAGACATGTGACAAAAGAACAAGTGTCCTTCTTTATGTGGCTCTAGAACTGGGTTTTGGCAAATTGGCCACCTTGTTTTCACACCCAAAGATGGAAATCATTTATTTCCTGTGGTCGTTGTTGCCCATGTGCCTGCATATACACTTCCAGGTTACTGTGTGACTCTCTTTCCCCAACACAGGAGCTGACCAAAACATCCCTTCTCATGAAGGGCAGTTGTGTGGGAAATCAGGAAAGGAAAGCTGACAGCACATGGATTCTTCCTGACTTGCCCAGTAAGTGCACATGGACAGCTACAACACCTGCCACCAAGTCTCCACACTCCTGTATACCCTTGTAAGTAATTCTTTTATGCTGATTATTTCAGAGCACAGAAAACTCAGCATCTTCCCGTGAAGATGGCACACTGTGTTATTACATCAGGATGATCATGACCAAAAGGCAGTGGTTTTACAATAGGTCATGTTAATGATGTTTTTTCAAAAAGCATCAGCTATTGAATATCTACTCTACAGAAAGAACTTTCTCTACCCCTTTCATCTTGTAGAAGTATGTTGCTGGCTTAAAATTAAGGCCTGCATTTTCCAGCACACACTTGAAAGCTTCTGCTAGTTTGGGGTGTCTCATTTTAGAAGAATCAAAATGGACAGATTTCAGAGGTGATATTCAGCCAGGGACTTAAACACTTCTGTAGAATGGACTTTGCAAGGTCTGGTGTTACACAGCAGAAGTGAAGGCACTTCTGCCAGATTTCCAGGCACTGGCAGAGGTGTTGTAATTGTGCTCTTGGCTATAATCTAACATAGGCATACAACTCAAAGCTGTTGCTCACCATCCTTTCGTACCACAGAGTCAGTAACAGTTATTCATTCACCAGCTGAAGGGCTACAGTTCAACCACCCTTGTTCATTCAAACAGTCTGAGGCAATATGTGAGAAGAGTACAAAGTATTAGCAATATCTTTACCCATTGCTAGATATCTTCACAAAAACTGTTTACCAGGTGCTGGCCTTTTGTGTAGAGAGAAAACTGTAATGGATGTTGCCTACTTTGTGCAGGGGAGTGCAGTGCAAGTCTAAGACAGTGATTATTATGAGCCCGTTCTTGTCCTCCCAACAGCTGATTTCCTCCCAGAGTGATGTAAGCCTGCTGAAGTGCCCAGACTAAACGAGAGGTTCTTTAATGTCCCTGCAAACCAAACCCAGACAAGCTATTAGAGATAAGCCTGTTCTATAAATGTCAAGGACATGTCTCTGTTGTGCCAAAGGTGTAAAACAGGAATTCGACTTCAGCATTTATGCAATTAGAGCCTCTGGGACGTGCAGCTTGTGGATTCTGCGTGGATGGCTGCCAGGTGGAAGCCAGCTGGGAGATCTTTGTACCACCTGAGCAGGTGGGAGAGCCCTGTGCAACTAGAGCGTGGCTCACCAGGAGAGACAGGACCTGAAACAGTTTCCAGATCGAGTAATCGAAAAAGTGGGTCCCACAGTTGCAAAGTTAACCTAGCAAACGTGCATCCAATTGGTCACCCGCTATAAACCATGTAGCTAGAACTGGAATCGTGAGCGCTGAATTCACTAGACTAGATCTGTATTTCACATTGAGGTAGTCTGTAACCCAGTCTTGCTCTCCTGATGCAAAATCTCATTAGGCTTTGCGTGCCCCTCAAGTGGCATACAGAAGCCCGCAGTATAGAAAGGCAAGTGCTCCTTGCTGTCTGATCATCTGTGAGTCCCTAATGGTACAGCCTCCTTTGGCCCTGAAAAGGACCCCAAGGAAAGCTGTAATTGAATCTCTTCAAGTCGATGGCATTAAGCAATTAGCTTTTTTTTTTTTTTTTTTAAAAAAAGAAACACCGTGATTCTAGTACCCAAAGTCTATTTCCCAGCCTGGCCCATTCTTATCTAAATATGAGAGATTGTAGGACTCAACAACCTGCAAGAAGAATCAGCCAGGTGACTGCTTTATAGAGCTCACGTGCTCCACTATCCAAGGTTGAGTGTTCTCACAGAATGCAGGTGTGCTGAGATAGCTCCTTATGCAGAAACTGGCCTTCTGCAGCAACTGACACACTGCCAGCCTCTCTACTAGAATTACCAAACCAAGCATCTCCTCCCAGATCTGAGCAAAGCATAATAACCAGGCTACCCCTTGCAGTATTCACAAGGAGCTGAAGCTTGGAAACAAAATCCTTGAAAATGCAGTCCCCTGAGTTACTGCAAAAGCCTAGTAAGTCAAGACCATCTTTTTAGTCAAACCTACTGTGCTCCTAGGTCCTGGATATTTAGGTTCTCAAACCTGCCCCCTTTGGGGAACACAGGAATGAGATAAAGCAAGAAAAAGTCTAAGCATGTGTGTGAAGGGATTGTTTTGTTTTGTTTTGGTTTGGTTTTGGTTTGGTTTTCTCTACACTGGAAAAACTATTAATGGGCAACTGAGGTTCCAAAAATTCAGGGCTTTCTGAGATTCCCATATGAAATATGAATGAATTTAGGGGTAGAGAGTGAGGACATGGAGAAGGAACTTGTTTTAATTAGACAATATTAATTATTAGTTTTTCCTTGGATAGAAAGGTGAACAGGTTTTGATATTCTTTGAGCCTGTCCTGCGACATATTTTAATGTCAGTAAGAATCACTTGGCTTATCAGGACTGTCTTCTCTCTGGAGCACTTATGCAATAATAAGTCTTACAGAGAAAAAGCACAATTCTTGGAGAAAAAAAAAAAAAAAAAAGAACTCGTCCCATGGTGATCCAGAACTGATACAAACTGTTGCAAGGTGGGAGCATCCCCACCGCATCCCTCAGGAGCACCAAAGGCATTTTCTAGGTATCGCTGTGTGCGTAATTCTCCTGACTTCAGGCACAGATGTAAGTCTTGGATAACCACAGCAAGGAAGCCAAGCATGCTAGTAGGAAAATATGTTGGGATTAGGAATTAATTTGATAGAACTATAAAAAAAATTGATGCCTTGTCCCAGAGACAGAGGAAGGTCTCTTATACTTTTGAGGGCAGTCACTGCTGGGTGACAACACAAAAGATGAGTCCAGTTCCTGATTCTCACCTTTGCTGTCCTGGCAAGGCTTGCCCTGGCATGCGAGAGCACTGGCTGTTATTTCACTGTTATTTTGTTTGCTTTGCCAGGCTCCATCACTGCAGACCCCTGAGTCCTATAACTTCTCACACTGCTGCCTCATGGGGTTCAGAGAGCCAGTAACATCTTGTTTGCCACAATTATTGACAGAAGGTGAATAAATGGGCTTGCTTTCTTCATTTGAGCTGACTTCCTGCCTTCTAAAAACATGTAATAGTCAAAGCACTGTCTTGAAAACCAGGCTGTAGCTCAAATGCTAGCTAGCAGTTCCTCTCTGCCCCAAAGAGCTGGTGTCTCTTTGCACTTGGGCCAGCTCTTGTCCACACTGAAATCACAGACAATTTTAGTGGCTTTTGGAGCTTGGGTTTATCATACAGATGGGAAACGGATACAGCTGTGGGGAAAGCTCACTTGTTATTGACTCACATTTATCAGTATTCATTAGAGGTTGCTACCACACTAGTGTGTGGTGGCACTTTTGTTGAGAGAGAGGTAGAAGTACGTGTGTACAATACGCCATCTTTGCTAGGCTTGACATGTAAGAAAATTGGTTTATTTTGACAGTAATTACCTTAAGACTGTATTTCAACTACACTAAAACAATATGTCCACACTCCTGCAAATAAAGAAGTATTTAGGTCACACTTGCAAACTCTGGAAACGTGTCTTTAAGTAAACAGCATGTCATTCCTCTGTCATATGGACTTTCTGTAAGGAGACAGCCATCTACCTGGCTGCGATAGCAGGCAAGGATAACTTGGGTTCAAAGTTCAAAGGATGACAGTAAGCAAGAGCTGTTCAAAGGAGAACTAAACAGTGAAGAAGTGCAGAGAAACGTGCAGGTATCAACCAGAGGCAATATGTTTGTGGCCCCAATACACACATTCCTCAGCAGTGTTTTCCCTCTGTCTTTTAAAAAGTTCAAGGACATAAGTTCCCCATCTGCGTGGCAGGATGCTTTTAGCTATGTATTGGGGAAGTAAGCCTGTATCATTCCAACTGCAATTTCTGTGACATGTTTCTTGGTTCTTCTTGGAATCTGACAGGGAGTAGAGAAAGCAGAAGGATGAATTTCTGTGATCCAAGAGCTCCCTTTAATTATTTGTGAAAAACTCCAGAGCCATGTGCAGAGGCCTGCAGAAGTGGGGCTAAGCCCTGAGCTGCTTATCAAGGTTACATTGAAATAAAAAGAGACTTGCCACAAGTGAGCTGATTTGTTTTGCCTCCGGTACCATTGCTCTGTGAACTTGGATGTTAAAGGAGTCCACTAATACAACCTTTTATAGATCTGAGAAAGGAAGCATCCAGACTGGTATTTCATTCTTTTATTAAGGGCATAAACTTGCAAAGACAGAGCAAAACTCTAGTCATTGATTTAAAAAGTTGCCAGGTTCATACTCTTTAGAGGAATGGGAAATAAAACTCAGACAGGATTCATCAGGAGCATCATTTCAAGGGCACAGAACTCCATATGAGTTATTAATGCTCTGAAATCCAGGAGGATACTGAGATGTTAATGCTCATCAGCCACAGACTGAGTTCCCTTTGAGCCCTGAGGTGCCTTGGAGCAATCCTTGCAAGTATGGGAGCAGATCCTGGCTATGCAGAAAACAGTTGGCTCAGAGTCCTCAGAAAACATGGAGAGCAGAGCTGGTGCTGGGTAGGATGGGGAAAAGAGGAGAAGGCTTTATAAGGGGTGGTCTTATGGCTTTCTCAACCATTATATAAAATCCTGATGCTTGTTAGCTCTTCTCACTTCACTTCTTAGTTATAAGTCTGATCTATTGGTTCATTGAAGAAGACATTTCAGAAGAGTTCTGAAAATAAATTATCTTATTTTTATATCCAAAAGAATAAATAACTCATGGTAACGGTAATGGAAGACCACAACTAGTTCCTGTTGCCATTAATCATAATGGACCTTGGAGACAGGATGTCTTTTGGTGGCCTACCAGAGATGTTGAAACCTCAGTCAGATTTTATCCTAGTTCATGTCGGGTTACAGGTGCTCTTATTTGATATATTTCTTTTTTTCTTCTCTATCAATACAGAAAAGAAGAAACAAAGATCTTGCCTAACATCCTGAAGAAAATCGGCTGCACCCCAATGGTCCGAGTCAACAAGATTGGGAAGTCTTATGGGCTGAAGTGTGAGCTCTGTGAGTCTCCTTTTTTTCACTGTTATTTTCTGGACAGTGAGGATAGGGTGAGGTGCACTATCAGAGGGGACTTCTGGGTAGACTCTGCAGAGAGCAAGAACTGAAAAGGGGAGCAAACATAGCACATGCTAGTTCTCATTAGTAGGCAACAGCCTTGTCATTTATCGAATCAAACCAGCTGGTTTCAGACTGTAATGCACAGCAGACTAATGACAGTGAAGGCCTCTCTCCTCCCAGCTAACAACTTCACAAGCTCTGGCTTCCTTTTCAAAACACTAATCTATTTTTCCAGACCAGCAAGCCCAGGCCCCGCTGACGCCCCGCGCACTGTGTGCACACAGTCGAGGGCTATGCTGGCACATCAGCTGGGCGCATAACACCAGCTCTGTACCAGCTGCGGACACGCACTCTCATCTGGGGCTTGGAGTGTTTTATGTACCACGGAGGTGTAAGTACATGAGAGTTGTCACAGGCATGTAGTAAATTCACACCTTAACTTGTTGACATATCTTCGACATTAGCTATTATGTTGCTTTCTAGATATTACAAACTTCAGAAAACAAGTTGGGTCAGGTAGCTTTTTTGTTTTGCTGATGTTGCCTCATTGCTAAAGCTCTGGGTGGAGCTGGGATGATTTTGGGTGCTGGCAGATAACACGCTGCGCTGCGTTACCAGCCCGCTGCTCTGCAGCACTGCGAGCAGCAGTCGGTGTGCACAGGCCAGCCTGACTGGGTCTCTCCCATTTCCTCCCACACGCAACATCTACAGGGCAGAGGTGGTGAAGGTGCCTAAAATGCGGTAACCAGCATGCGGTGAAGGGCATGGCAGGGGCAGAGGGGGCCGTGAGGGCTCTGTGGAGAAGCACCAGCATGGCTCCCAGCCTCCAGGCAGAGCTTGTGCCGCGCTGGAGCCAGCTCGGGGAGCCCAGCCAGGTGCCCGGGCATCATGCTGGCACCGCGTGGCTCCACGAGCACTGACCAAGGCACAGGAGGGACTCTGATCCGCCTTGGCGTCACCTCCCTGCACCACCTCTGCCAGATCCACTGGACCTGGGCCCGGGCCTGCCCTTTCTGTGGTCACTGCCCCCCAGGGCGCTGTCTGGGATTTCATTCTCTGCACCGGCTTCCCTTGGGGGTCTTCTCAAAAGTGGCCCGAAGTCACTGAGCAGGAATTTGGGACAGCTGGGTCTATCCGCAGCGTGCGTGCCAGGCCATCACGCTCAACGTGGCCCCAGCGGTGGCAGCGGGGCCGGTCCTTCCAGACGGAGCCAGGCGCACCCCCTGCCCCCGCGGAGATTCAGTGTTGCTGCCTCCACATGGGTGCCTTATCTTGTGCAAGGGTTGTTTTTAGTTTGGTCTCCTACAGAAATAAGGATGATGCAATTAGGCTATCTCTGTGTATATGGGCTTTTCAGCCTTCCTTCCTATAACTTTTAACTCTATTAATGAATTTCAGCCAAGTTGGTCAGGAAGACAAACATTAATGAATTTCAAGTGGCTGTGTTGGACAGAGTGACTTGATTAGTGCTCGTTCTCTGTAAAAGAGCACAGCAGGATCTTACAGTCTTATTTGACAGTTGGGAATCCCCATGGTAACCAATCTCCATGAGACACAAATCCGCATGAAACATGCTGTGCTCCTTGGCTAGATTCCTTTTAGGTGCCCCGCAAGGCCCCTAACCCCGTAACCTCAGAGACTGCCACGTCTCACTGCCTGTCTCTTTCTGGAACAAGACTTTAGAGCACAGACTGTGTCTGCAAAGGCAGGGGTGAGTGGGTGGAGGACAGATCTGCAGGTCCCAGTTCACCTGTGAAGAAAGCCTTTCACTTGGAGGATGTCTTACCAAGACAAGTGCCTGTTGGACAGGGAAAGATTTGATCCAAGCAGCAATGAGCAAGCTAGGGAGCAAATCCGAGTCCTTGTTTTTCCTGGGATGGTGTCTCCCTCCCCTGGTGCAGAAAGGGAAGGAGAGCAGGACTTTCACAAAGTTGCCCTAAGTTCTTTCTATTAAAGCCATCAACCAGCACAAAGTCTGTTACGCAGCAAAGACATGAATGCTGGCTGTAACTGCAACATTAAGGAAGCAGTTAAAATTACCCACAATTACCTCGTAATTTCTGTGCCTTTAGGGATGTCTGTGTGCCTGAATTTTGGGCAGTTTGCCTTATATTCAAGGGTAATCACAAGATTTTTTTTCCTATTGCTTTGGCTGCTCGGGTATTCGGTTGATTTCGCTCAGTCTGAAGGAGATGATTCTGCAAGGATGAAGTGAATCACATCCTGAAAGTACGCATTTCTCCCTGTTGTCTGTAAATAGAGACTGGTGTGCCCATTTCAGATATGAACATCAAAGAGTGAGAATAATCCTATCCAAAGCATTAAAAGTGTTAAGGGACTGATTAGGAGTACACATCTGCCTTGCAATTTGAGTGCACACTGGAAAGTCTCTCTTACTTGAATTTTGGCAACGGAACTTAGAAAGAATGATTCTAACTGTCAGTTGAAAGTGTACTTTCTATTGTTTGTTTGTTTGTTATGGTACCCTATTCAGACATATAGAACATCCCTATAGAAAGCCACCTTTTTAGATACCTGTTAATATCCCTGAGCCTGCTGTGGCCCAGGAAAGGCCATGAAACCTTGCTGAGAACCCTGAGATTGCCTTGCTTGAGAGCAGCAGGGCCTTCCTACTGGTGTGTCACCCCTACATCTTCTCTCCAGATGATTTTAAATTTATATTGGATTTACCAGGCCAGTCCACTGCCTTCAGAGTGCAGGTAGAGATGGGTGAGAGATGTAATATGGGCAAGTATGATGACAAGTAATCCCGTGACAAGCTGTGGTGCTCTATGAGCATGGGACTGAGGTGTTTCTCTGAGCAGAGTCCATCCTACAGCAAGGGAGTCAGTTTCCCAAAACGGTGAAGACCAGGGGGAGCAGGGGGCTGGAGGCTGAGGGGTCCTTGGCACTTGTGGCTGTAGCTTATCCCTGACAGAGCGTCACCTTTGAACTGCAGTGGCAAAATGTGAGTTCTTCAACGCTGGAGGCAGTGTGAAAGATCGCATCGGCCTGAGGATGGTGGAAGACGCAGAAAGAGCCGGGATTATAAAACCTGGAGACACACTGATTGAAGCCACATCAGGAAACACAGGTGGGAAGCGTACGTGTGACAAGTGTATGGGTACCAGGCAGACTGAAGATAGGGCTGGTATTTTGGAAGGGGCACACAGGAGGGGCAGTACAGAGATTTATGGAGTTCTTGCACTTCCTGATACGCTGTTCTGTGAAAATACTGGACTGACTAAATTTATCCTGGGCACTGCAGATTTCTTTCCACTGACCCCATTTGTGGAAACATCTGAAGAAACATCTTTGAAACACCACTACCCCCTTGACCAGTGCAAAGTGACAGATCTGTGAGCACTAATTCTTGGGCAACAGGCAGCAACAAGGTTAGCTAGGGGCCCCACGACTCTGGCTATGTCCTCATCTCAACCCTCCCTCCTGGCTGCCTCAGGTAGCCCGAAGTGCTGAGGTGACTCATTACTGAGATTCCTGAGGTAGATGTGGTCCTGCCTAGACGTGCCCTTGAGGTTACCTCTCAGTAATACAAACAGCCTCAGGAGCTGGAGCAGCTGGGGCAGCCCCCGCATTTTCTGTCTGAGAAGTTTTTGAATATTCAGAGTTCCCCAAAGAGGGCTTCCCCGATGCGGTGGGAGGTTTTTTTTCCCTCTTTGTTGCTGTCGTCTTGCTTGGCTGGCTGGTGGCTACTAGAAGCAGGGGAGAATAGAGGAGCCTCCCCTCAGTTTGCAGTCCACACAAGACACAGGGCACACTCGCTAAATTTCCATGGCCTTTTCCTGCTCCCAATATCGGTGTCTCCCCAAAAGCCCCGAATGTCTTTCATTCAGGGCTTTTGGGGAGACTTCAGCAAGATTTCCTGAAAAACACACCTTGATAGATATCAATACACTTTGGAAGGAACTGAAGCCACATCCCTTGCAGCGCTCCCCTCTGCTGCTGTGGTGACACCCTTTCCCACTACTAGTAAAGCAGGATGGGACTCTTTTCAATAAGTTTTGCTCCTTACTGAACCATTTGTTCCAAGTCTCCCCGCATCAGCCTTCATTTAGCCCAGGCATCTCCCAGAGTGGGTGCTGCTGTCCTCCCGGGGGCTGGGGCAAAGGGATCCTCTCTTCGTGTGTGTTCACAAGGCGGCGAAGCTGCTGCCCAGAGCTTCTCCAGGACTGGAGCCTGGGCAATGAAAGCAGCACCAGAGTGCTTAAAACCACTCCTGGGCCACCCTCTCCCAGGGATTTGGAGTGCTCCAGCCTCCTTTCCTTATCTAGCTGGGGAACAGCTGTCCCAATCCATCATCCAGAGTGAAATCAGAGCACAGACACCCTTTGCCTGCTCACCACAGAGCCGGACACGCAGCGTCATCCCTCCCCATGCAGAAGGGGGAGCATTTGAGGGGGAGGAGAAGCACTCCTCAAGGGGAAACACATCTCTCCTGCATTTTAGAAAGCCCTAGCGTGGCAGGCAGAGGAAGCGGCCTGAGCTTTGGCCCGGGGAGGAAAGCATTCCTCAGCCTGGCCATTCGCTTCGTGCCGCACCAACAGACCGCTCACTCCCTAGGGCCCAGAGCAGCGTTAGCAGCTCCCACAGCAGAGCATCCCTCCGCATGCCTTGGCTTTCGGAGCAGGCCTTGCAAGACTCGGGGAGGAAGCCCTCACTGCTAGCTTGTCAGCAAAACTTCACAGGTTAGATTCGCTGCTCAGAGAGAGGGCTGTAGGAAGTGTGAGGGAGCATGAATGTCAGTCGGCCTTGCCAAATGCTGTTATCAAACAACTCCCTTTCCTCCCGCCCTCCCCAGGAATCGGGCTGGCCCTGGTAGCTGCAGTGAAAGGTTACCGCTGCATCATTGTCTTGCCGGAGAAAATGAGCATGGAAAAGGTCAGAGCTCCGTGTGGTATTTCCCTGCAGTTTGGGAACATCTCCCTTTCTGTTTCTCTCTGTCTCTCTCTTTCAAGAACTAGTGTATCCTCTCCTTTAAAGGGTAATGAACTTTTGCTGCAAGTACTCACATATCTTGTAGCTATTCAGAAGATTTCCTCTTGACAAAAAGAAAAATAAAAATTAAAAAAAAGTGCGCTGTGATGATCCGACTGATTATCTGGTGTCCGTGACGCAGCTGGGGTCATGTGTTAGCCAAATACGGTGCCCTTCTGCAGAGAAATGGAGCAATCCGCGGCCTGCGAGAGCGAGGGCTGGCGGGAGTGAGGGAGGGGTATGCAGGGCGCCTGGGCCCTGCTGCCAGTGCTGCTAACCGCCTCTGTGACATTTGGCCAGTCACTTGATCTCCCCGTATTTTTAGGGTTTTCTTTAACCTAGAGACATTTGGAGTTTTCTGAGCTGTTTTCTGAGATGGTGGAAATCAAGTCACTTGCACGAGAGCTGCAAGTGGTGACTAGGTGGAATTTCTGTCCTGGAGATGGCAGAAATCTCCCATAGTTTTTGGGAGCCCAAAGACTCACAAACCGGTTGGCTGGATTCATGCCAGTGAAGCCAAACTTGGACCCTGACTTGACTCAAAATGGAGCCCTTCTCCAAGTGCCACCCCCATCTCGATCTAAATCTCACTTAAGCTGAGTCTGGATCAGATGCCACCTCCTCCCCCAGCTGCCATAGGTCTCACTTGCATGAGCTGACACTCACCCATCCTTCTTTTAGACACCCCCACTCCCTAGGCAACCACATCTCTCTGTGGATTAATGCCCTAGGATACATCTCTAGTTACTCCTTCCCCATGCTTGGGCAGAGGAAAGAAGGGACCTGAGGAAAAATGGGTTTAAATCTCCCTGTGCTCAGGGCCTCAATCCAGAGCACACCTGAAAGCCGCCCTCAGGTGCTGTTCCCTGCACTCCACTCCTTCTGTGCCCTTCCCCAGGAGCCAAGGAGCAGCCTGGTGTGAGGGGCCGCCGCCGTGTCCCCAGGCTGCCTCCAGAGCAGGGCTGGGCACAGGGCCAGCCTTCCATCCATGTGCCATTTCCCGGCGGGAGGCCCCAGGCTGCCAGAAGGATATCAAAGATAGTATAACGGAGAGACGGACATTGTAACTCCAAATGTTAAATGTCTCCTGCATGCAAAGCTGCTCCGGCATCTGACACCCCTGTGAGCACCCAGGCTCAGGTTACTGACGCTGTGTGAGATCAGCTGTGTTACATCTACTTTCTTCCCTCTGAAAGGTCGATATTCTGAAGGCGCTGGGTGTTGAAATAGTGAGAACTCCGTGCACCCGCTTTGATGCCCCCGAGTCTAACATTCGTGTTGCCTGGAAGCTGAAAAATGAAATCCCAAACTCTCACATCCTGGACCAGGTAAATGCAGTTCCTCCATGGGCTCTCTGGTTTATCCACTACACTCCAAGCCTGCCTGTGTTTGAGGCCTTGCCCAAACCAGCAAATAAGGCAGATTTCATCCATGTGAAATCACCATTTTATGGCACATGCAACTTAACTGTTTCCCCCTGATGCACAGGGTGGCAGAAACAAAATAAGGCTCCCTCTGGCTCCCTCTGCCAGAACTTGGGGGTGGGGAAGTTGAGTTTTCTTGCATTTTTAAAAGGCTCCCTAGGTTGCTTCAGACATTAATGTCCAACTGAGAACCACTTTTTATGCCTGACTAGCAGCCCCAATTCTGCCTGAAAAAAATGCCTTGTGCTGTAAAAGGCAAACACGGACCATTGCTCCCAGCAGTTCCCGCAGTGCTGGGTTCTGCACAGGAGGGCACCTCTCCCTGATGTGACCCTGCCACAGGGAGGAATCTCTGTAGTGAGCAGGGAACCCCAGTAGTGCAGAAAAAATAGATAAGGAGTAGATTTCCTTCCTACTAACAAAAAGGAAGCTCAGCATGTGAATGTACTTTTCAGAAGCACCTTGGTCTATAGGTTTGAAGAGGGACTGCACAAATTTCTGTGCTGTACCTGTGCACCACTGCAAGGACTCCCGCTCTAAATGTGGGATCACTACTTTGGCTGACATTTCCAAGACATTAACTTGGCACCATTAACAGTCAACCAGAAATGTCCCTCAATCTCAAGTCAGATTTCAAAATTACATATAAGATACTTCTTTAAAATTTTAAAATCTGATATATGGGAGATTGATTTTTAAAGCTTTTTAGAAATATTGCATGAGTGCAATATTTCAGATTTTTCTAGGCAATGATGAAGTCTAAAAATGTTTAATTGTAAGCAATAACTGAAATGCTGAGGAGCTTGCTTGCCTCTGGCAGCTAGAACTTTAATAAAATCACCATCTCTCTCCAAACACAGCAATGCTGGATATGAGGCAGCCTCCAAGCCAAATACTGACCAAGTGCCAGAGAGGGAATATTCCTGGGCATATTTACTCTTTTGGTGTAGACCTGTGTCCTTAGAAACCTGGCCTAAAGTGACAACCGGGAGGAATATGTGTGACCTGGTCTGGCTGGATTACAGTGCAGCCATCCCCAGGAAAAGGACGGGGGGAAGTTGTATGCTCCGGGCAAACCTCGTCAGGAGCTATTGCTAGTTTGGTATTTGACTTGTGCTTTATGCAGTGACTTATGCTGTTCTCTGTTGAAATAAACAGTACCGAAACCCAAGCAACCCCTTGGCTCATTACGACACCACAGCTGAAGAGATCCTGGAGCAGTGTGAAGGTACCGTTTATGCTGTTTCTATGTCCTGAGGATGCTGTAATTCTCTTTGAGAGGGTTATTTTACACTGTTTATTGATCTGAATGTCTAGAAACGCCCTGAAGGGCCTCTGTAAGTGAAGGCACCCTTGATAATACTGGCACGCAGAGTGTAGCAACTTCACATAATCCGCTCCAGATCCACCTAAGCCTGCAGGACTTCCCTATTAAGGCCTCCAATTTCAAAAGCCTGAGGGAGGAGACCAGAGAGCTAACAAAATTAGGTTGTTTGTACTGAAGGTGAAAGAGCCCATCTCTTGTCTGTTACAACATCTCTGAGATCTGTCAGATGACAGCACAAGATGTCTCAGGAGGCCTCACAGAGGAGTATTACTCCATCGGGGCAGTGGCAGGCTTCATCTGATCCAGCACAGTCATTAGCCAATTAAAATGGATTGAAACTTAGCAGATTAATGATATGTGATGTGAGAGGGGGTGGAGAGAGTAGAGTGGGTAATGACTATCTCAGTCCATGTCTGAGCAGAAAAAAGTAAAATTTATTGCTAGTGCTTGGAGCACTGTAAAGCGTAAACAGGGCTCAAGGTTTTTAGCTGGAAAGCAGTTGTGATAACAGTACAGGAGTTGGGTAGCAACAGAAACAAGAGAGCTCCAGACTTGCCCCTACCACGGTGTGCAGATCTGCTCCTATCATCAGCCAGTAGTGAATGACAAGTCTCATTTTCCCACTGCAGTTCCAGCACGAGGCTTTGAAGGCCTCACAGATTCTGCTTCTACTATTCCTGCAGCAGCAGAGCATCACTGATGTCAGCAGGGCAACTCGTGGCCATCATCAGTGTCAGGGCAGAGCTGAGGGAGGCACCTCTCGTCGCAGGGTGCCGACACTAGCTGAGAAGCTGTGCCTGTTGCTCGTGTGTGTTGCAATTCCCATGCATGCACTGCTCCGATGTGGTGCAGCTTGGCAGGGCTGCAAGTGCCCTAATCCCTCCCCCTAAAGCCGTAAGTGCCAAACTTGCAGAAGTCACGGAAATCGAGATGTCACTTTCGGCTCCCTGTGCTGAAGTAGTTAGCTGTGTCAAGATCCCGCAAGCTCATCCATGTCTCTCCTCAGGACTATGCCTTTGCCGCTGGCATGAATTCTGCTTGTCCTTCCCACATGCAGGGTTTGCATCTGTGCAGGGCCCTAATGAAAGGGAGGCTGTCGGCTGTGGCAGGGCAGCGCGGGAGCTCATGCTCAATCCCTTCGGGCCTCTCTCTTCTCTGACCTGCAGGCAAGGTCCACATGGTGGTGATCGGATCGGGCACGGGAGGCACCGTCACTGGTGTTGCCAGGAAACTGAAGGAGAAGTGCCCAGAGTGCAAAGTAAGCTGGGAGACAGGGCTCTCCGAGGGGAACCGTGGCTGCCCGGGGTTTCTTGACTGTGCCCTTCATCAGAACTGACCCCGCAGCTCGTGCGTGGCAGGGCTCAGCTAGCAGATGTTGTCTCTACCAGTTTGTTTGTTCACAGTGAGCTTGGCTTTTCTTGGAAACAACTTGGTGTTATGCTCAGCTTGAGCCAGGTCAATAAAGTGCCTTAGAGGTAAAAGGCTCCATAGCACTGTTACTAATCTCTGCCCTTCCCTGTGCCCTGCACTTTCCAGGACACGCTCAGATTTCACTTGCAGAGTGGTTTACCCAGCTGACAGCATTGTTACTCCTGCTTCTGGCTGCCAAAAGTTACTGCTCTGGCAGCTTCATGTGGGGAGCAGACTGTGCAAGTACCTCTCGTCTGCCTCTGTGGAAAACTTCAGTGCAGTTGGGTTATCACCAGTCACAGACAGATGATTGTTCTGCAGAGCTTGTGCTTTGAGACACACTGGAGGTTTGAAGGCTGCTGCCCCTCAGCACCGCCAGCTTGTTAATGACTCTGGTGCACCAGAGGCAGTGTCTAATGTGGATACAGCCACGGCGGGGATGAGGGCATGAGCTCAGCTGACTGCGTGAAGCTGGGTATGAAGCAGTGCCGCCACCCCTTTTAAATCTGTGTGCTTATACAGGCAACCTCAATGCAGGCATAAAGCTATGAGCAACCAGAAGAGGTGCCACTGTCAGCCAGCACAGGTAGATCTGGGAAGGGTGTCAGCCTGGGGCCAGAGTTTTCCACAGTGAAAGTGGAAGTGAAAGGGAGCTAACTGGTGGCTTTGCAGTGAAGCAAATCAAGGATCAATCACACCCTCTCTTCAAAGGCTTCAGCTTTCAAAGTAGCTGACTCTGCCAAAGGGATGATGGCAAATAGCCTGGTAGCATTTTAAGCAGTCACAGTCTTTTCTGCAGCAGCTGGACAACCACATAGGATCTATTTCTAAAGCCAGTGAGAAACAGTATTTCTTTATCCTGGCAGTTTCCGTGCTGCCGGTGGATAGAAATATTAATGAATATCATGGGAAGAAAAATGTTACTGACAAATGTTGCTGATAAGAGCATAGGTAACTTTTCCTTTGAGTTGTGTGATTATATTTGCATTCTCTCTGTGATTAACAAGACTTCCTCCCTCAAAGATCATCGGTGTCGATCCCGATGGCTCCATTGTCGCTCTGCCCAGCGAGCTGAACAGGACAAACACCACAACCATAGAGGTGGAGGGCATCGGACATGACTTTATCCCTACTGTCCTTGACAGATCAGTAAGTAGCTGCATGTTGAGAAGAGGCATCTGTTTTACCTTTGGCTTTACACCCAAACTACTACCAAATTCAGAAATATCCAGATTTGGTACCTGACGTGGCATCTCTCTGAGTAAAATCTGAGTAAAATCTGGTCATAACTGACCTACAATGGGAAGCCAAATAAAGGGGCAGACAGGGAATGTGCCAGAATGTCATACTTCTCAGCTCACTCTTCTTCCAAAAATCAGAGCATGCCTCTGTTACTGTAAGTCTGCAGAAGCAGTCTGTACTGAGGTTGCCATTGCTTACACTGGTGTTTCCTGAGGCTTTACTGTCCTTCACTGTGTGCACCAAGAAGAAACTTTGCACCTGAGCTGAAAGACAAGATTTCTGAACTGGAAAACAAGATGCAAACAGGGTAGGACAACAGACCATGAACCAAGGTCCTGTCAAGTTTCCTGTATCTATTACCACCATCCATGGTGCTTTAAAGCCATAACTCAAGATATATGTTCTCCCTAAGCCTTCCCCTTAGAAAACACTTCACACAGCCTCAGATCCCAGATTCTTTATATATTCAGGAGTTGTGTTAATTACTTCTCTACTTTTTGCACATGACTTTACAGCTTTGACCTGTGTTCATCTCCAGACTCTTTTTCATTGCTGGATCTGGTTATAGTTCTTGACTGGTAAAATCTTGACCACTAACCTAAACTAGCCCAAGCCAGCAGGAACACCATTCCCTCTTTCACATCCCAAATCTGGACCTGTTAGATATCCCAGACTCTCTGAGGAAAGGGTGCTGACTGGACTGGCTGGAGCGAGTGCTTGCAACTAAGGACTTCCACACTAAGGATGCTTTGACAGATGTGTTTGTTTTCAAGCAGTATGGAAAGCAGTTTAAAGCTGCCAGGGACTGGAGGCATCAGCACCTCAGCATGCATCAGAGGGTAGGCACAGCCTGAAGTAACACCTCCAGGAACCAACTGTCCTCTTTGCTTTCTCTTCAGGTGGTCGATCAGTGGTATAAATGCAATGACAGAGACTCGTTCCTCATGTCTCGCAGGCTGATTAGAGAGGAGGGATTATTGTGTGGTAAGCATCAATGACAAGATCTGCTTCTCTTAAGCGTTTTGCATCTCACCCTTTAATTGTTTTGGGAGAAGAACAGCTTAAGGGCAGATGCTCATTGCATTTGGTGTCTGCTAGGTTAACAGGGCTGAATCCAAAGCTAGTGTGGAGGTCACTGTAGATTTTAGGGATGCTGCAGTGAGTCAGTGGTTTGGGATCTGACTCATGGTAATAATAATAATCGAAGCTATAACTCTCCTCTTACCTTAGTATTTTTGCACATGGAACTGGACCTTCTGGGCCTAACTCTGCTTTGGTGTAGTGTTACAGGGACTGAGGAATAAGATTAATAGGATTCAGGGCAGGACAGGTGGACTAAAACTGTTGCTCCATTAACAACTCTTTGAACTGTTGCCGCACTAGAGGTGCCAGGATTGCAGCAAGAAAGATTGAAAGTAAAGTAAGTGTAAGATGTTCTTACTGAGTATTTCTCTGCATGCCAACGAGCTATCCGTGATTCCAATGGCTCTGCAAAGTGAACAGGTGCTTTCAGAAACCCACTGCCTGTCCTGCCCTGCGCTCCTCTAAACAGCAGCAACATTTTCAGCCTTTCCTCCCTTTACGCAGGTATCAGCAGATTTATGACCACCACCAGACAACACTTACAGCTGTAGCTATGACTGATGACCAGCTCACATACAGAAAGTTTTTTGGGAAAAAAAAATATCAGGCTGTTTGTAATTTGCTGCTTAAATGCTGTTTGAAATATCTAAATTAAAGTGCCAGCCTGGCTTGATACATAGCTAAAAATGAATACCTAGTTGTCTTCCTACATACATGAAAGGTGAAGGGCACCTTGATGGGTGCACTTCCACCCTTCTTATCTGTTACACAGTGATCTGACACTTTAAAATGACCATCCACAATTGATTAAACTATCAGAGATTTTAGTCATAAGTAATTAGCTATGCTTTTCTATGCTCCTTTTCTACATTTGCTAGAACACACTTGACCCAAAGTGAAATGTATTTTACTTTACTTTACTGTACTTTACTTTCTTAAAAAAAAAAAAAAATCAGTTATGGTCCAGAACAAGCACTATTTTGAAACATAAGCATAAGATGAGATGTGGTTCAAGACAAAAATGTTTGTCTAAATAGTCCAGTATTTTACATACTCACAAAGTCACTGAGTTTCAATGGAAACTACTTACTGAACTAACTATAATTTGTGAATAGCTTCATGTTCCCAGAACTGCGTTTTTCAGGCACTTTCCTCATTTGTTTGAAAAATGTGACCCAGTACTACTTGACCTGCAGTAAAATACGTGCTGCCTTGAATGCAGTCGGTCACTGGCACACAGGTAGTGGAATGTGTTTGGCTTTCAGTGCTTGAACTATCAGTGGAAGAATTGCCTCTGTAAAGCCAGGACCTGCTGTCACTACGTGCAGCAAACCACACACAGACATATGGACACGGAGACACTTTCCGCTTTCCCACTGCACTGGTCTGGTATTCCAAGCATGAATGTAATTTTTGTATATTTTTTCAACCCGTATGGTTTATTTAAAGGGCATCTGTCAACCCGGAAGCTCTAGATTTGACCTCATTACTCCAAGAAAGGGTGCAGCAGCATGGGCAGAGGTGGAATGAATGCACCTGTGACTACTCATTTAAGTACGTTCTTGGCCCGCTCGCCATGCCTCGCAGAGAGTGCCAGTCAGGAGATGACTTTTCTTGCTGCCTCATGAGCCTGCTGTCAAGAGCCACATGGAGGTGCTCCTTCAGTCCCTATGCGGGCTTCTTCAGAGAGCTGTACAGGATTGTTGATGTGCTTTGCCTCTTGGTTCCAGCATTTTGGACTATCCGGGTCTACAACAGTGTCACTTCTCCTGCCGTTTGGCCCCAGGGCTTCCCCCCTCGGCTGGGGCAGAGTGGGGTCCCACGTGTGGCTGTGACCCAGGACCCTGGGCACTTCTCACGTCTGTCTGTGTCTCCTTGCTCCCGGGCAGGTGGTAGCTCAGGCAGTGCCATGTCGGTGGCTGTGAGGGCTGCCAGGGACCTCAAGGAAGGGCAGCGCTGCGTTGTCATCCTGCCTGACTCCGTAAGAAACTACATGTGAGTTTCCGCACGCGCCTGCTCAAATGGCCACAAATTTTCGGGCAACCAGCAGCAAAAGTCTGATTGATAACACGACCCAGAGTGAGCCCTGCCTGGGAGTCATCCCAGCACAGAACTAAAATTAATAAATAAGTAAAATTTTTAAAAAAAAATACAGAGGGAATAGTATACTATGGTGGTAAGAGCCAGAGGCTGGGTGTTGGGACACTTGGGCTTTATTTCTTCTTGTCACTGACCTACTGCACAGAGTAGGAGTCAGTCAAGCTACAGTTTTTTGAAACCGCGTGCCTAACGTTAGGCACGTAAATAGCTGGCATGCTTCTAAGAGTTACTGAGCACCCGCAGCTCCTGTTGACCTTAAAAGGGTCTAGGAGCAGCCAGCTGCAAAAATCATGGGAGCCCTGAGGCAGTGCTGAGGTCTAGTGCATGAGACAAAGCACAGCTTCTTGCTGAGCACTTACTTATAAACGTCTTTGCTGGTGATTTCTAGGTCCAAATTTTTGAATGATAAGTGGATGATTAAAAATGGATTCCTGAATGATGTCCAGGAGCACAAGCCTTGGTAAGACAACTTTTGCCAATACAACTCTACGAAGGGAACCAGATTTCTGAATCTGGAAATGATTATCTTCAAGGGAAAACATTATCTTCTAGTATTTCAAGATTAGTCTGAAAGGCTGTAATGTCAGCTCCTCTTTTTGTGTGGTTACATACTTGTGTTCACTGATCAAAAACTGTAAAGGAGTCATTTCTGTCCTGAAGATGTTCATGTGCTCCCATGTGGCTGTCATTTTCCAGTCTGTTTAAACTCCACTGAGCAGAACAGTTGAGGAGGAGGATATCGAGCGCCACTCAAAATCTGTTCAGCTCCTTCTTGTCCTCCACAGGGGAAGAGTCCCTTGAAGGCAGGGAATGTAGCAAACATTTGTCTGCTGATGCCATTTTTACATGTGTCAGGATGTTTGTTTATTATTGTTTAGAAATTGATTATTGATTAGAAAACACCTAGTCTCACTTTCAAGACAAGAAGTGCTACTGATGTCACTTGCTCCTATGGGTTACTGTAACCAAAGATTATCACAAATTATTTCCTAAAAAAAAAAAAAAGTACTTTTCAAAGGCATCTTGTGTCTGGTTAGAATTTCTCTTGGCCCTTCTACTCTCTAGACGTGGCCCTACCTTGTCTGCAAGGGTGGAGGGCTGGGATGAGTTGGAAGTTCCCCATGGTCACCAGTGAACAAGAGGAGCTTGTCCCTGAGAGGCCATGTCAGCATCTCTGCTAGACTCTCCTGGAGGAGCTGCGCATTTAGGATCAAGGACACAAACTGAAGAAATAAAACTGGTGGGCTTCTGCTCGTGATCTAAAAGCTAAGCACTCTGTAGCTTCTGTGGGTTAGGCACAGCTCCGAACCTTGCTGGGAATTGTATGGACACTCGGCCTAGGGAAAGCTCTGCTTAAACAAGACCTGACCATACTGGATTTATCGCGTGACTGTTTTAGGGACTGTTTTGGTGTAGTTGGTCTGGCCTTTACTAACCTTGCCTCTCTGAACAAGGGCCTTCCTTACTTACTAGTAACAACTTGGTGCTGCCATTTGTCCTTCTGCAGGTGGTGGAACCTCAAGGTGCAGAAACTCAATCTGTCAGCCCCTCTGATTCTTCTCCCAGAAGTCAGCTGTCAGAAGGCAATTGAAATCCTGCAGGAGAAGGGATATGACCAAGCTCCTGTTGTTGCTGAATCAGGGTATCTATTTTCACTTGTTACATAGATGGTCATTCAAAGGAGGAAAAGCAGACAAATTCTGCTAATTTGGTTAAATTCTCTTAACTTCTATTTTTGAAATATCACCTGTGTCCTTGTGATACAAAGTAAAGGATAAGCACATGGACCTAAATCCTGAATGCTGCAGGAGTGGCATGGGCTCAGTATTCCATGAAGTTGCCTCTAGACAGTTTAGAGCCTTTATTTTTTGCTGACCGTAATAACAATCATGGGCTATCAGGAAAACTCCCTGTAAAGGAGCTAGTAAAAGTCAAAGGCACATCCAATGCCTCGCGGCAGTTGGAGCAAGGCGCAGATCAGCTGGGTGCAGAGGAGAGGCAAGAGCTGGATGGGAAACCAACAGAGACAAGGAACTGAGAGTCCATGAGTCTTCGTTCTCCCAGCTGCTCAATCCTGGACGCAAGAGCTGACTTGAGCTGCTAATCTAGCAGCTTGGTGAAGGATAAGTATCTTCTTATCCCCCTTGTGATGACAGTGGGACAAGTGGAGCTGCAGTAGTCTCCTGTGTGGGGATGGGGAGCCTCTCACTGTCTCAGTCCCTGTGCATGGCCTCTGAGCAGCAGATCTCAGAGCCTGGTCTGTAGCCATCCCTCCCTAGGCTATGGTGTTGAACTGAGACATTCCCAGGCTGATACCCCTGCTATGCTTATGCTATGCCCTGGGTGTGAGCTGTTTCCACACAGAGGGTGTGCAAACCAGAGCTGCATGCACTGAGCTGACATCTGATGGAAGGAAAGGTGGAAATCAGGAGGAAGGAGAGCAGGGGAGATCAGGAGGAAAGTAATGATTCATCGGTGAGAAGCCCTTCTAGGAAGTCACCAAGAGAGGGCACATGCCCACTGACGGTGCTGCTGATGCATAAAACACTGGTGGCTCTTGCTGAAAGCAGCAGCCATTTAGCCATGACTTAAAGGGAAGTAGTTCAGTCCCTGTGTGACACATATGTTGTACCTCAGGCTTGGCCTTTTGAAAAAACTTCTTGTTCCCTTGCAGACTTATTTTGGGAATGGTGACACTCAGCAACATCCTCTCCTCCGTGCTCGCTGGTAATGCACAGTTCTCAGACCCCGTCACGAAGGTCATCTATGACCAGTTCTCAAAGGTACCACTGATGTTGTTGCAGCTGTTACTGACTGGTGTCTAGGGAGGGGAAAGGAATATGAACCCCACCCTGACAGGGTGTGTGACAGGAGCTGAGAGAGCAGGCTAATGAAAAGACAGAGGGGTAAGGACAGCAAGAAGTGGAGGGCAAGCATCATAGAGGTGAGAATAAAAATAGACCCCTGCAAAAGTGATGCCAAACGTTTGTGGAGTGACACAGGAGGACACTGTAACACGAGACACAGGAGCTTTTTATGGCAGGAGAAGTAGCTCCCACCTTTCTGGACATTATCTGAGGACCTTGGCCAAATGGAGGATTGGTACTGAGAGCCGTGCCGAGCCATACTCAGGGCTCAGCAGAGCAATAGGCAGAGGCTCGGAAGGATGCAAAGTAGGTCCGGTCTCCCATCCATGTGCCAGGGAAGGAACCTGAATTACGTGGTCATCAGAGGCCCAGAGACAAAGTGAGGTAAAAGAATAGTGTTTCAGAGGAGCTGCAGGACTTACACGAGTGCACACAGGTGGTCTTGGGGCTTATGCAGTGACAGTGTTGTATTCTGGATAAGGCAAAGCCAAGTTGCCTGCAGCTCCTTACGCCATCTCACAAAAACAGTGCAGGGAGGTGAAGCACAGCTGAACCTGGTCTCCTGGGTCCAGCCATGCCCTAATAGGGCTACACTTAGATGGAGGAGTTGAGTTGCTCACTGGCATGCTTTAAATGTAAAGTGAAATTCAAGTGTCTCTTTTTGTCCTGTTTAGATCGGCCTGGATGACAGTCTTGGGAAGCTTTCCTGTATCCTGGAGAATGACCACTTCGCTATTGTTGTACATGAACAGATGCAATGTAGGTATCTGTAAAGAGGGGAAGGGTCGTAGGGGCATTACACAGATGTTTGGGGTAGGAGAGGAGACTCCTTGGATTGCGGTTGATAGCTATTAGCACAGCCTCTGTGCTTTGCAGGAAAGGTTTCTGCTCAGTGGCTCTGCAAAGGTCTGAAACTGCCAGCTATTCTCCCATTGCCTTTCCTGAAACTGCAGGAATGAGGGGAGAGGGGGAAGTCTTAACCATGGGAGTGCAGGACTAGCACACGTCTTAGTGTATATATTGCCAGAGCACTTCCCAGCTCCTGGCCCTGGGAACTGTGTTGTTCCCAATGTAGGGATGATGTCGAAGCACACACCAGCTCAATCTCACCCCCCATGGAAACACGGTTTTCGGGATGGGAAGGTGTCCTTTATGGGACTTTACTTAGTCTCCTTATCTGAGAACCCATGTGGAGAGTAGGCAGCAGCTTGGAGCACAGCACGCTGCCTTTGCTATATAGCTGTAGCTTCAGGCATCCAATACCCATTTATTCTCTTAATCTTGATTTCAGATTGCCTTGCTGATTGTGGGCAGCAGAGGAAATAAGTGGGAAGTTAGGGATCTCCGTAGAATTAGTAGCCCAAGGGCGAGATCCAGAAGAGCATTTGGGCATATTAGGTAGAGCTTAGGTGGAATTTAGGCATGTACGTGCCTAGCAGAACAAACTACAAAGCTTGCACCACTCTGCTTAACAACCTTGAGCCGTGCCTGCCCAGGGGCTCTGCCGGGCTCTGCCGTCATCTCCAAACACCCTCCTTCCCACTCACTACCTCTGGGGATGCAGCCATCAGATGTCCATTTGCCTCTGTCCCCTGAGGGGCCTGGGCAGATCACTGTGCTAAAGAGCCTGACACGGTGGGTGTTTTCGGACACATACCAGGATATGAGGAGCAAGCTGAAGTTACATGTGCTGCCTGGGGAACTGAGGTGCTCAAGGCAAGAGTCAGGGGCACTGCACACGTCTGTGCAAGCAGCTGGACATGTCTGTGTATCCAGGCTGGAGCGGGTGTAGGGATAGCCTGCCAGTCCAGGAGCACCATTTCACCAGTCCAGTAAAGCAGCTGTACCAGCCAGTTTGCTCTGTCTTCAAACCCCTGACGAGTCCCTCACCCTACCCTGGAGAAGCAAACAGGACTGGTAGGGTCACGTGCAGGAGGAGCACGTCAGCATGAAGGCTGCTGACACACCTGGCAGTGCGTCAGCGTGAAGGCAGCAGGGATCACGCCTGACCAAAACAGGTATGGCTGCAGCTACCTGTTCTGTAAGTCTGGCCTAACACATCTTCCCAGGATAACTGCGCTGTAAAACCTCCAGAGGTACAAACTGGGCCTTATCTCTAGGGAGGTGCTTTGCCTAAAACATCAGCCACACAACAAAGCAATCATAAAACTCGTGTTTAGAGTGACATAAGAGCTGAAGGGTGAAATTATGTGGATTTTATGGGATGACGCACGGAACATGTAAAGCATTCCCGTGGAGTGCCAAATGCAATATTGCCCTTCGCTGCCTGCCAGCGAAGGACGTGCACTCTGAGCACCAGAGCTGCCTGCTGAGCTGAGGGCCTCCAAACCCACTGTTCACAAACGTCCTAGCCCCCTCATTTTCTCATGGTGACCTACTCTCCCTTAAAAAGCATCCTGACAATCCTGCCATGTTTCCACAAAACGCTGCGACAAGCCTAATTCAGAACATCCCTTGATGTATGTAGCCAGTTCTTCCACAAAAAAAAGGTAAAATTGTAGACAGAATTTTCTTTTTCAGATATCTTGCCATAAAATAACAACAAAAAAAAGTATCACGTTTTTGATAAATTGTTATTCACTAAAAAATCATCCATCTCCACCCAGTGCCTCCTGCTCTGCTTTTTAAACAACTTTTTTTTTTTTTCTTTTCTGGAGCTGCTGTTTTAAGGCAGACACACTTGGCCCTTTATTTATTACTTTCTTCCCACACCTTCCCAGCTTGCACTTTATATCCTGCTTGGACTCTAGTGGCTAATTTTATTTTAATTTAAGAAGGCATCAATCAAATTGTTAGAGCAATTCTTGCAGTGTTATTTATTTTATTAGGGGTAGTGCAGGACATAATGAGAACAGAGTAGAAAGTGTCTCACAAAGTGTCTCGCTGCTGCTTTTACAAAGTCTGATTATTTTGTCCTGAAAAGTTTTGTGATGATAGAAGCAGAGCTGGTACAGAAGTCGGGTAAAAGCAACTGGGAAATTAAGATTCCTGCTTTGGTAGAGAATGCATTATTTGCAGCTAAATACATCCCTGATGTGATTCCAGGAACCTGACTCATGGTGCATCGGTCATTTTGATTGAGATACAGCAGAGACAGCTTTTCTCTCAGTTAAATTTTTCTCTTAGGAAATGAATAGCAGCCTCTGGATGCCTGTGGGTTGTTTCCACCACCATCCTGTTTATTTATTTATTGATTGATTTCACTAAACTGGAATTTTCTGTGCTTACAGTCAATGGAAATGGTAGTTCCTTCATGAAGCAGATGGTGTTTGGTGTGGTCACCGCGATGGACCTTCTCACCTTTGTCAGCAGAAGTGAAAAGAAGCAGAAATGCAGCTCGGCTGCACAGAGCTCCCCGCTGCCGTCAGGCTCAGTCACTCCTCCTGAACCTGAAGGAAGTAACTGAAGATATTTCATGATCTATTCCAGTGGGCAGTTTCTCGGAATGACTATGTTAAATTGTATTGTAATAGCCATTTGTCCACTAAATGCTGTCCAGAATAACACTAACAAGAAGATGACTAACAAAATTATGTTTAATAGCAATATGTGGTTACACGGAACTACCCAGGACTGAAGGCAGTAACGTAGGATGGATGAAAATATGAAGGGAATCATTCTTATTGCTCAGATTTTGTCAGAAGCAGGTTTTATTGCGTGTGTTGCCAGTAGCTAACTATACAGCACCGTGTTACCAGCTGCTGAGGAGGAGGAAGAGGGAAAGGAGAAGCTGATCCTGTTTTTGCTGTCAGAGTATTATGTTCAAAGAGATGATAATGAAGGTCAGAAGAGCTATTTTCCATGGCTGCAAAATCATGATTGAAATCCGATGTGAAACAAGTGATGTGGGAACAAACTGAATCGCCTCTGAAACTCATTTTGGGGGAGTCACTTTCAAAACACGTTAAGAGCTTTGCCATCTTTGAGTGCATAAGTCTCAGGAAGTGCTCCAAGGGGAGAACAAGCAGTTCCGATTTTGGCTTGTTACTAAGTGGCTAGTCCATATTTTCAATCTAATCTAGTTTGTACAAGATTTTTATTAAATTATAGAATGCTAAAGTATTTATATTTAGGAATAGTGTCACTGCTGTCTTTTGTTTCCTGAGTTACATAAACTATATCAGATCTTCTTCAAGTTTTTACTTGAATAATAACCTTATTTGTCCAGATGAGTAAATACCAATTAGCTCAACCTTCTATTGTGCGTGTTTTAACAACTGTATTGCAAATTGAAGAAAGTTATCCCATGTATATATTTCAAGTTTACATGAGTAAGTCTCAAAATGCCTCCTAGCCCCAGAAAGTGCAGAACTGAAGCTGAATCTGGTCCACTTGGAAGCTCAGGACACATTAGACCCTTCCTGACCTGCCATGTCCATGTGGCAGGCCTGGCTGCAAGAAGAGTAGAGATTTATGTCCGCCCCATAGCCAGGGTCCCATCCAGAACTCCCCTCCAAGTAGACGGAGGGTGCTGGGTCGCATCCGAGGGCTTTGCTGGAGCAGCAAGGAGTTGTGTTTGGTTACGACAGTGGTAGGCCTAACAGTACTCAAGGCTGCAAGGGCAGGTAATCCTTATAGTTTGTCCTCTCAGGAATTGCCTGTGATTATATAGAAGCTGCTATAACTGTGGATTTGAACAGAAAGGAACACAGTATTTGACAGCGGGAGAGAACGCAACATTTGTTTACGGAGGAGTTTCTCCCTTTGGGATGTAGTTAGAAATGGAGCCAAGCTGGTGGTTCCCCAGCACCGCCTTGAAGGGGTTTCCATTCTGCCGCTCGCTCTCTGCACCCCAAACCTCCCCTAGAGCCGAGTCTCTCCTGCGCGCGCTGCGCGTAGGGTTTGCGGGGTGCGTTAGCCCAAGTGTGTGAAACGAAGCAGCTTTAAAACATAAGTACCCAGGAGAAAGCCCAGGCAATGGGCTAATGACACATAACCGCAGCCTGGATTTCTGCTGCCCAGAGACTTTTAGCAGTATCCACGGTCCCCACGGCTCTGTTGAAGCCGCCACGCAGAGCCTGGCGGCAGCGAGCAGCCCACGCCACAGGCGCTGCCTCAGCAGAGGGCGGGCGCTGCGGGGCCCTGGCATGCCCACAGCAGTGTCCCACGTGTCCCAGGGGTGTCCCAGGGGTGCCCGGCGCCTCCGCCTGCGCCCAAGTTTCCTCACCACCGCAAAGACATGGAAGCAAAGGCGAAGTGTGTAAGCATCAACTTCGCCCACTGGGGAGGAGGAGAGGGCCAGGCTGGAGGGGAGCTGGAGGGATGTTGCTGAGACCCTTTTGAGGAAGCAACTACCAAACACTAGGTCTGATGGCCAGGCTATCACGGCAGCACTGGGCTGGTGCGAGGCACACACCAGTGCGGAACGAGGCTCTGAGCTGGAGCTGGGAACCAAGCTCTGCCCTTCCTGCTCTCCCCTCTCCAGCTCATCCCCCCGTCCCATGGGCAGGCAGAGACCCTGAGCCAGGGCCATGGCTTGGAGCCGACACAGAGCAAACGGGGTTTGCAGTGTGCAGGAGCGATGGAGATGGGCGAGGGATGGGAGGTGCAGAGCCAGCCTTGAGGCTGGGGGCACCAACAGCCCCGTCGCCTCCCCTGGGCCACAGTGAGCAGGACGTCCCTGCTCTTCACCCTCTGCCTCAACTTTAAAATCCCTTTATCCTCCCGGGACAGACAGGACAGGACAGGATGGGATGGGACAAGATGGGACGGCAGCCCAGCAGCCACCAGGTGAGTCTGCAGCCCCAGGGACTAAACTGACACCACGAGCCAGATAAACATCTCCCGGCCGGCCCAACCACCTTCTGCAGCTCCCGCCTCCGCCGTCTCCCCCCAGCTTCTCATCCCGGAGCCGCGGGCCGGGACGGGACGTATAAATAGAGGCGCTGGCTGGGCTGCACGGGGACGACACACGGACAGGCGCACGGACAGGCGCACGGACAGGCGCACAGACAGGCGGGAGATGCTGCTCCAGCTCCAAGCCCAGGGCCCTGCACTGACACGCACCAGGTAACCCAGGGCCCACGCAAAGCGGGAGCGCTTTGTGGGGCCGGTAGTCTGGTTGTCCAGAGATAGGGAAAAACTGGCTTGGCATGAGCAGGAGGCCGGACCCCAGTTTCCTTCAGTGTTTGGCCTTTATTGAAGATGGGCTCCATTGAGCCCATTGCTAGGCAAAATCGTAAGTTTGGAGGTTTGAGTGAGAGTGCTGAGGTGTGGGAGTTCACTCTTGCAAAATACGTGTTTTCGTGTTTTTACATGTCGTGTAAAGCAAACGGGGGGGCTGCACAGATGGGGAATAGCCAAGGGATCTCTGCATGGGGTTGCAAAGGAGAAGCTTTGCAGGCAGGTCTTGCCATGGGCAACCTTCAGGGAGCAGATCTGGGCTCAGTGCAACCAGCACAGCCATCAGTCAGCTGGAAATAGTGATAAATTAGCTGCCATGGATTGAAATGTGTGAATGAAACAGCAAGCAGCAGGACAGTCTCCAGTAAGGAGAAAGAAGCAGAGCAATAAGTAACTTGATCATGAGTTTGCTTTAAAAACAGGAAGGCTATCAAGAATATTACTTTGTGTGTTCTCTCTTGTTGCCAGACTACAACACACGGAGTTCATGCTTTCAGCCTTTCTTTTTTCTCCATGCAATCATGCAATTTACTAGTATTTTTGTTTAAAAAGTGTTAAGAACAATTGCAGTTAGTCACACATTTCTGAGAGTAGCAAACCAAAGATATCCACTGCATAGCATGAGATTACCGATGAGACTGATGCAGTTGGGACGAAAGGTGGCATGGGGGTGGTCAGAGAGCAATCCAGGCTGGAAGGATGCAGTGCTGGCCCAGCAAGGCGTAAGGTGGGTCAGCCCAGGGGAGAGCCTGTAGGTACAGGCTACACAGCACCAGCTGCCCAGGTGATTGGTGACAGCCTAGAAAGTCTCTCCCCGAGGGCGGCGCTGGCACGTGGCAGCCCTGGCTGAAATGGGGAGGCTGAAAAACTGGGATAGGTGAAGAGAAATCTTGGAATTGCAGAATCATTGTGGTTGGAAAAGACCTATAAGATCATCAAGTCCAGCCGTAAACCCATCCCCACCCTGCCTGCTAAACCTTATCCCTAAGCGCCTCACCCACGTGTTTCTTGAGCACTGCCAGGGACAGTGACTCCACTGCTCCACTCCACTCTTTCTGAGTAGACATTTTTCGTAATATCTAACCTGAACCTCCCCTGGTGGAACTTGAGGCCACTTCCTCTTTCCTATTGGTACTTGTGCCTGGGATCCTTTGGAAGTGAAGGCTTCACAAGAGGGCACAGGGACTAGGCGACCTGCTGGGCTTCCCAGGGAGCAATGGGCTGGCTAGAGGGGTGAGCAGAAAGGTGCCAGCGGCTCGTGGCCTGCCCAGGGTGGCGGGGAGCAGAAAGCCAGACACATTCGCAGAGCAACAAGGCACGGATCGCAGCAGTGGCTGCCGCACAAGCTCGCGGAGGAGGACACTGCACGCTTTTATCTCCTCACATTCCCGAGCCTGAAGGCCTCCCAGGGGAAATTGGTCGTTGAAACTTAAATCCTTCAGGTCAATTCAGGGACAAAGGAGTGTCCTTCCTGGACATCCCTCCCGAAGGGCACAGCGAGTGCTGAGTGCTCGGGCGCTGGGGAGCCCACGGCCTGGGCAGGTTTTGGAGCTAAATAAGCAGTCTGGGGTTGCCGTGACCCTTTCCCTGCCGTGTCCCCACAGGAGCATGTCCCTCGCCGCACTGCTGGGCCTCTGCCTCGGCGCCCTGTTGCTCGTCGGCGCCGCCGCGAAGCCCCTGGCGCCCGCCTGCCCCTGCCCCAGCTACCTGCAGAGCGACTGTGAGATGCAGGGCTTCGACGAGGACCCCGTGCCCCCAGGCGCCTCCTTCTACGTCGACTTTGCCCGGCGCCTCTGCACCTGTGGCCCCGATGGCAACATCACGTGCGCGTTGCGCTGCCCCCCCGTGCCGGCCGCCTGCGCCGCCGTGGGCAGCCCCGTGGCCGACGGCTGCCCCCAGTGCGTCTGCTACGACGAGGACGAGCTGCCCGTGCCCGCGGGCGCCGTCACCGCCCGCGGCGACCGCCTCTGCTCGTGCCCACCGCAGGGCGGGCAGCTGCAGTGCGACGGCGGCGAGGAGTAGACCCGCTTCCTCCACTTTGTCCAAAGGCTTCCTGCGCCTTGCAGAATCCTCGGGGAGCAGCTTTAGGTGTTCAGACTGTGCTGTGCAGCTTGGCGGGGATTACGTGGCGTGCTGCAGAGACGCCACCCTCCATGTCCTCTATAAGCTAGTCCAAGCGGGTATAGCTGGGTGGTTTTATAAAGCTGGCCCTACGGTAGCTCCACAGTTTCACGCGAGTGAAACGACTGTGGTTATTTATTTATTTGTAAGATGATTGTGCCTTGTATGTATGTTTATATAGCGTGTAGATAGTATTGCTTTACTCAGCCCTAAGCCCGTTGCAAGTCCCTGCAAGCCCCGGTGCGGCAGGAACCCGGCGGTTGCATGGCTCTTCCTCACTTGTGCTCTCCCCCTCCAACTGTTAAAGACTAACCAAGGGTGCAGCAGAACTTCATTTTCTGAATGTCTTAAGTATATAAATATATATAAATATATATGTATGTGCATATTTTCAGGAAGACTGTAATCAAAAACACAGCTTAATCAGGCTGAGATGTTAACATTTTTTTTTTCCAAGAGGCTAAATAAAATCAATTTTAATGATAAACTTTTGGCACATCTATGCTTTCTTTATACATTAGCTGGTGACACTTGGGCCAGACAAGCCCCCTGCAGATATTTCTGCTCGGAGAGACTTGCAATTGTTGAGCCTCCTTGGCCTGCTCAGCCTGAGGCCACACGGCTGCAGCCAGCAGCGGGAGGACGGGACACAGGTGCTGGGCAATAAGAAGGAGGGATGAGGGAGACAAATTTGTTCTTTGGAAATAGATGAGAGGCCCCTGTGTGTTCCTCCTGCCCCAAAGAAGCACCAGGAGGAAAAAATGCCCACAGGCTGCAGGGCTTGGCCTTGGGACCTGATGAGCAGCCGCCCTGCAGAGGGGCTGCCCTGAGTCCTGCGAAACTCGAGCACTCAGCAGTTTCACTTCTCGGTGTTTTGGCTTATTCTTCGTGTTGGATTTGCACACAGAAACAAAAATGCCATAAACCCGAGGGTTTCTCTAGGTGAGAAAGACAGCTCACGGTAAACCAAGATGTGAAATTGCCCGACAAAAAGCTGTCACGCACTAATGTTCGGCATGGAAAACCACATGAAGGGCAACACCAAGTCCCTTTGCAGGCAGTCAGCAGTTTTTGCCATGATTGAGATGGGCTTTTGTCGCAGTTCAAAGGCAAGAAACTCGTCACTTTTACCAGTGAACTGGGTTAGGAAACAGCACCTCTTATTTTCTCATGGTTTTCTGAGGTAGGTGCTGCAAGGGAGAAGGGGGAAGGCCGCGCTCTGCTACAGAGTCGCCAGGCATGAATATTTTAACCCATGAGCTGAGCGCTTTTTTTGCCAAACATTTGCAGAAATCTGAATCCGTTTGCAAATGTGGCAGTTGTTCCCCCAGCAATCACAAGTGATTTGTGTGATTGAAGTGATTTAGGCAAACTCGTCTGTTTCTTTCATAAACCCCTTTTCAGCTGGGGAGGGTGTGGGTCTGGGGAGATATGTTTACTCTCTGCCATAAATCTTCCCCTGTGGAGGACGTCTCCCCTCCCCGATAGTCCCTGGGAGGAGAGGGACATGGGCGGGTGGTGACTGCTGAATATGGGCCAAACGATTTTGCATTTAAGGACAGCTTGTGGCTACGGCCACTGTCCTGCTGCCTCGCAGGATCTTCGCCTGCATTTCATGATATTCCCATGAGTTGAGACACTAGGTTGCTTTTTCATGAACACTCCTAGCATGAGGAGGAAAAGAAACTCGCTTCAAAGATGATAGATGGTTGTCAGAATTTATACAATTTAGCTACATTTTGTCTTCTTTAGCATGCTTTATTTGAAAGGGTTTTGTCCTGTATTCTCTTAACCACCTGAGTGCTTGTCTACATTTCAGACATGGTGTTACCGACACTTACATCTTTCCTAGCCAGACTTTCCCTGAGCTCCGGATCACAGCATAGTTTTGTGGCTACCACATTTGCATCAGAGACAGGTGTGTGTTGGCAGGTAAGAACTTACACTCCTTTCTTAAGGGCAGAACTACCTACAAATTCTTGTGCATCCCCACAGTAGCCTTGAAAACCCAGCCACAGCACCAAAAGAAATGTGCAGCTCCTGAAAAGAGCTGACTTTACACCCAGCTGAAACGAGATTGGGGGATCGGTTTGGGTTCTTCAGTACCCCGTAACTTTGCAAAAGGCCATTACCGTTTCTGTAACTCACTCGCGGAGCTGATGAGGATTTCTCCATTGCCTTGCGATGTTTTTTATTAGAGCCATGTTTTGGACAGGCGCCACAAGCCTTGTCAGTTCATACACCATGAAGCTATAAAGCATCGAGCTGGAATATTCACAAGTAAAAGCCCCTCAGGATGGAGGCATCTCCCAGGGTCTCTCACCTGTTCCAGGGCAAGCAGGTTCCCCCAGGCCTCGGTTTAGGATTTTGGCTGCCCTTGGCTTTCTCTCGGTGTTTCTCTAGACCCCGATGTTGCACGCATGACCTCAGATCAGGAGGAGAGCAGCCAACAGGCGGCCCCTGCATGGAGGTTAGGCTTAGCCTCAACCAGCAAACCCTGCACGCTCACGAATACACAACACACATACATGTGCGATTGGGTCAGTGTACAAAGGAAAACAGATTTTTTAAATTAGATTTCCTTCGGTATTCATTTGGATCACTATTGCAGTGAGAAATCATGGAGGTATCTTAGAAGAAACCACAAATAGTGCTGCATAGCAAAAAGCAAAGTCCCAGTTGCTCTCTGCATTGCAAACAAAAACCCTTCCTTCTTTTATGGGGCTAGGAGGAACCGAAAAATGTAGATTTGGCCTTCGGAAGAGACGTCCTCAGGGAAGCGCCATTAAACAGACTCTTGGATTATGTTCGGCAAAAGCACAGCAGGGGCTCTCTTCTGTGGAAGAAGAGAGATTTACTGGTCAGGATCTGTGGAGCAAACCCAGTGCAAAGACAGAGACTGGCTGCATTACACATTTTACTTCTGAAATTGAAAACTGAAATGGAATTTTGTGATAATTTATTAAGTGTAATTTCTTTAAGGATTTGCATAATTTAATAGATTTTTAAAAATATTTCCCTAAAGCATGCTTTTTCTTTTTTTTTTTTTTTTGCAATGCAAAGTATTAAAATATGCAGATTCTATACCTAAGACCATTTACTAGGGCAAACACGTTATAAAAACAGCATGTACATGACAAAAAAGACACACATTCACTTCAGAAAATATTGTACAAATTGATTTAGGTTTAAAATGTTTTAGTTTTAATGTTGTGCATCTAAGCTAACAATAGCTTATTCTTATTTACCAGTCCAATGCCGCATTCACCATTGCATCCACAATTCATTCTGAAAAGTTGTCAGGTTGGAATTTTCCCAGCAAAGCTCGCTTTGAACCTTGGAGCTCTTGGTGGAGTCCTTATCCAACACCATTCACAGCTGAAAAGTCCAAGAGACACAGAAGAAGTCGAGGGCTGGTAATCGGGGATTAACTGCTGTTACCAGCTTTCAAAGAAAGGAAGGGAGGGCGGGGGCTTAAAAAAAATATAAGTTGTTTGAGAGCAAAATGTACGTTCTTAGAGTAAAATAATTATTTCTGCAGTTGCTTAAAGTGTCACTGCATTTAAAACCGACTCAGGAGTATTGCTTCCCCCAGCATCTGGAAGGCAGAAAAGCTATTGCAGGTATTGTCCAAAAACGTTACCTCGTTTCCTGAAAAACTCTGAGTTTTGCAATTTTATTTGATGAAGCTTCTTTAAGTTTTCAGGAGCTTTCAGGTCTCAGTCCAGCTATGGTGCTAGGTTAAGAGAGTTACTTGTAATCCACAGTGCAAAACAGTCATTCCATGTAGAAGGAAAAAAAATTCTCGTCCAAATACAAAACACAGTGAAATACTAGCAACAGAAACACTCTCTCACTTTGCCTCCTGGTCTCAACTGGGATCTTTCTCCAGGAACCACATACATGGTGTCAATGTCTGAGGAAATCAGCCCTTGCAGAGAAACTCATTTTGCTCCTGCAGTCACACACGCAGGAAGTGTCCCTGTCATTGCGCGTTCCAGCCTACACCGAAGGCAAGAGCAGTCCAAACCCGAAGACCAGGCAAGGTGAGAAACCGCAAGTCATCCCAGGAACGTAAAGCATTAAGGGGAGTCTCTGCAGTTCGCAGCTCGTACAGGAAGGTTGCGCTGGGAGGGGCAGGTACAAAGAGACATAAAAGCCATTTCTACGTATGATCTATGGACTTTTCACGACAAACTAAGTTTTAAAAAGTTTGGATCCTAACAAAAATTGTCTGCAACATCTACGTATTGATATAGGTATCAGTGAATATTCAGGATCCAGCAAAAAATAGCACAAAAAGGAATACTGGCAATAATGGTCAGGAAGCACCCAGTAGATCCAATCTTCCGACATTTAGTTGTGGCCCAAAAGTAAAAAGCAAGCAGAGAAGACAAAAATACACTGGAGTTTTGCCCCAATTGCTTCAATTCGCTTTAACGTACATCCTTGCTGCATCAAGAAGAGAAACCAAAGGTGGCTCATGAAGGTCCCACGGTCTCTGTATTTTAATATCTAAAGGGTGTTTCTTGTTATTGTTTTAAAATATATCACAGTCTTACTCTTGCATATTGCACGCACTCCGAACTTTCATGAATTTAAATACAGGTTTTGAATAAGTAATGCAGCTCTCTACATAGGTCCACTACTTATTTTTTGCAGAACTGGCATTTTACGGTTGTTGCATGCAGTGTGTTTTTCCTTCTTTTTTGAAGGGAAAACATTGTTCTGGTTTTCTGGAAAGAGGGTGATTTCCAAAGAGGCTCAAGTTGGGCAATGGAAGATCACTGAGTGTTTGGTAAACAGATACTCCACAAAAGCAAACAGGCTAATCAGGTGCTTAGCATCACAGCTCTGACTCATGCAACATCTGAAGGACTTTATCTTTGAGGGGGTTTTGAGAGTAAAAGAGTGGGCAATAGACTGTCCTGACCGTAATTTAGGGGAATGGATCTCTTTAAACAAGTTTACTTTTTGTTCTTTTCATACTGAGGAAAAAAAATGGCTCCCTGGAAGCAGAGGACTTGAAACTGCTTCCAACTGTATCGCCTGGAGCTACTCGCGCTCCTCACAAGCACGGCTTTGACGTGGGGTTAACGCTCACCCACGGGCACTGCTCACGTCTGTAACATTAATCCACCACAGAGTAACCCTGTAAAACCATGCAGGATCCAAAATCACTTGGAAACACGTCCCCAGGTAAGTAAATGGTTGTGAATATGACTAGCGTGTGTGAAAACTGCCCACACTGCCTGTAACTGCGGGGAGCGAGAGGACGCGTCGCGGTGCCGCGCTGAGCACGAGGCCCGCGGAACACCCGCCCTGGTGACCGGAGCGCTCCCACTCGCTCCGTGACGCGTACAGGGCCCGGAGCGGGTCACGGAGCACCCGGCCTGGTGACCGGAGCGCTCCCACCTGCTCCGTGAGGCAGGCAGGGCCCAGAGCAGGTCAGGAAGAGCCCAGGGTGGGAGCCCCGGGCCCGGCCCAGCTGGCTGCGGGCCCGGGCAGCGACCTCTGTCCGTCCTCCGTCTCCCCAGCGAGAGGGAAGGACCCACGG
>JAUBNY010000407.1:369372-412273 GCA_032275445.1 Crypturellus soui | reverse complement strand
TGAATATGACTAGCGTGTGTGAAAACTGCCCACACTGCCTGTAACTGCGGGGAGCAAGAGGACGCGTCGCGGTGCCGCGCTGAGCACGAGGCCCGCGGAACGCCCGCCCTGGTGACCGGAGCGCTCCCACCCGCTCCGTGACACGTACAGGGCCCGGAGCGGGTCACGGAGCACCCGGCCTGGTGACCGGAGCACTCCCACCTGCTCCGTGAGGCAGGCAGGGCCCAGAGCAGGTCAGGAAGAGCCCAGGGTGGGAGCCCCGGGCCTGGCCCAGCTGGCTGTGGGCCCAGGCAGCGACCTCTGTCCGTCCTCCTTCTCCCCAGCGAGAGGGAAGGACCCATGGCGGGAAGGAGGCCAGTTTCGTGCTGGAGAAGAGCTGCCGCCGCTGTCTAAGCAGCCCCCTCACTTTCTGAAGATCTCCAATCTAATAAAACACGATATTTTTGGAAATGCCTTATAGCTTATCTGGCTAAAAACGTCAGCACGTGGGACTTGCATGGGGGATTCCTTTTCAAATAAATCAGTACTGTATATGCTTGGAACCATTACTGAAAGTTTGATGTCCATGCCAGTTTAATTAACAATTTTGAAACAAACAAAAAAACTCACACACTTCATGGGCTATTTACCTGCTAATTCCTTCTTTCAAAGCTGCTCCTGCATTACAAAAGCATAATAAAAATCCCCAGCTTCTTAAGAACTAGTAAACTTTTTTTTTTTTTCTGCATTTACATAAACAAGAAAATTCAAACAAACAAAAAGGCCAAAGATTCTTCCTGGCCAAGAACTGGTTAACTAGTTTGAAACTGCGCTCAAGGTTCCTCAAAAACATATGTCTTCCAGCCAAACAATACTGCTAATGTAATGTGAAGGCTTTACTTTAAAGCCGTGCTTTTAAGTTCACAGAGAACAGTAGTGTCAAAATACATCATCCAGGAAACATTCTGATTTTTAATTTCACGTTTTGATATATCAGTTGCTTCACAAAATCCCTTAGCAACCACCCCAGCAGAGAGAAAATAAAACAGGGTTCACATTTTAAAGATTGTCAGTTGTACAGACCAAATGTTGCTAAACCACTGAAAGATGCAGGGGCCAGCCCAGTCACTGTCTGAAGACACTAGTAACCAGATGAACATCTTTGCAGAGGTCTACAAGGTAGGCAAGGGCTTCGCTGCTCTCTCCCACATTGCTTCTCTCTGGAAAAACTTCTGTGCTCAATCAGCTAAAGAACCAAGTCACAGAACAAGATTTGGTATTTCCAGGAGACGACAGTGACCACGCAATATGATTTGAGAAATCACTGAAGTGCACATCAGTGCCTGTTTTACTACACTGGGTGACCAAGTCATTTTAGGACTTAATACAACCCCAAGCCTATTTGAAAGAGCTTATTAAGCCAAAGCAGGAGGGAAAGTCCCTTTGAGTTTGGTGAAGGCAACCGGCTTTACTGTTCAGTTACACTGAAGAGTAAAGAGCGAAGTGTGTTCAGCACAAGACTGATGATTTGATCTTTTGAATATTACAGTTAAACTCATCTTTCCTTGGATATTTATCGGCTAGCTTTGTTTTTAGGAGGTGGTGACAGTCTGAATTCAGTACTAGGGAACCAAAACATTTGCCTTCTCTAGTTTAACATGCAAGATTTTCAGGAGTGAACGAAGGTCAGTTACATTTCCAACAGGATTTTAGAACTACATTTTGCCTATTCAGCTCTAAAACTAAGCTGAATTTAAGGCTGAAAGGTTTAAAAGAGGAAAGAAACAGAAGCAAAAAAGACAACAATACAGCACCTAAAATGGCTGATTCATACATGTTTTTGACTTTCATCTTGCATAGACAAATGCTTATTCATTTTTTTCTCCCAAGACGACTCATCTTCAGAAAATAAACCTTAAACTAACATTAATTACATTAAATTAAACACATGTGTTTTCATTTTTCAAAATAACTGCTACTGGGCTAATAGTTTTTATGAAGCTATCATCCCTTGGAAACACTTCATTCGATCCTTTCCGCTTTCAATTTCACAAAGTCAGGAAGTTGAGCTGCCTTCTAGTTATTTTCCCACGTGATTAGAGAAGTGAATAGATATATATTATTCATGCATTAAGTCTCTGTGGCCCTGCTCCACAAGAGAATCCAGAAACCTTAAGTTTCTTTTAAAGCAAAGGAACTCCAGTTCCTCGGTCTAGGTAAACCACTGGGCCATAGTCCAACCAAAAAATACCTGGTGCAAACCAGCTCCATGTGGCCTCCTGCCCTTCTCATCCTCTGGTTTCAGAAGCAAACTGAGCCATGAAGGCAGCAGGAAGCTGGAGGGCTCTCTAAAAGCCTCCCAATCACAAGCAGGGACCAGAAGAAAGGAGCAGTTCTCTTGCACTGAAGATGCAACCTTGTGTTGAACCCCCCCAAGGGTAGTCGGATGTCTCTTTGACCCCATATCCAGATAGATGAAACTGTCTACTCAGCCAGGGCCATACCTGCCAACTACAAATGTTTTATTTTAACATGATTGGTGTCTTGGAGTTGTTATTTTTAAACACATACTGATCAATTTGGAATTGATTTCCTAAATACAATGTTTCTAATGTTAAAGGACAACAGGAAATTGTCTTTGTATAGAAATCTTGGAAAAAGTAAACTGAGAACCCTGTTTGGGGTTAATGAACTAGATTACATTGAAAAAAGATTGCAAACAATTACAATTGCAGAAGAGTTGTACTGATTTTTAAAATAAACTAGTTCTGTTATGTACGAATGTGACTTTAATTGCTTTGAATAGGAAGGAGAGAATTATACAGGGACTTAGAGTTAGGTCCCCTATGAAAACTTTGCAACTAACTGTCTAATGTAAACATGTATCTTTCCTGAACAGTGGCGCTTCCCCTAAACCAGTAATCTTTCTTACCTAGTAAAAAGGGAAGAGCACCACTTTATTTTTTTTCTTTTTTAAAGTCATGAAAAGAACAAGCACTTCCATGCAATTCATACCAACTACAAAATTCTAACTGAATTCAAAGAGGTTTGTTCCATGTGTTATGATACCTTGGATTATACTGATAAGGTTTTTTTTTTTCAGTTTTTATAATTGTCTGTCTCTCTTTTTCTCCTGATTTGCCAGTAAAACTACTAAATTTTCCCCCTTTCATAGTCACTTTCCAGTTAGCTTCATTTTTCAAGTATTTATACACTAGCTAAAGAGAAGGTTGCAAACATCTCAGAACATTAGAACTTCCACTGCAAATAGGGAAAAATACTAATCAGAAAACAATTTGTTCCAAAAACTAAACTTTCAGAAATCTGCAAGCCCTGAAGACCAGTTGTTTCTAGCTGAGTTCAAAATGCAAGATAAATTGCACATATTTCTGAACTCTCTTCCATCCGGTTGTATACAGACTAAATGCATCAATGCCTCTTTTTTTTTTTTTTTTTAAAGACCTCAGTTCTGTTAAGTCTTGAAGGACAGGCAGATGTCTGATATCCATAAACTGCAAAACTTTTGCCCATTTTTGCCCTTCCCGCAGGCTGGGGAAAGCTCAGATGCAGCAGCAACTCCAGTCAGAGGGGGAAAGAAGACAGTGAACAATGGCCCTTTCCTTCAGTACAGGTTGATCTGGAAAGGTGTATTTGTCCACAGCTCTGTACACAACGAGAGGCAGACTATTCATCTGTCTACATGCTAGGATTAACACACTATTTAATATGAGCAAGGGTACCTGAAAACAAACGAAGAAACAAAAACCACACACAAAACAACAAACAAAACCAACTATATAACAGAAAAAGTGTGAGGGTGACAAAGTGCTTGAGGAGTTGATCTGTTTCTTGGTTCTAATCACCTTGGGCATCACTTGCAGGGACAGTAGGTTGAAAGTTTCCAGAGAAGCATGACTTGTACATGGTAGATGTCTTTTTAAATACTTTAGGATCAAACTACATTTGATGATAGCTTTCAAGTTAGTTCTGCTATGCTGAAGTCTCCCTAATTAAACCTTTCATTATTCATTTACTATGCTCTATTAATAAGCATGGCACATTACTGGTGAAGTGGAAAAGTTAAAATAAAACAAAATCTTTCGAAAACGTAACTCCAGATGGAGTAGATCATTACTGTATTTGAACCAAGAAATAAAATCCTCATCTGCGAGTAAGGGAAAGCCACTGAAGAAGCATCATTTGTGTCGAGTAAAGTCCAACAACAATTTTTCAAAACAGCTACTAGTCACTAGTATGATATTTCTTCCCAGAATTCTTCTTCCTACTGACTTAAAAACGCCTTGGGAAACAGTCTTTAAAATCTGTTTCTGAGAATTTTAGCATGTCAAAAAATACATGCTTTAATCCTATTGAAATCAATGAGACCTAAGCACATGCCTGAGCGTTTTGTGAAGCAAAAAAACAAACAAAAACAAAAACAAAAAAAACAATACAGTTCAATGTTTGCATTTGCTGAAGGGCTTTGTTCAAATACAACATCTAAAATCCTAAAAGCGTTTTTGCATCGTTCTTCCTGTCATGTTAGAAATGCAACTAGATGTGGTCTAAATTAGAAGAAATTTCTATCTTTGATCTAAGCTGAGATAGGGACAAATAGACTGGAGGAAAAGAGGACCTTGATCATACCAGGAGACTCTCGGAGTCTGTTATTTGGAGACTTGTACTTAATAACAGGAACATAAAGTTCCAGAACTAAGTGTTCATTGGTAGACAGACATAGACTCCAAACTTGGGGAAAAAAGAAATGATAACCACAAAAAAAAAAAAAAGACATAAAAAACACCCCTGCTTTCATGACAAACTCTCAATTTTTGAAGGACACACAAGGATCTCCTACTCTAATTAGCCTGCTGTATACTCTAGTAGTGACCTGCAGCTTTGAAGAAACTTTATATAAATCCATAAATTACTACTTTTTGTATTGGGGGAAAAATATTTCAAATGCAACAAAATAGCAAAGAGATAGCAAAATCATCACTGTATAATAGGCAACTTTTCATTTTTTAAAATCAGATGGACAAACTGTAAACTGTTATATTTCTCTAATAACCGGAAGCGTTGTGGGTGTTTGAATTTACTTACCTGAATATTCATTTAGCAAACATCTTCAGATACAAGTTTAGATACAGCGTTAATGTTATTTGAATATTAGTTTACACATAATATAAATCAAAGTTTGACAATATCAAAATCCCATCAAACAGTGGACCATTCTTTGTGCCGTTATCAAATATACTACACCACTATGGGATAGCTGAGAATCATAGAATGCTAGTGGTAGGCTTGTTTATTGAATTTGGTCAGTTTTCAGACCTTCCAAATAGGAATACTAAACATTTACTTTTCCCCTCTGGAAATTTGTTTTTCTCCTGCTTAATACAGTCGTCATTCCAATTCCTACTGAATTTATAAAAATATTTTTTATCCAATAATCCCGGCAAGGTAAAAATAGGAGTTTTTCTTTTAGCAAATGATAAACAGGCTCACCGACTATGAGAGAAACTAAACTTATTTAAATTGCCATACATTCGCTACTGAATCACACATCACCATCTTTTTTGTGTGTTGCTGTCCACTTCAGACTAGCAGTTTTTAAGGTGCAGAAGCATCTTTCAAATATATGTATCTAACGCAATGATCAAGTTCCACACACTAGTGTCACATGCTTTAAATTTACATCACCTGCCCATCAAGAGCTGTGTTAAATAACAGCATTAATTGAAACTGCATAATTCTTTAGAAACCGCGGCACTTCCAATTCGTCGGAGAACAAAGGGGTGCTTATGTGGTTCTTTATATTACTAGATATAATTTTCTGAAATAAGAAAATGAAAAGAAATAAAAAAACACATTTGAAAGAAGTTGCTGCACCTGCAAAAACACTCTTTAAGCTTACTATGAAATACAAAAAAGTGCACCCTTCTATATCTACATATAAAACATATTAGAAATAAAACTTGTGTAAAATGTTTGCTGTGCAAACTATAAAAACAGTCAGTCAGTTCATTCTTTTTCCTAAACATTTTGTCACTCTTCTTTGATTCCTACTGCAGAGAATCGCTGTTATCCAAGACCAGCCCACTGATATTTGTCGTCGAGAGATCTCCTCCGTCGTCTTCGCCGCTGTCCACAGACTCGTCCTCGCTTTGCCCGGCCATCATAACCTGCTGGACAGCCAAAGTAGCACCATCGGACGACAGAGACTGCAGACTGTCTACATTCATGTTGACTGGGGCTGTGATTGTTACAACAGCACCTGGAGAAGCAAAATCACCAAACTTGAGCATCTTGCCTCAGCTATTTTTAAGTAATACAGAGTTGTATATAACAGTTTATTTCTAATCAATAGGAAGTAACCTAAGGAACTGCATTAAAATAAAAGCTGCATTATTTAGCTCGCCAAGCACTTAAGCATTAGGAAGTCCCAGAACTAAAGCTGGCTCAAACCCAGCTGTGTTATGGACGTTCATTACAACAATTCTCCACTCAAGTCGTTGCAATAAAATTTTTGCAGAGTACTGCAGCTTAATTCTTTGCAGAAAAATGGGAGTGTTCAGAGATGTTCAAGATGACTTAAATGGATAAAGCTGTTGCCAGATCCAGCAGAGGCTGAGAGGAAAGCTGCTACAGGTTTGCAATTTGTGATGTTTGTAATTTGTAATAAAGCAAGCGGCTACAGGAAAGAAAGGTCGATTTGGAGATTAAAGTCATTAGATTCAACTTTAAAAAGAAAAATATTTTAGTTTGATCTGTTGCTAACAAAGTTACTTTAAGTGAAAACTTTGGAAGCTCTATTGCACTTCCCTGCTTCTCAACTTGAAACATGAGGCATGTACAGAATTGCAGATGCTCAGCCCCTCAAGCAATACTGAAAGGAATGCGAACAGGATGGAGAATCAGAAAGCTCAAAGCATAGTGCAATACTGCTAAATAATGCTAATCGGGATAGAACATTACTGATGTGCAGTTCTTACCTCAGAACGTGCGTATGTATCTAACCTTTGTTACATCATTACATAACTTTCGAAATAAAACAAAAAGCTTCTCCACATAACTTCCAATAACAACCCCCGAAAACAGGGAAACAATTTTAAGTAGGAAAAAAAAAAAAAAAAAGATACATTTCTCTTGCCTGTCCAAACAGTCATGCAGAAATATTGGGAAGCTCCCTGCCACTAAATGTATCAAACACTCAAATTCTATCCTCAAGAGGATTAACTTTAACATCTGTTGTCTAGCTAGCTCTCCTTACCATCTGACATTGTAAGCTCGTTAGATTGCTGCTGAGCAACTCCTGAAGCAATGGAGTCAGGCCAGAACCTCTGAACTGGTCTGTTCTGAGCTGTTTTCTTCTTTGTTTTTGGAGTTTCGGAACAACTGGAATCCAGCATTGGCTGAAGAATTCGCCTTCTAGCATTGATAAACCTAAACACGATCAAAGATAAGAAATACTTATGATCATAAGTCTGTAAATGTTCTTTTTCAGACTCACAAGTATGCAATGAAAAAAAATCAGATTTTTTTATAATTGCAAAATGTCACATTCCCCTACCAGCTTGGCATCGCCTTTTTTTGTATGTGAAACTCCTCCCAAAACACTGGCATCTTTCCATGTTGAAAACTAGCTAAGAAAGCAGGGCTTATCTGCCTGCTGGCAGCCTTTCCCCCTCACCCCGCCATCTCCAGAAGAAGAAGCTCCCCAGACAGCATGACTAACTCATGCTTCAAGACCATATTAAAAGCTGATCACCAGAGGACCTGCTGACAGCACAACTCAAAAAGCTGATACTTTTCTCATTAGGAATCACCTAAACATCTAACTCCTACCTTGTTTGGTCTAGTTTAAATTGCCATCCTAAGCTCCTGCATGACTTGCTTTGTAGGCTCCCTGGCTTTGCCAAGCCTAGCTCCTGATTAGAGAGACAATATCAAACACATTTTCCCATCTTTCCCAACTCATTTCACTCCTTGATCTCTGCCTGTTTACTTTACACTGCTAATTGCTGCCTTTTCCCTACTCTGCTAGTAAATAAGAAAACACTTAACCCACATCTCACTGCCCTACCAGCAATTAACTGAATCAGTTTCACTGTAGCTAGTTGTAGGAAGCAGGAGTTGTCTTGTGACTGTGGGCAGCATTCCCTGCTAAATCTGCCAAAGCACTCTGAGAAGCCACATTTATCAGCAGTGGAAAGACGCAGGGTGGAGCTGGCAGGGCCACATGGTGCAATACTAGGCTCCTCAGTCAACTCCCATCACCAAAAAGCTCTCTTGCCAGCATGCCATGCAGGCCTACTTACAGTACCCTACGTACGGAATTTCTGCACTATCAATCATGAATATTTCCCCAATGAACCTCGCTGCAGACATGCAGCCAGGCAGCATCATGTTTGAAAGCTGAGCAAGAACTGTGCTGGACTCATCTGCAACAATTTTAGGAACCAATACTCTAAGCAGAATTGGATGCACGTTGGCACCTCTGCTCCTCCTGTGGGACTGCTGTCTTATATCTCTGGTGAAAAAGAAGACACATTAAAAGATGTGAACCCAAGAAATGAGTAGTTGAGGCACTGACACCTTCCACTAGGACATCACTGCTCAGGGAATAATACTCATTAACAGAAGATAAGGGGGAATACCTTTCTGCAGTATCTTCTTAAAGAACAGGAACCATGATTACTAAGGCACACTTTTCAGAGCCTTTATACAACTCACTAACTCTTAACTTGAAACTCTTTACTTGCAAAAGGAACAAAAGTTTCTTTCCTTTCCATTATAGAAGAAAATAATTCTCTACTGATAAAGTTTTACAGGATCACTATTGAATTTAAATGGCACAAGTATTAACATAGCTTAGGTATTATAAAAATAACATGCATGTACTATGCACAGCAAGCTTGATTCCAGATGTCCAAGTTATACTCTTTAATTATTTCTGTATGCTGCAAGCATGTGGAAACAGTAACAGACATTAAGTGTTTCTGGTCTTACCAGTTGTTAACCTGGAGTAGTGTCAAATTTGTTTGTGCTGCAATCTGTTTCTTCTCATCCTCTGTTGGATATGGATGCTAAACAGGATAAAAAGCAAACCAAAGAGAGAAAAAATATGAAAAGGTGTAAGCTTCCATTTTATCTCCTCATCCAAAATAAGGACTCCTATCTTACAACCGATTAGAGCTGCTAGACTAAGGCCATCTGACTCATTAACAACATAAGCTTAAGAAACCACACAAACTTTTGTAGATAAGATCATTTAACAAAGAGTACTTTACGACAAAAACTGGTTTTACCCTTGAAAGTGTCTATAATACCATTAAATTGCTAATGTCTAACTCAGAAGAAAACTTCTCATGTCTGACAGTATTAAACAGCGTGATCTCTGGGCAACACAGCATGTGATCAGATTTGATTAGTTATGCTGTCCAAAGGCAATGTCACATGAGAGTACTGACAAGCCTCTTCTTGAAATGAAGAACAAATGAAATAAATGAAAAGAGTGCACATAACAGAGATGAATACACCGATTTTCCTACATAACTTGTCTGTTAAAGAATCAATTGCTAAAACCAGAACATATCCACACTATAAATACATTATAACTTAAGCACTACATATCCTTCAAGGACAAATATTTTTTGCAAAGGAAAGACATTCTGTTGTAAGCACAAGTAGACAGGAACACAACTGGCATGTGTCAGAAAGGTTGTTGAAAGAGGAATAATCTCCCCAAATTTGAAGTTCTCCTCCATGAGAACAAACACACAAATACACACACAAACATATATGTATTTGGAACCATTCTTCATTCTTCATGAAGTACACTATAGAGAGCATTCCATTCCCAAGACACCGAAAAGAAAAAAAATCCCTTTTAACAATGTTTTTGAGATCACAGGATACAAACACAATATATTTGTTAAATAACAAAATCAGTTGATCATACTCTGCAGAACTACTACATTAGACTCTGTGGAACTACTCCAGAAGATCTGAGGAAAAAATGAAATGAGATTACACAAAGACAACAAATTTACCTTCTTTATGAAGCAAATCATAAGAGATTATATAAAGAGTTGCATCAAACCTTGTGACTGCTGAGCATCTTCAGTCCTTACCCCTATGTGCTGAAAAAGCCAAGATCTCATAACATTTGTAGCATGCTTGGGAAGAACTCCTCTTTTGTTTTTTGATGAGCCATCATCTTGATGCAAGATGCCTAGATCTTGGTTTAATTGCAACTGAAGCTGCAAATATAATGTGAGGAAAAAAAATAAAGAAGTTAACACAGTAATGGCAGTATTAGGTAGGAATACATTGTATTAATGTATGCAAATCCTTTTGCACAGACTAAGAAAATTAAAAAAAAAAAAACTCACCTGTGAATATCAGTGGATATATTCTTCAGAATTTGGGCAAAGTTGATAAGAAACAATATACAAATTGCATACGAGATATTCTTTCAGAAAACTGTAATTCCAATCATTCCAATCAATCATTTTTTCAAACAACACAGATCAATTTCTTCAAGGCAGTCATTTCAATGCCACGTGTACAACAAGTTTTAAAGGTCATTTGAGCTGGACTTATATTATCAAATTACAATAATGTGCATATCTATACATATATATATATATATACACACACACACACACAAACTTGTTATAAAGTGCATTTGTATGTGTAGAAATATATATCTCTGTTCATATACATTATATAAATATATACTTTTTATATTTTATACACACACAGAACTATATATTTTATATATTTATATACACACGTGTATGTGTGTATAATATATACAATTTGAGCATATTTATGTTTCTGAAATAACATTTTACATCCTAAATAGTTCATTTATCTATGGAGGGTTTGTTGTAATGAACATTCACAGTTCTCTCCTAGTATTTCCTTCCCACCTCCACAGTACTCAAACACTGAAAGAAGAATTTGAAGAGGGATCTCCCAGTGCAAGGAATAGGGGTCCAAATCTAGGCACACATGGTTTTGAGATTCCTATCAACACAATGAGAAGACAAGGATGATAGTATATTGAAGGGCAAGCTTTTTAAATTCATAAGCTATAGATATTATTTTGCATGGGGCATCTTATTTTTTTCCCCAGAGAGATAAAATCATTTTTCTTCAAAAACACTTCAGTCTAGGAGACTAATTTTATACATTTTCTTCCAAAAGATATCTAAGGACAAAACTGCATGTATATAAGGCAGAATGTGGACAGGTACGTTCATGCTACTGCCAATAAAAGGAAAGTAAGAATTCTCTATGCACACTTTGGGGGGAGATAGGAGGGGAGGAGGAAGAAGGAGGAGGAGTGAATAATTACCAATAGATTTTTATACTGTGGACTTGATAGCTCCTAATTCACATCGGTAATTGGCTCCAGGTTCCTGAAATGGCTGATTTACTGTTTTCTGCTCTAAGAGAAACTTGTAAATCCTGCCTAAATTAATCATTTCTATACATTTTTTTCCTTATTTTTTTCCTTCAGGCTTTCCTGATCCAGTTCTAAAGAGTCTCCCCCCCAAGCTGGGGGACTATTGTCCCCCAGCTTTTAGGAAATGCTTTGATGAGCACTGCTTGAGGATTACCTCTAGTCTCAGTTCAGTATTTTGATAGTTTCATGACAAAATACTTCTCAACATACATAAATTGAGAATTATATACTCTTCACAGTACTGGTGGCAACTTTCTGATAAAGTCAAATTTACAACACCAGCACTGGCACTGTAACCCAATAGCATAAATCCACGCTGCCATAAGCCTAGCTCAACAATTAGAAAGGCTTTAAATCATTGAACTAGTGTTTACTATTTAACTAGCTTAACACATCTGGTTTTTAATTATCTATGAACAAACTCTTGCTTCACCATCAACGGTAGCAGCAAAAAAGAATGGTAACAACTAGAAACTACACCAATCTGCAGCATCAATGGAGATCTCTCTAGGAGCTTATGCCAAGCTGTAAAACTGATATTATTGCAGTGTTTGCATTAATTTTACATCAGTTACTACACACGTGTGCACAAAGTTCATTCTGGTAGCATGTTAAACTTAAACCAAAATCTTTTAACACAATTAGATTTACTTGAGCCCAGGACACTCTCCTGAAAAGCCAGTGAAACAAACCTGAGAATTCTGGATCCGAATAGTTCCAGGTGACAGTGCTTGTGTCACCACTTGACCTTGTGGAGTGACCACAGTGACAGGCTGATACACTGTCCCGCCTTCAAACAAAAAACAACAACGAAATTATAGATAAGAAAAAAACTGGATAGTCATTCTCTTTAAACACATGTATCATTGCAGATAATTTGACAATTAACAATTTGACAACATATCAATTATTATTTTAGATTAGACACATAAGATGTGTTCTTTGCTACACTAGAACTTATTTCACCCAAAAAATACATGCTAAATTTGATTATGTTTTCCTGTACTTTAGATATGCTAGATCTGATCCTTCTGATGACTTTGAATTCTTTATTATCAAAATATTTGTACTCTAGTAATTGATAGTTAAACACCTGAGCTTCCAAAAAACAGAATTTACAAATCCAAGTTAGGCAATAATGTTTCATACACAGGAAGTCACTAAACTGAAGGAAGAGGTTAGGGGAAGAACATGGACCAAAACACACCCGCAATGGGAGATGTTGAAGCCAGTCAATAGCAAATACTGAAAAAAGAGTGGACTTTGAAATTCTGAAATGGAAGTGTCTAACCATAAAAAAATTCAGAGGCTATGATTCACTGCCCCCAAAACACTTTCTGGACATAGATGCCTAATGCTGTGATTTGACCATACTTTTATGCCAACATAAGTGCAGGCTAAGGCTGGAATGGGAAGTCCTACCCTTCTTCCTATCTGCGATTTGCTAGTGCCGATACTTGCAATTATGCAGCTGTGTGGTAACTTAGCAAGAACAGACATAGTTTTGGCTGTGTAGTGTCTCATTCACTGAAAATGCTAGTGCCTGCAGAAAGCAGGAGCAGGATAGAAGGGCCAAGGGCAGCTCCATGGAAGTATGATCCCTTTCTGTTTCAGCCTGTTCAGATTTGTTTACATCAATCACAAAGCTAAAATTTAATTTATTTTTTGGATATATCCACCTGGCTCTCTCCTCTCTTTGAAGAGAGGAGAAGGAACACACCCCTGTCAGTCTATCAATTAAAGTACTTGCTCAGGAAATAAGAGAACCAAGCTCCAATCAACCTTTCCTGTTTCCAAAGGGACGTGCCATGACCTCCAGGCCACAAGATGGCCCACGGCCTTGCTGCCGCTGGACCACCCTGCAGGTGACAAGACTCACAGAGCTGAAAAGTTACCACCTCTCCGCACCGACCTGGGGGACATGGAGACGGTCAGGCCAACTAGGAGGCCAGTCCTCTGGGGAGCACACGGTGGCCTGGGGCACCAGCAAAGCTGCAGAGCAGCTGTCCCCAGCACAGCTTCTCTGCACCCGTACGCTGCAGGAGAGCACGGCACTGCTCTCCTGCAGGCATGCTGAAGGCTTTGTTGTTGTTTTTGTTGTTGTTTACAAGCAAGATAGAACTTTCCAGTTCTAATACCATCTCTTAAACAGTAGCACAACTTGGACCTCAAGGATCTCCGGCTTCTAGGTGCAAGTCAAAACTGCATAAAGCAGGAGAAGGCTAGATAGTGCAATATTTTCATTAACACACATATTTGTCAAATAGATTCTTCTTTTTTTTGAAAAAATGAGTTAAAAAATATCCCAATCTCTGAAATGACTTTTTAAAAGAGTAGTGTTGCACAGAAGGTTCTCTTAAAATTATATTTAAACTCTAACCTCCATTCACATATATGTACTTGGTATATACAGAAATTAAACTATCATTCAGAAACCACTAAGGCACTTGGCTGTTTCATATCCCCAACTTTTCAGCCATTATTAGAGTTAAAAAACAAAAAAACATAACACACACATTTTAAATAGGAATTGTGTATTTTCAGTAACAACTATAAAAGAAATCAAAAGGAAGAGCAAGGTGCCAGTTTTTCTTTACTTTGTCATACCTGCTACTGTTGCCATAGTTACATTTCCCTGCTGCAATGCTGATGCTGGCACCATAATCCCTTGGGGACTGAGTGTGCCTGCAATGGCACTTGGAATTTGCTAGAAAAATAAAACAATTAGTTGCTGCTTTTCTTTTTTTTTTTTTCTTTTTTTTTGTAAAGGAGATAAAGCATGCTTTTGTAATTTTGGCTCTAAAACCAGGTTGGGGGCTAACACACAGGATTAACTTCATAGAGAAAGTGACTTCATTAGAGGTTCCTCATTACCTACATTAACTTTCTCATTACCACCAATCAGTATCTTTGACAACCCTAATGAAAGCAACTGTTAGAAACGACATAAAGCTACCTGCAGAAATTTTAGGAGGAAAATGATTCTAGGTACATAAATACTAATAAAAAGCAGTATCCAAACACACAAGGGAAAGAAGAAAAATGAAATGGACCCTGTATGCTTTCATTATTACAAGCATCAAAGCAATTTCAGTTATTAACTGAACCTTAACACCTTCCAACTTCAAAATGATATAGTATGTGTACAGGGTGCCTAATGTGTTTTAGTCAGCTCAAGAAAGTTACTTTCACTGACTGTGCAAACTTTTAAATATCTCTTAATAAATAAGAATAATTTCTACTGTTTTCCACATACAAAAATCAGTTCTTCCAGTCTCTAGTGGAATAAGACTTCTACAGTCGTACAAAAGCACCCTTTGAAAGTCCTTTTTGCCTGACTTCAAACTCTTCTTTCCATACTTTCAGATACCAAAAACATACACAGGGATGGCAGATACTGAACTTACAAGACTAACGAGAATATGTAGCAAACACTTCCGTATGCCAGGACCACCCAATAGGACTGGATGTCTAATAGGTATTCGGGGCCAAATAAAAAGTGATTCTGCACTGCCACATTTCAACAAATTTGCCAATCATGCAGTGGCACATGTGCACACACACCCTTCTACAGTTCTTTCTTATCTTAAAAAGAGATTTGAAAAAGTTAAGAGAAACTGCAGAAAATCCATTTGCAAATTAAGAGCAATAGAAGAGTATTTATAATTCTTCAGGAAATGTAAGCAAAAATCCACATAACTATTTGAAATATACCTGAGATTGCACAGGTGAATAAGGACTTCCAGGTTCTCCACTTAATAAAGTTTCACTATTCATTTTTGTCTTCAGGCAGGCAATGTAGCGACTACAAAAATCCTTGCAGAGCTCATTAACCTTTTCTAGCTCGAGTAGATGGATACGTAGCACTTGGATTGCTTTTACCATCTAGGGAGACAATGGGAAAATATTTTAGGAACAAAATGAAAATAACTGTTAATTCCACAAATATTTAGTGTAAGATTTAAGCAGACACTGCTTTTAGGTAACAAAGACCACCAATCTATGTAGAGTGCTTCCTGGAGTAATCTAGTACTGATCAAATGTTCCTGAAATGTAAAAGGAATGAATGTACATACAAACACCCCACACTATTCCAGGGCCTAAGCAAACTACAAAACAGGTGAAGCAAAACACAAGTATAATGTAATTTCTGACCCTATCAAATCTGATGCATTAGGAAGACTGAGCACCCTTGAGGTGAACATGGAGCAGATGAGCACAGTCACACAAAGTTTTATCATCATCATCATACAACAAGGACCATATATCACATTGGATTAGAAGAGAAAGGAAACAGTCCCTTTCAGATGCACTTTTTAAAAAGTGTGGCTGGAACAGGTTTTGTAAGCAGTACTTGTCTTGATCTACAGGTCAGAAATACAAGGTTCAGTTAGTTGCCCATTACACCAAGCAAAGTGACAGATAAATTTGACATACTCTCTGAAGAACATTTTCTAACTTAGTGTAAGCTTGTCACACAGATTGCTGGGAGGGAACAATACAGGAAATGTCCTAGCATTTTGTCTATAAAAAAAAGTAAACAAAAATTACTAGTATTACTTAATTTATGTATAAAATTAGAATAGAGAGGTTCAAAAGCCTGTCATCTTGTTCAGCAGTGCTTGTAGTAACCAAATAGTTTTTCACAAAAACGCAGTTAAACAAAAAATGAAGTATTGGGGATATATGCATGATGGGAACCATTATCATGATGAGAATCCTTGTCATGGTTACTGTGACAGAAAGGCTTGTAGGCTGTGATAGCTGGTGGTATTAAACACTGCATAAAAATAGTAGAGGTGACAGTAAGGGTCATTGCACAAGATCAAAAGCCAAAACCAAAATCAGATGGTGCCAGTTTTGAAGGAGCAATACCAGATCCAGGACATTCAAATATGCACACAAGAGACTGGCAAAATAACTCGTTTTATTTTTATCCAGTGTTCCACTCCTAACACTTGCAATTCTAGATCTCCAAGAAAAATATCCTTCTGTTTTTTTTTTTTTTTTTAAATGAACAGGTCATATTTTAGAACATAGTGCAAAGCTGCATTTTACCATTATTTGGAAGGATTTGTCACATGTACAGTGTTGTTTATCTAGCCAGTGCACTGAATCCAGTGACCAGAAATGACACCTTACTAAATGATAAGGTGCCATTTCCCTCCTAGCTAGGAGCAGAAGTAGCCTTTATTCAAGGTATCTTAAGGAGATCAAGGCTGGTAAACTCAGTCATCTCATGATGACTTAACTTTCATTCCAACACACATCTTTTCCTGACCTCTCTCTGCCACCGCTCCTCCCCGCCCCCCCCCCCCACCTTCTACCAACATATATATAAAAAAAAGGAGAAAAAAAAAAAAAAAAGCTTTAAAAGCACAGTTGCAGGGGAAACAAACAACAACAACAACAAAAAAAAACAAAAACAAACCTAGAACAACAACAACAGTCCCCAACTGCTCAAAGCAGTTGATCCAAATTAAAACCTACTAATTCTTAGGAGCTTTTAACACCCAAAAGCCCGTGGATTAAAAAGTGTAATGGTCCATCACTGAGGTATATAAGATGGCAATCTTCTCAAATAGCCCTCCACAATGGTTGCCTTTAAAATTGCCCTTAAACATAAATGAGTTAACAACCTATGCAAATTTAACACACAAGAAAGGTCACCTATGTTTCTTTCAGAGTTAATAATGACTATGCCATAATGCTGCAATAATTGGAGACCAAAACACTTAAATTATAAAATTCTCTATATGCAGCAGACTAACGGAGAGTACATGCATTAGTGAATATCTTAATCAAAAGTTTTTTAGTCTCTCATCTTTTACTGTGCTGGACTTGAGGTAGTAAATAATACATCTTTGGGCACACAATATTTTACTCTCTTAGTGATGAACTGGTTCTGTTTAGTCAGACTATTTTTTTCCCCCTTGCTTAAAACAAGACATGCCCCATCCTTTTTCTCAGCCCGCACCATGAACAAAGATCACAGAGTGCAAGAACACCTTATCAAAAACTAAGGCCAAAACCATCTCTGCCTTAAGCACATGAAAACAATCACACATAAAAATAGGAACACAGCAACGGCTGTACAAAGCCAAATAAAACAAATTTGCTGCAGACCGTCACAAGCAGAATTTCTTAAAAACTCATTTAAGGAAGAAACCTTGCATAGGGCAGTGTCAATGTTTTTCTTCTTTCCAAGCTGTTATAATGTATTCTGAGAAATTCTTGTCCTTTTAAATGCAATATAGCCTAACAATGCTTTTCTGACACAATCCGGAAGCCATCAATATTAATGGAAATACTCTTATCCTTCTCACTGCAAACTCTCTACACTGATGATGTACCTGAAAGGGAGACTTGGGTAAGACACTGCAGAAGGGATGGAGTGTCACTATTTCTATACTGACCAAACCCTCTGCCATGTGGTTTCAAGATCACCAAATGAGTCTGTTGACTTCATAACTTAAAGTGAATGCCTCTATAAAGATAAACAAAGAGGATCGAAAACTGATTTACACGCCAGGCTTAACCATGTATGGACCAAGACTATTCTTAAAATGAAATTTTCAGTGCATTCTCATTGTACTTTCCAGTGCCGAATTAATTTACACTATCAAGGAAGGAAACCACCAATTAATTCAGAATGGAACGGATACCATAACATCAGAGTTAACAAGAGATAATCTAGACTGTAACTTGCTAGGAGCTACTCAGGTTAGCACAGTCTAACACAGATTTTAATGACCTTCCTTTCTGGTCATTCTGACCTTCTGCAGTCCTCTAGATGCAAAACAACCTCTTTTTTTTGAAGAACATTCAAGGTACTTTAAGAGTCTGGGCAGTGTGAAACATTGCCAGAGTACTAACATTCATGTATAAAATCCTCAAACATTCAGGATTTCTGATGTCCATTCAACCAGCCTGTATGCAGTATGGAGCTAGTTTAGGATGTCAGGGACACAGAAGGGGTTCTCTTGTTTTGAAGTCACTAGCTTCAGTTCCAGCACATAAACTATCCAGAGCAGTTGAGATCCACAAGCCATGTCCCCCCAGACTCTCGTATTTGTTGGACTCCATTAGAAGCAGGCAAGAGCATGGGTTAAAAAGCAGGTGGTTGTCCAGCCTATCCTCTCCACCCTTCCAGCTCACTCTAGTTGGCAGTATCTGCTGATTTCTCCTTTTGAGTGCATGACTTATTCAATATCAGAATTAAAAAGGGAGAAGAAAGACAAGTAACCAAAGGAACATAGTCTTAGGATTCCTTCTATTTCTGACCCCACAGAGATTTTTAAATTTATGTTAAAAAATAAAAGCGTATTTATTTCATTTATATGACACAAGGAAGAAAAACTGCAGCCTGAAGAAAGACCCAGCTATTCCTCAGCTTGAAGAAACTCTTCTACTCTTCTCTTTGCTGCGGTGACAACAGCTGCTCTGAGGCCCCTGCCCCCCGGGAGAGGTGGAGAAGCCACACTCAGATTTCACTCAGTATCTGGTAACAGAAAGGCAGGGCTGACAACACAGCTATAGAACGGGCTCCCCTGCCAAAGACAAGGCAACTTTGCAATGTGGTTCCTGTTTAAGATAACAGTGACCTCAGCTGTCATTGTTGGGTGCTTCCTACCACAGCCGTGCTTCGAAACACCAGACTTCCACATCCATTTCAGGCAAAGTCAGCCAGACTTGTGCCGCCAGTCCATCCACACAAACCAAGCGTCACTGCAAAAACCAGAACCGGGTCAATCAGGAAGAAGGGCGAGTTGAACCAAGCCTCAGGTTGCTTTCCAGATGGTTGCTCCTGGAGCTCTACTGGAACATGGGCATCGTCCTCCCAGTGTTACATTCGGAGAGTCACAAATGAGGAAAATAACTTGAGGTGGAACAAGTCAGCAGACTCGCTTTATATGGAACAGAATTCATTTTTGTTTTGAGTAAAGAATGGGAAGCAAATATATTCACAAAAGCCCCTGGGGTGGGGGTAAGAAGAAAAGAAAAATAGGAAATTTGTTAGTGCCTTTAAATTCACAACTGATGTGCAAACAGCCTTTAGAGGTTGCCACTGATAGCAGTGGCAAAACCAACAAACACATCGCAGAGTAAAAGAGATGAAGGAAGAAGTTACTCTAAAATTATGTATACACCTGGTAGCTAAGCTACTAGATACTTGGGTCAAATAACAAGATCCCAAGACTGATATATTATTTAGCTAATTCTGTCCACAACTCACTTTAACGACAATCCCACAAGACTTTTTGCCACATTAAAATGATCCCAATGTGGAACTGCATTCATTAGCAGATTTCCTCAGAAATCTCTTTAAAGCATTTATCCCCTTCTCTCTCATTAAACATTTTTGGAGGTTTGCAGGAATCCCAAAACCCTCTCCTGTATCTAAAATAATGGTCCCAGTGCAGATGATCCTCCAAATATTTCTGCACCCTAGTGGAAAAGCCACACCCATGTTCTGAAACAAGACCATCTTCTTGTCGCCATTCTGAAGCACTTATTTCTATATGTATTGAAAACACAGTATTATACTGTGCTACAATTATTTCACAAATATAGTGCTAGTGCACTGACATTTCAAAGAAAAGAAAGTGCCCCACACCACTGCTTCTAACTCTAGGGTAGTAGCTAAAGAAGAAAAGCATGTTTTATTTCCCTTTACCTTATTTTTACTCTTTCAACATTCTAGTATTTTTTTTCTCCGTCCTACAGTAGCAATAGTCATTTGGCTACAGGGTTTATCCATGGAACTGTTTCTCAGTGTTTATGTCAACCTCCCATCTGGAAAATGAAGTTACTGTAAAACCTGTACATCTTAGTCAGGTGGGCTGCATCAAAATTTGTCCATGGAGATCTAAAGACTAAGATAGTAAACTGAGATTCTGGGGGTTAAAAATCTGTTCTGGCTAGAACTTTGCACAAACAAATACTTGTTCCTCATTTATAAACTGAAAATCTTCACGCTAATACGGAGACTATCTTTACATACTGGGAGTAGATGCATTTAATATGCACAAGGTACTCTGAAGTAGCTAAAAGACAGCTGTGACTCCTCTTTGGCTGCTTTGCCATCTTTCTGAAGTCCATTCTTTTGTTCTACCATCTATCCCAAAGTCTCATTTGAAACTCAAGATGTTTGTTTTGCAGAAGATTTTACTCTCAACTTGGAAACAAGCCAAACCATGAAAATTCACCTTGGTGGTGGTTCCTGACAGCACAGAAGTCATCAGCTCCACAAGCAAGATATAAGAGCTATTTAGTCCTGCATGCAATCTAGCAGAAAATAAGTTACATTAATCCGATCCATCCCTACAGAGGATTTAAACTAACTTGACTTCATATTTACATAGATTAAGAGCATTGACACAATCTACAAAGATATTTCAGTCAAGAACATTGTAACCTACAATTATAAAGATATAACAAGTAGCCGAGAAAGTAACTTTTTAAGTCTCTTTAGCTAAGGTTGTAAAAGCCTGCCTCACTCCACAACATACTGTCCTCTCCATCTTCTTTCCTCTCACACTCATCTAGGAATACACAAAGGCCCTTTTCAGCATTATCTTTCATGACAGTATTTCAACACTATCTTCCCAGAACTCAGGACACTGACAAACAGTCACAAAGTACTTGGAAAGAAATCAACTTATGCAAAAAAACTCTTCAGTCTGCTTGCAAAAGCAGGCAAAAATGACCCCTTCCTTGTAACCATATGTGCCCCTCCTGACATGCTGTCATTCACAACAGTTTGGGCAATTTAAAGCAGCATCTCGTATCTCTCATGTAAAAACTTCTTCTTGGTTAGAAGATTTTATCAGGCACATTACTTCCGTGTTCCTCATGGGATACTTATTGCACACTTAAACCTTCCAAGATATCCATTGTAAAACATCTTTTTCTGATTGATGCTTCCAGTTCCTGTCAATCTGTCTTTGCTTGTGAATGTAAATTTTAAGTAGCCCTTTCTCCTATGAGATAGGCTCAAGGATGCAGACTTTTTCAGGTACTCACAATAAAACAACAACAAGCTAAATATATACATATATTTCTTTTTTTTCTATCTGAGTAGAAAATATGAGCACCAGCTGAGAAAACAAATTAGGAAGAACAAGCAAGCATTATGGTTAAGATATAAAATGAACATCTTATACTTACCAGATTATCAGTTTCTGGATCTTCACAGAAAAATGGTTTTCCTTCTTTCTCCTGTTTCCTTACAAAATTTTCAATATCTACATCAAAACTAGCAGAAGTTGTACCTTCTGAACCTTGTGTAGACTGTTCACATTTTTCAAATAATAGTGCTAATAAAGGAAATAGTGGGTGCCTAGAATAAGAGTTAAAATACATAAGTATCTCTTACACATAGACAACTGAAAACTTAAGTATCGACCCCATGTAAGGTAACAGTAACAGGTAACAAAACTGAAAGATTGCATATAACGTAAGTGGCTATAACAGACCAAAAATTTGTGTTTTTTCATTTCCATTTCAATCTAGATACAAGCAAAGCAGTAAAATATATTTAAATAAACAGAACAAGCTACACAACTATGCATATTGCTTTATTAACTGTAATATCTTGCCACTTAGTGTGGCAAGATATACATTAACACAGTGCATTAGAAATTGGGATTAGCAGTCACCAATGGGATGAATGCAGATTTAAATGATCAAATCTGATAAAATTCACTTATTCTTCAATGTAGGTCTTATGTATCACAAAATGCCTTACAGACTGATTAAACTGAGAATGGTATATAAACTATACTGGGTGGCCTCCCATGCAATCATTTAGGTTGGCTCAGAGCAGAACTAAGATTTTGTTATGCACTTATTTGGAGACTTGTACTAGGTCTTTTGCTTCATTTTTCACGTGCTCACTGGCAGCAATTATAACTCTATAAAGCAATGAAAATGAAAGAACACTGAAACCTCATCAAAACTGCACTTAGTGCTCAGCATAGCACTTAGCACTGGAAGGTTTTTCCGTTTTGGTTGTGTTTTTAGATCAACATCTAATCCAGTCTGAGCTAATTACAGGGCAATAGATTACAATCCCTAGGAACAGCGAGTAAAGATTGATAATTACAATAAAAATTAAACTGAGATTTAAGATAAAATCTACAGTATGAAAAACTGTGATCAGAGTTCAACAGCCTGAGTAACTTGCTAAATTGCACTTGATCCTTAAATGCTGCTATCTTTAGAATAACCTTGATACTGTGCTGAAGTATAAGGAATCCCACAACAAGGGAAAGTTTTACTTGAGTAAAGACTGATAATGAAACTAATTTGATCTAATTCTTTAACCTACAGAGTCATATAACCAGGAGAGCATCTGATTTTAATTGGTCTCTAAAAAAAAAAAAAAAAAAAAAAAAAACCACCAAAACTCTACCCTTCAAAAGACAGAACACAAGTCCATTACTACCTGTAAATAGCCTGCTTGTCTGCATCCATTGGCGTTTGAGATTCTACGGGGGCAGGACTCACCCCTTCTGCATCAGTTTCAGAGCAGTTTGGATCTTGTTCAGTTTTTAATTCTGTTACTACTTGCATCTGTAGATAAAGTAGGATATGTTATTAGTAAAACTGTACGCTTGACGTAAAATAACTGTACTGTTTTCTAAGGAAATAGCAATGCAAAAGGCTACCAAATTGCCAGAAGGTTAGTATGACTTGGCAGTTGCACAAAAGACATATGCAGTAATAAAAACCCTCTTTTAATCTTTGATACTTCTTAAGGGGTAAAGGTCACTTCAAGTTTCAGCACTCAGCTTTAAAATGGGAATGACAGGTATCAGTGAATTGTTAAAACATTTTACCTCTCAAATGGCTATTTTTGGAAAGGGCTAGAGTGCATTGCTCCAAAAATTTTATGAGGATGCCTGCATACAAGGAAAACTACAGGAAGGAAAGTTTCTACTCCAAGTTTTCTTTTTCATTCCTTACTGAACATTACAGCGCAATACTGAAGCAATTGGATTCTGAAACTAGTTTTTCCTGTCTGTTAAAGTGCCTACTTTCTTAGAGGAGCAAAGTATTCTATGTCTTACCAATCTTTCAATGATCAGGAACATAACTTCCACTGAGCTTTAGCATTCAAATTTACATACTGAGGTAACAAGTTAGGGATATCAAGCTATGGGAGAAAACAGCAATAATTACATCTACAAATCCATTTAACAAAAACATTTATGCAATTTGTGAGGAAACAAAATCTAGGCAACTGCCTTTAAGAAGTATTTTTTATATATGCCAACTTATCTAAATATAATTTACATATTTATACATAACAAGTTTAATCACCTCATGTAAAAGTTGTCAGTCTAAAACGATAAATCTGCATGAGAGTGAAAAACGACCAGTCTGGATTGGTGGCCTGCAAATAAGTGGAGCAATAAGGAACCGCAATATTAGGGTAAATAAAAAACAGGGGGAATATCAGTAATTCCTCTGAAAAACAAAACAAAACAAAACAACAAAACAAAAAACCCCAACACTTAAAAAATGTAAATATTGCTTAAATATTACTGAAAAGAAAGTCCTATTGAACTTCTATAACTCCACAGTCACATTGACAGTGCTGAAGAAAGCCTCACATTAATATTGTTTATCATGTTGGGCTCCACAATAGTTCAAGTTCCACATAATTTTTCCCATTAGCGGTGCGCCTAGTTGAGTACTTCCCCTCTTCTGAGGGAGGGGACGCCTTCTGGCTTCCTCTTTTGGCTTTCTCCTGCCCTCTACTCCTTCAGATGTAAATCCCCACTCTATTCACCTGTTTGGCTACAAGAACAGACATCTCTCCCCACGAGATCTATTTGAGAGCGCACGATCTGCCGGCACTGGAATTATGCCCACAGAGCCACTGCCGCTACTGTGCGCATCCTAAATGGCACGAGGTGGGTAGGGATAATGGGAGGTGCTTTTAAGGCTTGGCAAATGGATTTCCCATCACTTTCAAAAATTTTTTTTTTTTTTTTAAGACTAAGAAGTATCTTAAGGAACTTGACCCCTGAGCATCATAGCTTTCCTTCAAAAAAATCAAACAAGCACTTCTCCCCCTTGAAAACTGCCTATATCCATACAAAGGCAAGTCACAGCATTCCTAACCTACTTCAAGGCAAGTTTTGATCAGAAAAGACAGGCTGTTCTACATACCATCATGAAGTCAGAATTAGCACCTTCAGAAATGAACTGAGTGTGCAGAAGGCATTCACCTCCCTTCTTCTCCCTTGAAATATATCATGTCGCTTCTCAGGGACAGCTCCTCAAGAGGAGAACTGGCTTCCAAAACCTTTCTGAGCATCCCATTCAGATAGACCTTCCACACAACATAAGCAAACCAAATCTACACTATCCCAGCAGGGGGCTGAGAGAAGGGGAAGGTTTGTGCTTTATTACCTGACAGAAACAAGCCATCTTCTAGCTAAACAGGAAACTAGGTAAAAGACAAAGTATCCAAGCCAAGCGAGCATCGGGGTTTGCAAAGTGCTTCCTCAGCAAGCACCAGTGGTTTCTATGCCAGAGTGCTTGCAGAAAAGATGCAACTATGGACTCATTTCTTGGCTAATGAGAAGAAGGAGGGGCAAAATAAAGGGGATGACTCATGTCATGCCACGCATCTGCAGAATATGAAGGTGGAGGCGATCTTTTTGCAAGAAAGAAATAGCTCAGTTAAAACTACATGCTGTTCCCTGTGGGGCATTTCCAAAACACAGAAGAAGCAGGCACCAAATCACCTGCCTATCTGGGTCACTGAGTTTACGACATAAAATAAATGGAAAGAAAACTCTCTCTCCCCAACTTGTTCTTTACAAAAGCACGTATCACTGAAAGGATATATTTTGTGGGAAATAAAGCAAAAACTTAAGGTAGGTGAGAGAAGAGCAAGAAAACAGCATTCACAAAAAAGTTGTAAACAGACGTACAAAAATAAGTAAATCCCGAATGAAGTCAGATAAACATCTATTTATGAGAGATGGAAAAAGTTGCTGTTTTTCTTCTGACTGTTCACCACTGTTGCCATCTGCTGACAGAAGTGCTTGTATTTACTACTTAGACCTGACACAAAATAGCACAAAAATGGTCCTTTAGAGCCAGGGCAGAGTATGACTTGCCTCCAGCTAGTACTATTTTAGTTTGCTAATTCAAATTGTTGCAATATGCAAACTATTATACAAAAGAAGAAGTATCATGACCAGACACATCTGAAAAAGTTTGTTTTATTATTCTAGCTGTTTAGCTGCTTTTGGTAGAAAAAAAACCATGAAAGTCCACTGATCAACATTTTAGTTCTAATTATTACTTTTATTTAGGCTATTGTGTGAAGTATTTGTTTACCAGTCTTGAGTCTGCAGCACAACTGTAGCAACTCAAACGAGGTTGCTGCCATGTAATTCTAGATAACTAAATTTATACTTCACTTGCTGAAGACCAACATGTCTATCACTGCTTAAATGTCATTGCGAATACAGAAGCACAGGAGCCCATACACAAAATATTATGAATAACCATTTAACTTTCCTAAAATTGGAACATTACAGCATGGGAGAAATCACCTTGGGCATCCTCAGAAGAAAAACTCCTTGTGTAACAATTTCCCAAAAGTTAAACAAAGTTACGCAAGGTCGAGCTAAACATTTAATACAAGTGTCCAGGTATTATAAAGCATGTTAGTTCGTCACTTTAAAGATCTTGTTTTTACAACCAACATGATACTTAAATAATGCCAAAAAAGGCACTAAAGAAAAGTCACTACATCTTCCTATTGCTAACTGTATTAATTTAGAGAAACAGAAAAAACAGACTTACCTGTTGTCCATCTTGATAGTTGTCTATACTTAATGTCTGTGTTGCCATCATGGTTAATAAAATGTTAATTATGTCAAATCATCATAAGTTAGGTCAAATACACTAGAAAAAAAACAGTTACAAAACTTACTTAAAATCTAGTTTTAAAAGATGAAAAATTACTGAGATTTAAGCACAAAAATGTCAGTTAACTTATTGACAATGTAATAGTTATGTGCATTTTCTGCAGAAAATGCCATGTTGGACATCACAGAAAGTTTCATCAATAAATAGTCCATTGTACTAATTCACATTTTAACTTGATATTTTTACTATAAGAATGAAGTTACACTGAGAAACTTCAGGTAAAGGCAAACATTTCTTTTTGTACTACTTCAACTAATTTATTGCAAAACCATATATAAAACACCAAAAAGCTAAATATTTACATTTCTGTATTTTGAAAAGGCTAATTGCATGCTGAACATCACAAAAACTGAAATAATTGTCTAAAACTGGCACTCCAAATTTAAAGTGTCCAGAAATACTCTACATACTTACAAATATTAATCCTACATACTAAAATGCTCGAAATTACTATTTAGAAATCCAACTCATGTATGATTTCTGAAATTTTACATTTATTATCTAAGTCATACAAGCATCAATGAAGAATGGAACAATACCTAACTATCTCTAAACTGGGTCTATATTTTCAAAGTCATTTTCAAAAATGACTTAAGAATTCTGAAGTCTCATTTTTATAGACATTTGAAGCTTTCCAAATATTAATTTTAGGGGTATTTGTGATACAAGCAGTTTACGTATGGCATTTCCTCTACGCATTAGCTGCAGCCAAGGCTTACATAAGCTAAATATTAAAAAAAAAAAAAAGTGTAACATTACCATTAAATAAAGTTTATCCACTAAACTAACAATTTACATTTCATTTTCTTGGCAGATTATCAGGCATTACAACCAAAATTGCATAATACATTAAGCCATTATTGCTAAATATTATCACAGCATTCAATTTCTCTTAACAAGTAGGAGTCCTAAGGCTTTAGCCGTTATAAAAATATACATTTGAGATTATATATTTAAAAAAGGCCAGAGCAAATGTCTTGTAAAGGATTGCATCCAGGCCTTACTTCCAGGTTTTCTGCACGCTTCCACTTGTATCGTAACATGTAACTAGGTATTAGAAGTTTCAATCCCTAAAAATTTGACCCTAAAGCTACCTTTTAAGTAATGGGTTAAACCACTACGAAATGTTTCCATTGTTTTCAAATGACATCCTTTCACTTCATATGCAACCTTGTTGTATACAACTCAATTGCAGTTGTGCATGACCATTCTGAAGAGCAATCTTTACATTCTGGCTATTTTTCCCTACAGACTAGAACAGTCTCAAGTAAAACATTTCATTTGAGAAGTGTTACAATAGACTTCAAGATTCATTTCTCTGTTTACCCAACAGCTGGGGGCACATAGGCAAACCATAACTCCTCAGGACAACCCTTGCGCCCTACTTTATACAGAACTATTAAAAATGGATTTCCTAAGGGTAACTGCTATATATTTTTTCACAGTTTTAAGACCAAAGCACTTCATCATAATCATAACCATGTAACTGGCTTCCTTTACAGTCCAGCTCATGGTGTTTTACTCACTAATTCCTTAATCAAGCTGCTGCTCTTTGGGAGTCTATACCACTTTATGCAAGCAGAAGTATCTTGGGAAACACCAATATGAACAGACAGAGCAGCTCTTGGTTCTGACACTGTACTAGGTGCTTACACAGTTTCTATCTGTGGACAACAGGCACCTTTCGGTAATTGTAGCTCTTCAGATACAATGATACGCTGCAAGGTTCTTTCTAATAGCTTTAGCGGATGTATTTTCTAGCTCTATTGCAGAGGCAGTAAATATCTCATAAGAACAGAGTACTTTGTAATGCTTTAGTTCAAAATGGCACAAGTCTCCTAAGAACAGCCTGGCAGAAATTGCACCTTCACAAGCCAAAACCATCACATGGAAACGCTGCAAGATTCTGGGGTTGGAGTCTATTTTTAACACACACACAAAAAAAATATAATTATGCAAGTTAAGGTACTTTTTTTTTTTTTAAATTTATACACATACACATTTTTTCCCACAAACTAGTGGTGAGAAAGACATAAATATCCTTTTTGTTATGCAGCTTTACTAATCTTTCTGGATTTCCCCATGATACTCACTTAGTTATCTTATCACTAAGGCACCAAGAAAACACTGACAGAACTGACAAAGTCTTAAACCCTGCTCTAATACTTAAGCTCGTGTTAACACTAGTATAAATAATAGCTCTTCATATTTTTATACAAGTATTACTCCTCAGAATACTTTAACAGCCTTCCAGCATCAGACCCCCAGAGCAGGTGAAGTGGATTTCACAGTGCTTGTATTTTTTTAGGAAAAGATGTAGCTCCTTTTAAGTCACTCAAGGCAACTCTGAGTAATTTTTCTTGCATTTTATACTTCCAGTAACATTTTGTCTTCTGTCTTTAACATACAATTCTTTTCCAACTATATGACTTAGTTTCCTTTCTACTGCATCAGCCCTCCAAAATCTCAAATTATACGGTAAATAACTTACAGTAAATTCTAATGCTACCCTTAAAAAAAACAAAAAAAAAAAAACAAAAAAACCCCACCTTATTAACCATCTGATGCTGCTCTCCCAAATCCTGCTCTATAATTTTGCTTAGCTTCACTATGCTCCCAGTTCAGCCTGAGAAACACACTCCGGCTATTCAAGTTTACTCAGGGTTTAATTTTTTTTTCCAAAACTGAACTTTACATCACATGACTATTAATCGTACACAAATATATAAGCTTTATTCTACTTCCAGATTCAATGCAATTTCCATTAATATTAATGAGAAATCAATTAAAAGACTGATCACAGAAGTGCAGAAAAAAAGAGGCAAGTTCAATCAACACTTGCTCCTTGTATAGATTCTCTCAAAACAAAGTGCAATCAAAACGTTCTCACCTTGCACAAACACTGCAAGGAAAAAGAAACACAGTAAAATACAAAATAAGAAGAATTATAAAAGCAGAAATTTCTTAAGTGAGCCTTCACCTATTTTCTGAAGATTTGGCTTGAAAAACACTTGAGTTTTTACGGCTTCTAACTCAAACACGTGAAATGAAATGCAATACAGTACATGAATATCATTTATGGTGTTTTACTATTGCACTATGGAACCAAAAATAACAAGAAACATTTCAAAGTTCTTGCTACATTTGTTTTGGTTTTATAACTTGAATCCTACTGTGAAATGTATTTGCTGAAGGGTCCCACTGAGCTTGAAGAGCTTTCATTAACCGCCACTCAGTATTTATTTCTACATCAGTATCTTTCTTTGAAACTTACAAATCTTACTGATTCCTCCACCAAAAAAAAAATAGGAAAAAGTAGACATAAATGCTCTTGCTGATAGAAGCATAGAGATTTCAAGTGTATAGAACTCAATCATTCAATGTTAAAGTTTAAAAACAGCATTTGGGACAACAGCAAAGCACAAGTATCTTTCAAAAACTTGCTCTTCTCTTTCCCAAAGGGTATACATCTTATTTCTTATGCAATATCAGAAGTAGAAACCAAGCTATCCTCAAGGTTAAAAATCATTTTGACTTGTCAAAAAATAAAGTAACAAGAAAAACAGTAAATATTATTTAATGATTATTTTAAAAGATTATGTTCCTCACAAAAGGCTATTAAAGAAATTGTAGCTGTGGGAGAAAGATGGAAGTTCTTAGTCAGAAAAGACTAGGAATGGGTAAAGCACGGTCTCTTTAGAGTATTCTAGAGTATTCTAAAGTTAACAGATGTGAAATAATATTTGTGGCACAAAGAACAACATGAAGACGAAGCAACAAGATCTGATGGTAACAAATTTAAACTGTTGATGATGATAAAATATGTCAAAAATTTTAGGGGAATCAAACAAGTTTGACTGAACCTTCTGTCAAGAATCCCATACAGAAGAGACATCCCATCCCACCCCATGCCATAGAAAGGATTTTCTATGAGCTCTATCCACAAACGATTTCACTCGACAGGGCTTTAGCCCTCTCCAGAATAACCGGAAAAAAAAAAGTCTATATGGGCATGGCCTTTATTCCCATAAGATTAAACTATTATTAAGATAGCAGCTGATGAAATTTAGTGAAGACAATTACTGCAAATCAAGAACAAACTGAGCTACTCACATGCTTCAACTGAGGGAATTAACTGAGGAATTACTTTTTGCTGACTAAAGAGAAAAAAATTTCTTTGCTGTCCACTAGTAGTAGTGACAGAGTATGTTGGAATTGAAGAAAAAAAAAATGACCAAAAAAGCATGTATTCGTTCAGTTTTTGTCATCTAATATTGGACACAGCACCCAGGCCTAGGCAGCAGACGCAGAGCCGAAGCAGATGCGCAATGCTGTCTGAAGCTGTTCTCACTGCCAGATGTTTATCACTACCACCCTGCCAGAGTTAATTATTCCCACAGCTCTACCCCTGAGCTCACAAGAACACACGGATGATGATTTCTGGTCCCTTTTACATACAGCCAGCCAGGCTATTCCACCCTCTTTTAAAGGTGGCTCTGATGTAAAGCAGCTGACGTCGTGTGAAGCATGTTGCTGTGCACTCACACAACCCCTGCTCTTGGCTGACCTATTAGTGTGGTAATTTCTGGCTCACGTATGGTGATTATCAACTCACAGCAGGACCATCTTTAACCAGAACAGCTATACCCAATACTATATGGCTTAAGGATCTGAAGTAGGCCCAAGCACACAGCACTTCTGGACAACCTTGCTTTAAAATTCCAATTATTCTTCCTAAGAGAAATTGAGAGTAGAAAGAAAACAGTGCACTTGTGTTGCATTCAAAGAATTACAAATAACAAAAACAACCTGAGGCTGACAGCCAGCTTGCTTCATGCAGAACAAAATTAACTCTCATTTTATTTATTTCGTAAACAAAGCGTGAGGAAAATCCAAGACAATATTTAAGGTCATGTAAACTGGAAGCCAATACATGAAAGCCAATTGCATTCAGAAACTTCACTAACATCTTGTTGCAAAAAAAAATTCATAAAAGCACTATGTTCTGCAAAATGAAGTAAAAAGAAAAAAAATCAAGCTTTTAACAAAAGTAAGGACAAACTTGTAAGATGCAGTAGAAATAAGAAGTTAAATGAAAGGGAGTTATCATAATTAGAAATAAGGAAACTTTGTACAAGAGTATCTAAGGAAAAAAAAGATTAAAGGTAAGCTGAAACACGTACACAAAGTGATTATTTAATACACATCACTCCTCACTTGGTCTACTTACTCCTTCTTAATTAAAAGCAAAGGGACCACCCAGTAATGTTAACATAAGGTGCAAGTAAAGTGCTGGAGTTCAGTAATATCATTTTTAAAATATATAAGCTACAACAGATGTTTCTAAAAGATATAAATAGTTATGCTCCAGGGTATATACCAACCACTAATTGTCTTATGGCTGTGAAGAAACTACCCAACAGACTTGTTAAAACATAATTGTTCCTTATAATCTTTTTCCCTATATAACTTCTTTTGAAGTACTCAGCATAATTATATTAGAGAAAAAATAGTGATTGGAAGATTCAGTATGGCTATTCGTCCTTTCTTAGGTACTGACATCTACTGTATAACATACATCCTTATATTCACATACAAAGCAGAACAAGAATTAAAACAAGACTGTTTGACACATGAAGAATATCTAGAACCTGTTTCACTTTTCATTAAAATATGTAGTGAAATTTATTTCTAATGCACACCATTTTCTAAAGGAGACAAAACACTGACTGTGAGAAAGCTGCTCACCTCTTTCAACCAGTTGAAGAGGCCATTATCTCATTTTTGCAGAGCAAATTCCACTGTTGCACAAGGTAATGGACAGAAACCTAAGAAATAACAAAGAAAGATTCAGAAAGAGGCAACAATACAGAACACGCTTCCTGAGACTGACTATGACCTAAGGAAAAAAAAAAAAAAAAAAAAAAAAAGACTTCATTTTAATATGCTCTTCTTCCAAGGTTCAGGTAAACTGACCAGAACAAGATATTTGTATTTGTAACCCCCTCCTATTCCATAATATTGTTTGAACGTTCACTTGTCTTATTCATTCTCATCTTTGCTGATGATAAATATGAATGATAAACTCACCTGTATCTCCTCTTTGCTGATGCTTGCAAGAGCAGGTTAACACTTGGACTGCTGACTTGCCCTTTGTTGAATACAGAACCTTTATATTATACTCTCTGGCTTACCACCTGCCTGCTTAGGCTGGAAAGGCACATCCCCAAGTAAAACTAAAAAATGAAATAGCAACAACTTAGAAGGGTTTAAAATGAAATCCTTCCATGTAAAAAATAAACATGGAAACACGAAAGGTTACTTTTTAAATTTCCATCTCCTTCATAACCATGCTTTGATAACAACAATGGAAAATATTCTATTTAGTGATATGAGCAAGTAATGCACTGCTTTGACAAAAGAACTCCACAGAATATAGGTAGGAATGTGAGCCATTATTGGTGTCATGTGTTCTGGCAAGGCAGGTACCCTATGGAATTATTCAATCATTTAAAAAAAAAAGTTTTTTAAAAAAATTTGAAAATGACTTAAATACATTTAATTTAATAGTTTGGTGTCTTAAAGACACTTTTAATGAGTAGCAATGCAAAGATCATAAAAATGCATTTAGAAAGCACAAAGCCTAAAACACACTAAGGAAAGCAGATAGCCCAAGAGGTGACTCTGAGCAGACACATATAGCCACAGTTACCCCCAGCAAAGTCAGCTTAGGGGAGCTTACAAACAAAAGCATTGCAAAAAGGCCATCTGAAAAGGCAATATGCATAAAACACTCAAAGTTCTCCAGTTTTGCCAAAAGTGCATAAGAATTAGAAGGAAAATAATGTCAAATCAACATTTTTTGAAAGTGACAAAAAGCTGGCATTTAGATTTGAAAATCTAAGTTTACCCAAAACAAACCAAAGTTTAGCTATATGGAGTGTAGAAACACTTTTTGACAAGCTCAGAGAAAAACAAAATGTTAAGGAGTATTACGCATCAATGATGCCTCAGGCTGTAAAAACCTAGGAAGATGCTTTGGGGAGTTATCAGGCAGTATATTGCTTTAATAATTTGTTAGAGATGTAATATTGGGCTAAAAGGACTTCAGGCTGCCCTGGTACACCTGTTTTTGAAGTCTCAAAGGCTTTGAGATGACACATTAGTTCTTATCACTTTCTGTCTCACTACTGTTAAAGATTTATGCCCCCCAACAAGGGGCTGTCTCAATTTTGGAACTTCTAAATCCTCTTCTGAAAGGTGACTGTACCTCTTGGTGCCTTTTTCATGTAGTATTTAGCTTCTCTAATTTTGACACTTACTGGGCTATTTCCAAATAAAGCACTTCTGTATTCAGAAGATTATGTGAAATGAGATCAATGACAGATAACTAGAGACAATCCATTCCTTGTCTGCGCTCAAACCACTGCTACAAAGGACTACTTCTTTGCAAATCTGAAAAACTTTCCTACATTCAGAAACAGTTGTAAGAAAGACTTGATATTGCCACGGCTGCTAGATCTGACTGTGCAAAGTATTTCAGGGTTAAAGACGAAAACAGCCCTCGCCTACAAAGCCTTTAAATGAAACTCTGCAAATAAGCTAAATCCTAGACTTTGCTGTAGGAGAAACCAAGGGCAGAAAGCGTAAGGTACCAATGAAATGTACTTGCGTGTGAAGGATGCCACGGAGAAGAGGCTTTGGCTGAGAAAGAACCAGAGGACATTGCAGGAAGTGCAATGCTGTCTTCCAGAAGACACCTGATACAGTTAATGCTACGATGTCTATCCTAAAACATATCAGATAATACAAAGATCTGAGTTGCATGCCATGCCTGCCCATGCCTCTCGGCAGGGATAGGAGGCACAGGTGTACCTGTGTAAGGATGGAGGTAGTATCTTTAACAAGGCACTGTGAAGCCTACACTTGCCATTTTTTAACATTTTCTTCCTTTTGCAGAGAAACTTTAAAGTCATATTACCATCACAAATAAGACACCTAGCTCTGAAACTATAAGCAGTTCTTTCTTTGTCACTTGAAAGACATACGGCAACTTAATAGTTGCAATATTACATCACTAAAAAGTAAATACAGTGTTCAGTCAAACAGTAGGGAACCCTCTCTGTTTAGTCATTTTCTCATTTCACATATCAGCTAGTTTAAAAAAAAAAGGTTTATGCATACAGTTACATATACAAAAATATTAGCATACATTAAAAAAAAAATCAAGATAAATTTGTATTTTCACAGATTCAAGGAGCAATAAGGAAGCCATTATGACATGTCATCAGAGATTCATTCTTCTTCTGCAATGGATGCCTATCTCCATGAACCTGCCTACAAACAGACATTCAGTTAATCAAGACATAGAAGCTAATGTGAAGTTGATGCACATATACTGAAGTACATTAAAATTGTGCTGAATGGGAATGTAATTCTTCTTATTCAGCAGTAAGGTGGCTTTCATTTCCTCTATCTTATGTACTTGTGAAGTACAGTCATTATTTAAAAAAACCCTTTCAGAATGATGATGCTCTTGCTCAGGAATATAAACCAGTCTCAAGGAGTTATACTATGGTATGGAGTTAAACAGTTATAATACTTCAGGTTTGCTGTCAGCTTCCCTAGAAGACAAGCCCTAAGAATGCCACAAGGCTGACATTTGTTGCTGTAAAATTAACTTTATAACACTTTCCCCCGCTTTATTGCTTGATGATGCAATCAAGTAATTTATACTTTAATCAAGACAAGTATGAGGTTAGATTATAAAATGCATATTATATTTTAAGAAATTGAAAATACAAGTCTAACACTGCTAACATTGTATTTCTTCAGTATACAGACTACATTAATACCTGTCACTAATGTTTCAATATCAGTTCAACTTTCGACATACACTAGACAACACTGACTTCATTCAGCAAGTTCTCTCTGGTCTCTTTGTCATTACACTAATCTTGATCATCCTTTTTACAAACCACTCTATTTGATAACAAGACACATAAAGTACATTTACCATAGTTTATTTTTCAAGCATTAGCACATCATGTTACAGAGCTGGACAAACAAAAAATTATCATCTCACATGAAGATATAAATCCTTCTACTGGTCAACACTCAGTGAGGAAACTTTGTTTTCACTATTTGAAAGAAATTCTGGAAATTCTTCTATTCTAAGTACTGTATACAAGTAAGTGTTATAAAATGTGCCACTTCACAATCTGCACTTGGGTACGTAGTAGTTGCTAAAAACAAATATACAAATGTGTAAGAGGATATAAATTCCTCAAGGCATAACAATGAAAGCAGAATTAAGGGCATTTGGGTGTTTTTGTTTTTCTAAAAAAACTTTAACTCCTTAACCTTGCTTTTGACCTTCCTGCTTACATCAGCAGACTTCTTGGGAATCATGCATAACCACAACTTTTTAATCTCCAGTTTACCATAGTGCTTCTTAACAACATCATGAATGACATCTGCTATACAAAAAGCCAGTCTACAAACCAAAGCCATAAAAACAACTAAAAAGATTAGAAATCCTATCCCATCTGCAGCACCTCAGTTTCTCCTACCCATTTCACACTGTAATCTGATGCTGCTTTACTAACTCCATAAAACAGTAGTAAGGAATTAAGGGGACGAAAAATAAATTTTGATAAAAAAAAAAAAGACAAAAAAGAAAGTTTCTTTTTCTAATTGCTCCAAAACTGTTCAGAGATGAGAGGATTAGGGAGTAGAGCTATTTCCCATTGCTCCCTCATTCACTCCCAATATCCACAGAGCAAATGAAGACTCCTTTGGCTTTTTTTCATGCTGGATTCTCAACACTGCAAATGAGAGACAGGAAGTTCAACCTCCATGTGAGGAAGAACTTCTTTCCTGTGAGGGTGCCAGAGCCCTGGCACAGGCTGCCCAGAGAGGCTGTGGAGTCTCCTTCTCTGGAGATCTTCCAAACCCGCCTTGTGCCACCCTATGCCACGTGCTCTAGGTGTCCGTGCTGGAGCAGGGGGGTTGGACTAGATCTCTAGAGGTCCCTTCCAACCTCAACCATTCTGTCATTCTGTAAAAGGAGTGTTATGGTTCTTCCTTGTGAATCCTAGAATACATATCGTGCTTATGGCAGAACAGAGAGGTATTATTTTTTCTTCAAAAGCTATCATGACATCTTAGGCCACAAAATCAAGAGTTTCTAATGTGCTGCTGTAGTGATAGAAGGACTGTATGACACTATTAAGAAATAAATAAATAAAATCTGCATATAACAGAGTGGGCACAATAACAATTGCACAGCTAGAACTCACTCTGGCATGACTTTCATGATTTATATTTAATTAATTTTTCAAATAAAATTTCACAGAACATGTTCCAGATAATAAAATCCTAAACTTCACCCTCTCTACTTTGCCAAGACTCCATATGGATAAACAACAGGTTTGCATGTATGCTAGACATAACGAGCCTGATCTCCTACCATCTAAGCCTACAGAATGTCCATATGAACATCTATATGGATCTCTTATTCCTGGAAGGAGACACCCATTTGCTCTCTTCCTTCCAAATGAATCTAACTACAGCAACATGAAATCCAATTTTGTTTTGATTTGTATCAACACCCAATAAACTCTGACCAAAACTAATCTGGTTTTGTTTATACTTTGCAGTTATTTCCATGAAGAGGACACCAAATGAGCACCCATCTCCCAATGCTTTATTGCTATTAAATAATTCAGTGTTAGCAAATAGCTTGTGTAAGGTATCACTTAACATGCTTATATTCAGATTTTTCACCGGTTTTATTACAAAATTACAGAAGTTTCTAATGGCCCTTTCTATGACAAATTCTCCTACTGACACCAACGTGCAATTAAAGGAAGAAAGACCAGTTTTAGTTGATTAATAACTGCATTTTAAATACGCTTAAAATGCCTAATACTCATGAAAATCTCTCTACATTTAAACATTTCTTCAAGATTAATATGTTCTGTTGTCAGTGATTTCATTTTTATGCCCTTCTTGATTTCAGAAGTAATAGTTTTTGAATTGACTTTTGAGCCTGTGAATTATCCAGTCATTAACTCGGACTAATCAAATAAACTAAAATGACAAAGTATCTCTGCTCCTGCACTTCTCCTTTGGTCAACTATTTTTCCAGCATTTCTTTTCCTTTGACCCTGCAATTTGGTCAAACACAAACTTAATTTTACTGTGATGTTTAGGTCCTAACGCAATTGCTAATTTTATTCTCATAAAGCTTTTAAATTAAACAAAAAATCTTCCTTTTCACCTCTACATTGTCCACAGCTATGTGGTAAATATAAAGCAGTGCTGAACCAGCAACAATTACTTCACTTAGTTTTTGCATGGAAAATGTTCTGTGTTACCCGCTTCTGCTCCTGCTCATTGCTCCTCACGCTCCCTTATTTTCCTACCTGTATTCACTGTGCTCTTCAGTCTTGTACTACTCTTTGCTATTGCTGCTTCTACAGGAACATTTGGCTTTTTCTTCTCTGCTCTTGCCTTCCTTCACCCACTCTGCTTCTGACCCTGCACTACGTTGGCTAACACCATCTTTTTCAGGCTCCTGGGCCTTCTGCTTTTCCAGCTTCAATAACCATTCTCACCTCATCCCAAAGACCCATCTCCATGCCAGCACTGGGGCTAGGGGAGAAGCCCAGTTAAAGAAAGACTATTTAGGATTAGATTTACCGATCAACTCCTTTCCTATGACACATTGTGCCTAAATACTTGGTCCAGGTGATGACTGCCCAGACAGGTGACATGTGAGCATCTTCCTGTCTGCTGGTCCTTACATTACATGAAATATTTACCAAATATTAATGAACAATTTTTCAAGAGCTTTTAATTTCCTAACATTACCCTAGGAACAGCCATAAACGGTTCCCCTTGTCTGCAGTCCTAAATACAATATCTCAGGTTCAGACACTCTTTTAAATACACTAATTTAAAAAAGAAAAAAAAAAATGTTTCGTTTATTTACTTTCTCTTAACATTAAATTTTCAAAATGCTGAATCATCCTAGTTTAAACTTCCTGGCACGACCTTGCTCAAACATACGCATCATGGCAAATTTCAGTATGACTAAGATAGAAGCAACTGAAGACAACATCTTAAAAGATAATCCAGTAACCCTACTGTCATGGTGTAAAACAGGTAAGGATTTAGTAATCACAGACTGACTTAAAGTTTAACTTATTTAGGAATAGAATATACGTAAAAATGCAGCACATATTTTCATTCCACTATTCTCTAGGCACATTATACATGTATAAAGTTCCAATTTGTTTTATAAACCCCTCTGTTCTTTTGGAAAACAAATATAAAACAATTGGTCTTCATTTTGCTGTAGAAAGTACCGCATTAACCTTCTCCCTTTGTTTCCTTTACTGTGTAATTCAAAAGAAAAAAAAAGAAAAAAGTTCCCCAACTTTAAATACTCCAAAACAGATCAAACTAAAATTTAATGGTATAAAAACCCGATCCCTATTTTAGTACACTAGTATTATGTTGTCATATTCTACCTTTTTTGCCTGAAGTTACTGCCAAGTGCATGTGACAGCTATAGCCCCATCAGTGTATGAGGTTATGGGGTAGTCACATCATAGCCATTTCTCTCTCATTCTCTAAAATCACCTTTTGACAGTTAATATATTTAAATGGCCTTCCTGTTTTAGAGCAAATAGCAGTTTTATATACATATGTATATAAAATAGAATATCGTGGCCTGGAGTAGTTGCTATGTTAAAATAATGAAAACAAAATCCAAGTCTTGTATGCAGCATGACAAGCAAGTACATGAAGGCAAGCAAGGCTAAAATTTATTTCCATCAGCACTGACTTCATTTTTATTCTTCAGCAAGACACATTACTTTGTACTCTCCAAACTGGTGCTGGATAAACCAGAGACACCTTTTACCTCCTTCATACCAGCACGCCAATGCTCCATTAACAGCACATTGCTCTTTCCAGATTCCTGGGTCACTATTTGTACTTTCAACACTAGTGTACCCCACTCCTAGTTGTGTTTGATGATGCTGGTTTGCTACAGCCATGAAACCACTTCCATGGCAAGAGCACAGGATGCAATCACAGTTAATGATGTCATTGGATGAAGAATCTGCTAAAATATTCCACTATTTTTGCAGTATTCAGTTATCCTAGGTAAAACTATCTTGGTCTGAGTAACATCTGGAAGCAAGTAAGTGAATTTAAAAAATAAATAAATAAATAAATCTATCTGCGGTTCTTTTCTTGCTCTTGGAAGCCTCCTTTTAGAGAAGCACTACGTTGCTTTGCATTTTGTACAGTATAAGCCATGGTAAAATAAACCTCTGAGAGACTTAGTGTTTGTAAACCCCATAGACTCTTGTAACAAGCGAGAGTGAAGCAACCAGCTGTTGCAAGAAACAAGTAACACTTCTGGAAGTTCGCCTTTTACATACACAAAAAATAATTCACTCTTACTTACACAAAAAACAGTAATCTACTTTACTGTAAAATTCCACATGTGTGCTTCCTGAAAAGTATCACTTGACTCTCCTATCACTAAATAATATCCTGAAAGACATTGTGGCCTACACCCCCATTCAGGGAATTAACAGAGCCATGAGAACAAGCAGTCCCACTATCACAGAACTGGTTCTCTGGATCATCCACACATTAGTACAGGATTTAGTAACAGAGAAAGAGCTATTCTTCTCCAAAAATTTAAAATGCTTCCAAAACACTTTAATTTTGCTGTAGTCACAATCAGAATTTCTACGCTACAGCACAGTAATGTATAGATAAGGCAAGGCATAAAACAAATTCTGTTCACAGGCAAAACTAGAGTATCTAATAGATACACATCCATTTTACAAGACTCAAGTATATAGAATTAACATTTATGTTCTCTTCATACTAAATTCCTTTTTGTTTCACTAATAGAAAACTAAAAAGATTCAGTTTTAAAATGTTACTTCAAAATACAAATACATTAAAAGATGAACCTAAATCTTTAAAACTTTATCTAGCTTGAGAAATAATATGAATAAGGGCTGGAAGTTATGCCTTTAATATTAAGGAAAACACAAGTAGACTGAACTTTTTACTTGCCAAAGTGCACCTTCCAAATTAATAAAAAAATAAAAAAAAAAATAAAAAAAGAGAGAGAGAGAAATGCTGGCAGACACAGAATTTGAAGAGTCCCTGAATTTCTTATTGGTAGACAGGAAACGGTAACAAGAACAATTCCAGCAAATTGCTTCAGCAAAGCACTTTAACTACATAGTAAGACCACTTCAGATGTATATTTACCCAATTTGTACCAACTAAAACACATCCCTCCACCCCCAAAATCACTCTGCAGATCAAAGAGAATGAGTGAATCAATCTTTCAAGCCTCAGTGCAGTGTAACATTTTCTGAAACAGTGTTTATCCTACAGATGAAGTAAATGGGGTTATGCCTCCAGCTTTCCACACAATTGACGCTTATGTTAAGCGTCATCATAATGAAATCATCATGAAACCTACACTGAAGCTTTCATGTGATATACTAATCATAAGCTGACAAGAAAATACATAAATCTGTAGCAATCTCCAGTGAAATATACACTTATTTAGATATGTATATATTTTAGAAATCACTCTAAAAAGTGCGTGACTGGTCCTTCAGACTAAATACATGTGAATATTTTTCTTTTCTTTTTTTTTAATTTTGAGATTTTGAAATTTTAAATATAAAATATAAAGGCACAGACTCAGGAAATTATTATTTGTAGGGCCAGTTAGAAAACGCACTCAAATACCTTTTTTACTACTTTATATATATTTATATATATATATATAAAGATTTCCAATGCAACCACGGTAGTTTGCTTTGTGGTTCAGTCTAATTCATAATATTTGTACATGTAGCTCGCACGCACTAAACAGATTTTCAGCACTTGCCTGCGTGCAGAAGCTGTATCACTTTAACTACACATGTATAATTAAAGCAATGCAATCCCACAGCATAGGCAGGCTGCAGAGAGTTTATATGCCATGCAGGAAAGGGGAAAGACTTGGGAGCATATTCCTAGTATGGACAGCTGTAAGATACATGCTTTTACTGAGCCAGAGTCATTACAACTCCCCTAATCCATTACCTACACTGGTAAAAATTTTGCAGGGCATTTTCTTTCTCTAGAAGAATATTATAAACGACATTATGAAGCAGGGGCACTATAAACAGGCTGGTTTGTAAAGATTAAAGAAAGAACTCTTTAATCACCCAAGACATTCAGCACACTCTGAAAATGACCTAAACCCTGTTCCGTTCTCCACAGAATGCTGGCTAAAATATTCTTCAACATGCAAAATAAAAAGCACATATGGTCCATGCTCTCTATTCCAGCAATCTACTTAGCGGAATACAAAAATGCATCTTGCTTGGACAGCACTTAACTGTAGATGCCAAAAAAGTAATTTATAGCACAGACATAAATAAATAAATAGTGAAAGCATCTACCCTCATTTGGATACTCATTCTCCTTCCCAAAAGCATTTACGGAGATATAACCGACAAAAGAGGGGACTTTTTAACCACAGCTGCAGATAAGAGTACTATTATCTCTAAAATTACATGTCTTGCTCCCATTTAAGACCCCCAAAATAATAAACAACAAAACTAGACAAACTACAGAGAGAAGTATCACACAGAAGCGTTAACCACTTTTAGTTTTAATTGATGAACTCTGAGCCATACAGCCGCCGCTGTGGGAATGATGGAAGGCTCTTGGCTCCTCCACGGAGACTCAGGATGTGCAGCTAATTGAGGCAATACTCCCAGATAAAACCAGCGCTTGATTTATTATTGTTTACACACATCCTAAGCAGGGCCTCTGGGCAACATCAAGTTTCAGCCCCTAATTGCGCCTCCGCGAATGCTCGGGGTGCCTCGGCCTAGGTGTCAAGGGGCTTCCAGGCGTACGGCACAGTCAAGACACAGGGAGACCGAGTTGAAAATAAATAAAACAACGACACGCAGGGACAGTGGCCTCCACAGTGTGCCCGCCGACAGCTGAAGCTGCTTTCTATGAACGAGGGGGGAACCACCAAGCCCGACGGCCCGGGGAACACGGGGGGCTGGAGACAAGCGGTGAGCGCCGAGGCACCAGCTCTGCGCGCGGCGGCGGCCGTTGGCGGCTCCCCGCGGGCCGGGCCGCGGCGATGGCGGCGCGCCCGGGGCAGGTGCGGAGGGGAGGCGTCGGCGGCTGCCACGGCGCCGTCACCCCAGCAAGCCGCGCTGGGCCCCGCAGGGCCAGGCGAGGCAGCATGGCGGAGACGGCGGGGAGCCGGCCAAGGCCGTGGCGGGGAACCGGGCGCGGGCCCTTTAAGCCGCGCTCCGCGGCTGCTCCGCTTGCCGCTCCCTTCCCCGCGTGCCCGCGCGCGCGCCCCCCCCGGCCGCCCGCCCGCCCTCCGCGCTGCGGCGCGTGCGCGCCCCC
>JAUBNY010000407.1:355099-368800 GCA_032275445.1 Crypturellus soui | reverse complement strand
GAATATGCACGAGGCGGGGGGCGGGGCGTCCCCGGCGGCCGCCGCCGCGCCCCGCCTCCGGGAGGGGGGGTGAAACCACCGCCCTGAGGACAGCGCGGGGGGGAAGGGAGGTACCAAGCGGCGCGGGGGCGCCCCCCACCCGCCGCCCGCGGGGCCCTTCCCTGGGGAGCCCGAGCGGGGCTCTCGGCCGCGGCGGCCGTTAACGGCCAACGTTAACGTCTCCCTGGGAGCCCGCCGGGCCCCTGCGCTAGCCCGTGGCCGCTGCGGAGGGCCTTGCGTGCACCGCGAGCGCCTGCCCCGTGCGCAGTGCCCTTGCACGCTCCCCAAAAGGCGAGCAGAGCCCCGGGGACCCCCTGCAAAACGCCGCCAGGAAAGAGCAAAGGAGAAGGTGCTGTCACCTATCTCCTTCCTCTGGGCCCTTTCTGCGTTCAGAGGAAAAAAAAGAAATAAATAACGCCCTGCATCGTAGCTCTCCCTTCCCACTTCGCCAGCATTAACTGTGCTTGTCTAAACTGTCCTTAAGTGAGCAGTAAGGTGAGCTTGTGCTCATAGGCAAAGGGGATCCTTGGCACACGTTTGCCTCACAGCTTTGCCATTTTGTCTTGGGACTCGCATTTGGAGATTTTCCCTCTGTCCATTCCACAGTGTCTAAAAGGGCTTGGATCGGCATCCCTCAGCAGCTCACCGAGACGATTTCTCGGCTCCTCGTTCTCAGGATCTCGGTAGCCTCCTCTCTTTGCCTTGAGGGCAAGAGACATCAAGGATATGAAGAAGAAGCTGGTAGATGAAAACCCACATCTCCTTAGGAAACTTGTCTCAAAAATGAACTGGATTTTGTTCCAGGTTTTGTAGCCTCTCTGCAGAATACAGGCTGGAAAGCTACCTGGTTATCCTGTTCTAGACTAGAAATGCCTGGCGTTTTTCAAGACCCACCTCCATCTTTCAGCTGGTTTAACGGTAGGAAACTCTCCATTTTGTTTTATATAACACTTTTCCAGGACCAGGCCACTTAAAGGAGTTTTGGCCAATAGGCAGGGCATTAATGCAAACAGCTGAGTAACTGCTCCTGCAAGCCAGCTCTGCCTTCAGCCCTCTGAGCATCACCACTGCGTCTAGACCCTGTTTGGCTGGTAAAATTGCTCTGAGTTTTCAGGAATACAGTCGCTGCCACCATTTCTCCAGACACAAACAGCCATTTCATCCTCTCACTGGGTCACTTGGAGCCTTTACAGGAGTTCATTTTCTAGATTTTTTTCCCCGCACCACATGGACAACAGGCTTGTAAGCATGAAAAGAGTTTGTACATCTTGCAAAGAGAGTGGGAAAGAAAATGAACTGTGCCAAGGCAAAGTGCTCAAAACAAAAAGTGTGAATCGGCTATGAAAGTTCTTGGGAGTAACTTAAAAAACAAACAAAATAACACCCCAAGATTTTACAAATAATACCACTCTTGCTTTGTCTTGCTTACAAGGTTCTGTGTGCCCGCTCTCATGCTATATAAGGTTTCTAAGAGAATTTCTGTGGTCAATCAGGCGTCTTCTGCCAACACTTTCTTCTCTCATTCTCTCTGATACATTTGTTAAAGAAACATTCACTAAACAGTTCTTCAAATGAACTGACTCTGTGCCCAGACCTGCCTCTTCCTCAAGCCTGATTCACCCTGCAAACCCTCTGTTCTCCTCCTGCCTTGTCTGCACCTCTTTAGACATGAGTTCAGGGATTTTGTCTGCACAAGAACAGATTAAATTCAAAATAATCTAGTTCCTGAGCAATCTCTTTTCCCACTTATCCCCACAGCCTTTCTGGATGTACTTCCCAACCTTTAGAGGTTGGGATAAAGGATGCCCCTTTATCTCTTTCTTTGTTTTGAATTTCCTGCTTTTGCATCTTGCCCCTGTCTGTCTCCAGCTCCCTCCTGCACAACAGGTGCAGAAACTTCTCTACTGCCTTCCCCTCATCCCAGCAATGCCACCTCTTGGTCTGGTCTGTAACTAAGTTTATTCCACACTTCATTCTCCTCAGCCCCTTTCATAACAGCTCAGCTCTTTTCATAACATAATATGTTTCCTCAGTTTTAAAGCATGTCATTCCCAAGCACTGGAATTAAGAAGGCCTCATTTCCTATTGATTTCTGCCTCGGGGCTAATTAAATTTGGGGTGCAAGCTTTGACTGAAGCATCTGAAGTTGTGATATCCATAAGGGCTCCCTTCAGTCAGTGAACTCCCAGTTGCCTAAGATCACTCTGCAGACTTTCAGTCAGTGTGTGATACCTTTTTGCTACCCAACTGCTTATTTTCATGAAAGTTTTAGGAATTAAATTATTTTTGACAGCTTTAATCCAGTCTACTCTGGTGTAGAAGCAAGTCCATAAGTTCAAATGTGATTAAATCACATGGATACACTTCTAAATATACCTGTACCTACATGACATGACCACATAAGTCTTGTTCCATTAAGAAAGTAACCTGAAAATCATTCTTGATCTAACTCGTGCCTTCTAGCCACCTATCTCTAAATTCACTGAATGCACTGTTCTCGGTCACTGTCAGGAGTTCCTCATTTCTCATTTTATCTTTAGTTCTCCCTGGTACAACCTTGGTGGGCTTGGAAGCTTACCCTTAAAAAATATGATGGCCGAAATAACCCCAGGAGATGAACGTTTAAGAAAAGCACTAAAAGTTGCAAAGCTTTTGTGAGAAGCTTGCAACTTCAGAAAACAGCAAAAAGCTGTGAAGAGAAAAGCAGGAAAAAAGAATGAAGAAGTAAATAAGAAAAATAGTACAAAGAAAACAACTCCCCCCTCAAAAAAATGATAAAGGGACATATGCCCCTTTTTTCTCTATTTCTCTATTTCTATTTTATCTAAACATATTGTGTTGCCTCATCAGTTTTGCAAAGGATCAATGTCCAATACAACTTATCTTTGTAATATCTATCATGAGGCAGTTCTCCACACTGCGTGTTCTGAAGGATTATCACACAACTGATGTGCTTCTGTGCTATGAATTTCCATTGGTACAGGTGTACTCACTAACTGGCAGTGATGAGGTGGCTGCTTTTTTTTTTTTTCTAAAAACAAGCAAACAATAAAACAAAGCAAAATAAAACTGCATGGAAAGGTGAATGAAATGCCACCTTAAGGCTTTACAGCTGCAAGCTACAAACACTTAAAAAGGAGGTTGAGTAACATTTATATTTGCAACTGCCAATAATAAAACACCGTGATTCTCAGATTACTGCTGCATGCTTCACATTTTGCATATGAAATGTCCTCATTAAGTACAGCTTATTACATAAAGCATACACAGATATGTTTGCAGGGTCAGAGCCTTAGTTGGCTGCTAAGACAGTTCCAATATACGGTAGAATTCCTAACAGTTGGATCAAGTATTTGCAGACACCAAGCTAATCAAGTCCTGTCTCACCAAATGAGAAAAAGCCACCCCCACAAATCTATTAGCTGAAACACGCATTCAATTGCAACTACTGATGGTGGTATTGCAGGAAAGAATTAGAGGGCAAAACTAGACCCTACGTACAGCAGCTAGAGGAGTTAGAGTTACTGTGACATCCTTTAGGATTCTCCAAGTTCTAAATGTTAAAACTTATCTAATGTTCACATCCATTTTACCTACTCCAGAAAAAAAAAAAAGGTTTCTCATTTTAGATATGTGGCATTACTCCAGATTGTGTACTTTCCAGCTCTTTTGTAATAACCTTTCAAAGGAAACATTTACATAGAGGTGATGAGATTGGTGACTGTGCAGGTGGTAGTAATCAACCTGTACTCATAACTCTTACTGAATAATGATTGTCATTTCAGTGATAGGACTGAAGTAATCTAAACAGAGCAGGGTTTTCCCCATATTTTCTTAAAAATCAGGAGAGTTTTTGACACTGATCTCTTAATAATGGAAAGTTTCTACGGCAAACCAGCTTCTTCTTTCATCACTCTTAGGGGAAAAAAAAAGTACGTAATAAGCCATGTCAACTTCTTCGATGTCCTCTAGCTGTTTGGAGAGCATTGTAAAAAGCAACCTTTGTATGCTCTGCATGCACAGCACATTCACATCTTTACATGGTATAGGAGGAGCCTGGGAAAAATGTGAGAGTTATTTTTTAATGGATATGCCACTCTGGATTTTAAAGCTGAAATTAACGAGTTAACTCAGTCTAAATAAATGTCAAGCTTTGCTTGAACTAGATCTTGCAGATCTGTGTAACTCAGCTGGGAAACACTCCCTCTGGAGAAGTTAAGAGCTCATGTCCCACAGCAGGATTTGGGCTTGGACCAAGAGCTGGCACTGTGGCGCAGTCCTGCTCCAAGGGGATTCTGCGTGGTGATCAAGATACTTTTCCTTCAATGAGCTATTATGGAACTACATTTTTTCCCCCGCCTCTGGTCAGGAGAAGGCTCCGTAAAAAAAGAAAAAAAAAGAAAGAAAATAGAAAGGGGTGATTCTTGTATTTTATTCAACATTTATGCTCTCATTTACTCAAATTTGAATTTCCAGACCTGTACGTTAGCTGAATCACTGGCTGCATAATACTCGCTCCATCTGTTTATATGGTTGAGTCACTGCATTACCAATATCTAACACGTTACTTGGAAAGAATTTTAGGCTATCTGGAGGATAAAACCCCCAAACCTCTATAAGATAATGTTCCTTTCTATCTGTTCTCTAGTACCATTCCCTGCATCACTCACTTTCTGCTATCATCAAAGATGTTAATTTGAACAAACTGCTATTAAAAAAGAGAGAGCTCCTCATAAAAGCGCAGCATACAATTAAAACTGAAGACTGAACCATGATGCAGAAATACACTATCATGTTCCTACAAGCAATGCTTTGTGCTTTCCACTGGGAATTGCACTAGGAAATTCACAGTAGTGGAGCAAACACCCTTCATAACTCAGCATATCTTTTTTTTCTACTTGGAATAATATAAACCGATTACCTCCTGAGGAAAAATTGTCTGCTTTTAATGATACTAGAAATTGAGAGTGTGTTGTCATTTGACTGCAAAGTTTCTTCCAAAATGTGTTATACTTAAAAAGACAGTAACATTTTAATTTACTTCATTGCGGAAGCAGGGGCAAAAAAAAAAGAAAAAAAAGAAAAGGTAGAGGTAGCAAATCAGAGTAAGAAGAATAGAGAAGGAATTACCAATACACATCTTGATTTTTTTTTTTTTTTTAAGGTAAAAAGAGAACATTTTATATGAAGCCTCCATGGAGGACCAAAAATGAAATCACGTTATTCTAGGAGTTGAGAAACAGAGAATGAAACCAACTAAAATAAAATCAGTGAGACTAGTCCAGGGGATAGACTCAAGTCTCATAGAAGTCAGTGGAACAGTTCCCACTGGCTTGAGCAAGATTTGATGCGAGTAAAGCGAAATACAGAAGAAAAAAAAAAAAAAACAGCCAGGAGACATTAACAAGAGGTCCTCAAACAGTGGTTCTGCAGAGCACTTTCTTGAGTCCATAGAGACCTGTCTTTCCCCTCCATTACTCATTTACTTCCAGCTGCTTTGTGAGTTTCTGCATTTTGAAGTTGAAAGAACTGAAAATCTTTAGTAGCAGGGAATGAGAATGGCTGGCCACTGCTTTGCGACTGGAAGAGGAAAGAAATCAATCACTTAGCAAATGGAGAAAGAATAGAGAGGGGAGTATCTGCAGGAGCAGAAGGCAGTTAGGCAGAGGGGATTAGGTGGCCCCCAGCAAGGATTTCTGTGCCATGCTGCCGAACGCACCATTCTGTGCAGGCACCAAGGCAGAAGGAAAGTTAAGCTCCACGCGAGAGACAGTGCTGAGCAAAGGCACGTAGGAAGAGCCAGGGCAGAGGCGCTCCCCAAGCATGCCCCTTCCCTTCCCAGCCACATCTGGATGTGGGGAAGCTGCCATGGGCGCGCACCACGCATGCACACAAACAAGCTCCAAGCAGACGAGCCTGTCCCCACGATGGTCCTCGCTGCACTTCTTCCACCATTGCCCCTTGCTCCTCATCCACACAGCCATCTCAGATGTGATGCCTCCCACCACATCAAGGCGAAGCCCCTCCTCTTGAGGGCAGGTGTGCATTTGGAGCGGGCTCTGTGTTTGTGGGATAAGCCGTTTCTGCTTGTGGGCAACTGCTGATGCGTGGGGCACCATCCCCAGCAACGCTGTCAGGCTTTCCCCACGTACAAGGCTAATGTGTGCAAGCACGACAGCCTGGATGGATGACGCAGGCAGGTCATTCTTAGTTGTGGGGCTTCCTTTCACATTTACATTCACATCACAACAGCTGCAGGGCTCAGCCAGTTTTGGATCCAGCTGTGGCCAATAGTCAATGCTTAGTGTAAGAAATGAGGGAACCATTGGGTCGGTTGCCTTCTGGTGTTTCTTATGCACTTCCGGGGACCAACAGCTTAGCACCTTTCCAAATCCAAAATTTCAATCAGACCATCCTACCCAATGGTCACCAATAGACTTCTCCATTAATACCGACATTACCTTTTCTGAATCCATTTACAAATTGGAAAATCTGTAATGTCTTCTGGCCAGCCAGCAAGTCTCTCCTGGACTCCCAAGCCAGCACTCATGAGAGAGGAGATACAGGAGGCTGCCTGGACTTTTTTCTTTTTTTCTATGAGATTCATAGGAAACACTGCAAACTGCGCTGCATGACACAGCTTTGGATGAGGAAGAGGCGAAAGCTCCATCAGCCTCGTTGCGTGCGGCCTAGATGGCGGGTCGGGAGGCAAGACAAATCAGCTTGGGGCTGAGCACTGGGCTAATGAAGCGGTACCACTCCTGGGATTCCGGCTTGTATCCCTGCCAAGGGCTGCTCCTTCCTCTGGGAAACACTGGCCCGTTCAGACCCGGCTCGGGGGTGCACGGCACAGAGCTGTTTTGTGCTGCACGGGCACCCACCGAGGGGCACATCCTGCTCCCAGAGCTCTGCAGGGCCCAAGGACATGGAGCCACCTCCCCTGCAGACGATACAGCCTGGAAGCTGCAGGGCAGGGAGTTCTGCATCCTTTTCCCTTTGCAGCCTCCTGTTAATTTCTGAGAGCGGGTGCAGATTCTCAGGGAGAGATTTTAAATCTCCCAACTCTAGCCCTTGTAATCCCACAGATCCGCACATCCAAGCCAAATCACATCCTGCATCCAGCAGAAGGTCCCGTGTCTCAGCCCACAGTCCCAGGCAGTAGCCAATGCAGTTGTACTGTCCTGATTTTTTTGGCCTATCTAGGAAATTTTAGACAATGAAGAAGCAATTAATTGCCTTTTAAGAACATAATGCGTAAGGCATATAAGGGTCAGATTTTTTTTTTAATTATATTAAGTGACTTTTATGCAGATTGCATCCCTTTTATAATAGTCTATATATTTTGGTAGCCTTAGTTTCCTAAATAGGACCTTGAACACTGTCAGAAGGAGCACACTGCAGTCACCAGAGACCTTTCAAGAGGTGCCAGAAACAATATTGCCGGTGGCTTTGTAACTGTTCCATAGACAGCAGCGTCCTCACTGCGGCAGCCAGTTTCATGACTAGCCAATGCACTCCCCGAGTCATTTAAAACATCAGGAAAGGCAGCATCAGGAATGAAATACACTCCTCATTTGTAGGTTGGTGGTGTTATGCTCCCTGGCCATGTCGGAGATTTACAGCCCAGCTCTGTCTCCAGGGTTTGCTTTCCTCAGCCCGACTTTTGGAGCATTAGCACTGAACCCTGCCAAAACTGCGCTTTTGTCTTGCACTGCCTTCTGCAGTCCTCTGCTAAAAATGATCAGGCATCTGCTGTCCAGTCGCCCAGGAGCCACAAAGCTGCACCAAACCCAGCGGGCCTATTTCACTGTGACATCCCACGCATGAAATATGTGCCTATTTCAGCTGTCAATCTTCATTATTTTCTTTACTTGAATCAAACTTGGGAAAATAAACACAAAACATCCCATCCTTTTTTTTTTTCCCCACAGTACTATTTCACAGGAGTGTATCCACAGGATGACAGCATTCTTCTCCCTGCTCAGTAAGTATATATCTGCCCAGATTACGCAGTTTCCAAAGGCAGAAAGTAGCCAGCACAGTTAATGCAACATGCTGCAAACTCTGCAACAGGCCCTGCTTGTGCAGAGAGATTCAATCCTGTCTGCAGCCTCCCTCTTCTTCTTAAAACTCAGCAATAAAGTTTTACTTTATCAAATATTTACTGTTTTGCTTTCCCCCCCGGTTAATATTATGTGAACTGCATGTAGCCAGAATGTGTAATGACCATGTAACTTACAGCTGCTCCCCTATGGTAGATCATTTGGTGGTAGGACACTACTTATCTAATTAAGCATCAAAAAATGGGACAACTTTCAGAATCCACATTTTCCTGTCACCAGCCTTGCCCCTTTCTCATACTCCGGTTCAGTTTTATATCACCATCTCTGCTGCTGACAATAGTTTTTTCAATGGGAATATCACAACTGTAGCCACTGCCAGAATCTTTTGGCAAACGAACCGCTCTCTGAGTCAGAGCCTAATGCCATTACAAGGTCTGCAACAGCTGCAGCAGTCATACATCTGCAAGTCATTTGAACATTTTATGATGAATAAAAACTATCCATTACATAGACCTATACATTATATATTAACCCCAATACTTATTCAGTTACACTAACAATAACCTTTTCCCTCTACATGCTGTAAACTTCTTTGGCTACAATACGTGTTAACAGAGATACTTAAAGCTCCATTCGATAGTGCAGCAATCCCTGTGTACATATTACCTAACTTATTCTACCTCTTTAAGCACGAAACTGGATGATGGAAAGAAAGAAAGGGAATCTAAAACTATAAAAAAATCATACCATGCATGAGGAAACCATTTTTATATAATAGCACGAGACTGAATACACTCATACAAATACAAAGGATACAAAAACTTGGAAAAAAAACATGGGCTCAAAGTATATAGCTAAGAGATTTCATTGTGATACCCACAGATTGCAAACCTATCCAGATGTCCCCAGACAGCAACCTGATACCCAAAACTGTAGGACCATAGCCAGGATTTGAAATCTAAAAAGTCAGAATATTGAAGGAGAGGTAGCAGAGCTTATAGAAAAAGAACCAGGAGCCATGAAGAGTAATGAAACCTTTAAAATAATGATGATAATAAGGAAACACAAATGTGGTTTAATGAAGGAAATGTATACACAGCCGCAAATTATAAAGCCAGCCCTCTAGGATATTACATTCCTAATGCAAGCTGCTGAGCAGGCTCAACATAAATAGGTGTAAAATACACTCACCGGCTTAGAGACTTGAAGGATAGAATCCCATATGTGTGTGATTCCCTACCAGTGAGTCTTCTACATATGTATGCTTTTACAACAGTAAATGTGAACTGGGCAAGACATACCTCCCCATAAGTTTCACCATAAGAGTTTTAAAGAGACAAGGCAAAAGTCCTGCATGACAGCAGCCTATCATAATTTTTCCACTAGCTCCATTGGGGCCAGAATTTTACCAGCATCCCACGTGCATGTAAATACTATTTCATGTTACTTCATTATCCGTTGCTAGAAGACTCTCTCTGGAGCCTCAGGAATATATCCCTATGGTTTTCCATTCACTTCTACTCTATATTTCATACAGAGTATACCCTTCCTACTATCAGTATCACTTTTGAAGCAGAATGTCAATTAACTTGCATTTCTGCACCAAGGTAAATGTGTGGATTAGCAAATCACAGAGTAGTACAGGCTCTAAATAAGAAATAAGTACTGGAATATTCTTACAGTTAGAAAGCTGACTTTTCAAAAGTATTTTCTTCAATCAGTCTGTCTCCTCTGCACAGTCAGAGGCCAAACCGTTTATTTTACTGGCAATCCATCTTTATTGCCTGTGCTGGTTTTAATATTTCCATTCAAAGAACATACATATATTAAAAATGAAATATGGAATCCTATTAGGATTACAAATAGTTCCTCTTAAGGGAGATTGTAAAAGCATCCAGCACAGGTTGTCTTCTTTTCTTTTAAGTCTTAAGGTTTTCTTTTTAAGTTTTAGAGGGTATATATGTGTATTTTCTAAATTTTTAGGGCTGAAAAATGACCTCGCTGCTGGTGAATGAGAAGCTTTACTTGACGATACAGAAGAGCCTGTGTGATTGGTGTGTGCGGTCTCCGCACTGCAATTAAAAGAAGGGGAAATTCTGACCCTTCTGATCACAAAGATAACTTACCGGACACGAAGTGACGCAACGACGCCTCTCTGAGCTCCTACGCAGGCAGCCAGCTGTCTCTCCGCTGCTGCTCTTACTTTTCCCATGCTACGGCGGAGCGGGGCTGAGAATACAGGGCAGTTGCGCAGCCGCTACGGAGTCAAAGGGCAAGAGCGAAGCTTAGAATAAACACGTTGTTTTCACGTTGTTGCTTGAAGTGCTGCCAAATTTCTTAACATTAGCGCACATAAATCAGTAAATATCACAAAGCCCGAGGCCCGAGCAGCTGGAATTCTGTAGCCATTACCTGAAATATTAACAGCCAAAAAAAAAAAAAAAAAAACCTTCCCCTTTCCTTAAGGCATTGTGTAAAATCTCAGAAAACACAACCATAAAAGCGCTGCTCACATCAAGGAAAGCCCTTCTAATTATTTTTTTCTTTACTTCTCTCTTTTTATAGTCCTCTCAAATTTGGGAGGCTTGGGGGTCTTTCCTGAGGTTTCCATGCACGCTGCCTTGCCAACACTGCGCCTAAGGAAGCATTAATTAGTTCTAGAGGCAAATCCTAAAGTTATTCATGACAGAGGAAGACTATGGAAAGGGGCAGTTCGGGGCCCAGCAGCAGGCAAGCAAACACGGGGAGCCAGGCAGGACGACGTGGGCTCCTGTGCGTTTTGCCCTGGCCCACAGCGATGCCCAGCAGGAAGGACTGGGCTATGGAAGGGACGCTCTTCCCCTGCCCTGCGGCTCCAAAAAGGTTCTTCGGCGAGGACTCGAGAGGGAAAAAAGCCCTCCTTCCTCGTATCCTGTAGCCAAGAGAAAAAGAGTTTTAAAAACCCAAACCCTTCTTGCTGTTCGGGGGGGGCGATATAAAAGATGGCGCCCATTGACCGCTGTCCAGAGACAACAACCCGGTCTGAATTCCAGCACCACTCCGCTTCCCAGCAGCTGGATTTCTCACCAGGGTGGATTGCTGGTTTTGGATACCTCCCCGATTTTTCCCGTCTGTTAACAGTCTTCCACTAGTAAGTATTTGGAACGGTTGTAAAGCTTTTTTTGTAGCTAAATGTCCTCGCCATTGCCTGAGTGCGATTTCAGAAGTGCTGGCATTTCTGTGCAGGCTCTGTGCAGTTCTTGTCGTGGTGTCAGTAACTGCTGCGGCTCCTGGCAGAACCTGAGCCAGCTCAGCGTTTCTAGACGATATGTGCCCTTGACATGGAAGATGCAAGAAAAATCTTTTTCAGTGTTAACCAGCTTTCTTTACTTGGATAGAATCCCATATGTGGGATGTAACTGGATGTGATGCACAAAGAGGACATTGGGACCACTAACTTGTCATCTGTAAAACAAGGATGAGAAAAAAAAACTATGTGACTTGCCAAAGGCTATGCAGACAGACAGGGTTAGGGCTCACAAATGAATCCAGAGCCTGTCCAATCCTTGCTCTCAATTCCTACATTAACCTCCTGTTTTCTATATTCTGTTTCTTTCTCCCTCTTCTCCTTTCTCCTAGTTCCCAAGCAATCAACTTCCAATGATGCTCACTCCAGGAGAGCTTGGAAAACACCATCACAGCTTAGAATGGCCTAACCTGGCACGACTTAAAATTCAGTTAAGCATAGGAAATACTTTTAGGAAAATGAGTGCATGAAAATGAGAAATTCAAGCCCTTTGCCAAGCCCCCAGGGGAAAGTAACTATCATTCCGCTCTTTGATATAGGACAACGGCATTTACGTTGTTTGAGTTGTGTTGTGGCTTGCATGTTGCCTTTCCAGTGCTATGTAGACACTGCCATGGATACTAAAAACTATGCCCCTTGTAACTGTGAGATACGACAGGCAAAGGGAACACAAATTACAAAACCCAACCAAAAAAACAGAAAGCATATATAATATTGTTATTTTTTTGTTTTGTTTTGTTTTTATGATAGTGGACATGAACTACTCAAGAACCATCTATGAATTGCCCAGACATAAAGAGGAGTACTGCCATCTAAGTTCAGGTCAGACTGGGGAGACAGAAAAGGCTACTGCTAAGAACTGTAAGCGTTAACCCTGCCTGACACACATACATGGCACGAGCTCTGCTCAGGAGCTCACCGGAGAGGAGCAGTCACTGCCTGGATCCACCAGGAACTAAAACCGGAATTAACGACATGTCCATTGGATGCCCTCACAAGTTTTCCTTCTCCTCCTCCCAAATGCCGTAAGATCACGAAATCCCAGCATTCACAAAAGGGCTTTGGTGGCACTCCAATCAGAATGAAGCTGAGCAGTTCAAACCTTCTACGTATCTTCAGCAAACCTGAGCGCTCACGACTCTTCTTAGCTTGTGTTCTCATTTCCACAAGTAGCCAAAGGAAGAACTGTGCAGCGTCCCTAGACATCCTTATAAATTCCCACCATTTGCTTCATTACATACAAGAGCAGATTCAAAGTAATTATATAAGCAGCTTAGCTGATAGCATCCTCTGCGGTAAGAGAAAAGACCACGGGAATATTTTCTAAGGTTTCTGAGTTTACAGGAAACCAAAATGAAAGACACTGACTATGTTTCGCTTATTGAAAGTTGGTGACATATTTTTCAAGGACTGTACGTAAGCACACCCAGTTAGAAGCCTTTTTTCATGAATTTAAAATCAATCTGCTATAGACGGCAGTGGTTTCCATCACTGTCTGTTACTGACTGGGCTTTTGGACCATCCTTGGATTAGTGAGTTTTCAACTACTGTCCAGAACCTTCTGCGTTCATAAATTGCTTCTGAAGCATCTAAGGAAATTCTGAAAAACAATTTTATTAGCAGGAAACTTATATCCGCTACATGAGGAAAAATCAGCGGACTGAAAACTTTGAAAACTACTGCCTTGGACAAGGAAAGTAAAACTGTCACCCTTATGGGGATGTTAGTGCATTCCAATTTTCAGATCTTCATGTACTCCCACAATAACACAGTATTTACATTGAGAATGCCAATATGAATTTTTAACTTGTCCTACGGAGCTGCTTTTCACATAACCTGAGACCTAATTTCCTCCCCCGACCCTGCTTTTTTTTCATGTTTGAGGTTTTCCAGGACTTGTGTTAATATCCTGGATTATAAATTCTTTACAACAAGGCTCCTACATCTGACAAGTGCCTTGCAGAGTTAGACACAATTGCTTACTACTGTAACGTTACAGAACACGAGCATATTGTATCCTGCTTCAAATTTAAATGTTAACATATGACTCAAATACAATAACATCTGAAATATTCAAGTAGAAGTGAAGCTTTTTCTATTAAAGTGGAGGAAAACATAACAGTGGGACCAAGTCTGTGTTGTGCCCTCCCTCACACAATCTTCCCTTTCCCTTCCAGGGCAGACTGATTTACGGAAGAGAACGTAGGTAAAATAAGCAGCACAGGTGCTAGGAGAATTATGAAGTTACTTGGTTTGGCATTCCAGTCTCATTTTAGAAGGTGCATTTAAGAAAAAAAAAAAAAAAAAAAAAAA
>JAUBNY010000407.1:321833-337220 GCA_032275445.1 Crypturellus soui | reverse complement strand
TAGCTTAATCACACCATGTGTTGTTTCCTTTCCAGAGAAAGAAATCAAGATCACAAGCCACTCCAGACTTTATCCTATTGAGAGCTGTAGGGAGTTTAGTATTTCCCTTTCTCTACCTTGGCCTTTTCCTGCAGAGACTTTTCAAAGCAACCTGGAAAGTCTGAACCCTTTTGTACTCCCTCTCTCTCCCCACAGCCACTACAACAGGGTTGCTCTGGCCATATGTCTCGAGGTAAAAGCTGCTTGCACCACTGAGCTGGGCAGGGGCTGGGGGCCTGTTCTGGTTGCCGTTGGGGATTCCTGGCGTGGCTGTGTCCCCTGAGACCTGTTAGGGCCCCTCATGCTGAGACCTGCCAGGATAAGCATCAGTGACCAGCACTTTGCATTGATGCTGGAAACTTAGCAGAGACTTTTTATCCAAGTCATGACAACAAATAAAGTTGTATTTTGGCAGGTCTTTGGTGAGGACAAGCCAGCTCTCCAGTCAGCTGTGCAGTGCTGCTTCCAAAACTGCGTTCTTTTGCCCTCTGGGGGGGAAAAAAAGAGGAGTTGTTTGCAAAGTTCAGTGAATGGGATATAGCTGGGAAAGCGGGAAGTGAGGGACTTCCATAGGTCTGTTTGCTGAGGTCCTGATCCCAAATAACTGTTAGAGAGACTGAGGTCCTGCAAAGCCTGTGAGACAGAGGAAGAGGCTGAACAAGGGATGCTTTAGCTGCAGGTCTGCTGAAACCTCTGGGGTACTTGCAGGTTTATTATTTGCTGCAACAGTTCTCCTGATTTCCAGCACAATGTCTCACTTGCATGGGAGACTTGCAATGTCTCCTGGGAGCAGGAGGGAAACCTCCTCTGGGGGGCATCCCGGCTGGCCGCTGACCTGCTCCGGCAGCGCTTGTCTGAGCGGCGCGTTGCACTCAGAGGATAGAGGTTGACTCGCTTAATTATTGACAACACTGTGGCGAGGGCGTCCTTTGAGCTTTTATCAGCACAAGATACAGTGAACACCAGCAAAATCCAACTGTGGGTACAATTCTGCTGTGACATTGCTCAGAGCTGAGGAAAGGGAGTGTTTCACTTCATCACGAGAGCAGAATTTTGTACCCAATTTGCACTCAATTTAAAATAGCACAGCTACCTGTATGGAATCAGTAGTGTTTTCTGTCTTTTTTTAAATAAACTTATTTAAAAAAAGTTTAATGCTTCTCCATTTCCAGAACTGTACTCTGGGGTATAAGAGAGCCCAAGGAGTTGCAATACTGCTACTATAGCTATTACTGGTGATAGTGCTGCCTGGCAGGGAAATGCCACGCTGTACTGGCAAGGTTAGGCTCAGGAGGGACTGGGAGCTGGGAATGCTTCTAGTGCTCAGATTCTTCATCCTCCTTTGCTTATTCCTTGCCTTCAGAAAAGCTGAAAGACAATATGCTGTTGTCTTTCTCTTTAACACATATACAAAAGATCCTTGCTTTCTTTGTACAAATTAAAAAAATAAACACCCGAAAACAGAAGTTTTCTCTTGCACACGTTTGCCAGCTACACATTGAAGCAGAGAGTTTTTTATTTATATACTACCTAAAACCTCATAGTTCACATCTGCCTAAAGTGCCTGTTATCAGCGATTAGCAGCTGCAGGTGAGCAGTCACGTATCCAGGTATTTCTTTGCCTAGAGCTAGAACTACCTAGTCACACTCTATTAACAGAAAGCTGTTGGAGACACGTACCCTCTCTGCTGGTGCAGCAGCTTCTAGCTCGCCTTGGTCCCTGAGCCCACTGCTGCACCCGCACTCGGGTGAGCTACGTGCAATCCGGGGCAGCAGGAGCTGCCTTCCCGCTCGAGCAAGCATCTGCAAAGCCTCAGCGAGGCGCTTTGGAAGCAGTTTCTGTGTACCCTAGTCCTGGCCCCCTTATAAAAGCATGGAGTTAAGAGCTTCATGTGGCCAGATGAATTGGCATTTAGAAAAAAATAATAGGCTGAGTGCAGCAGAGATTTTTTTTTTGGACATTTTGTGGGAATAGTCCTTCTTAGATTGAAAACTCTTCTCTGACTTAGTTGAGGGTGTTTCTACTTTTGTTCAGGCTGGTTTTGGTGGGTAATTTAATAAAAAAAAAAAAAAAAAAAAAAAGCTCTGCAAGACACTGAAATAGCAGACAGGACATTCACAATTTATTTATTTATTTATTGTAATCAGGAGATAAAGGTAGCAAAAAGCCTGGTCTTAATGCAGATTAGAAGACTGTTGCAAATCTGGCAATGGAGACTGCAGGAACCAAGCGAAAACAAGATGCCTGTCTGTCCCAACCCACTCATTCTTTGTTGATTAACTCAGCATTTGTAACACCAATCCTCCTCAGAAATAAAAAGTACATTAGTTGAACAATTCTGACTCCAAACAGCTATCACAGCTACTCTGAGATTTATTACTACATAAGCGCATTAATGGACTGCACGAAATTTTTACTTTTACTGTCTAGATTCCATCTGATAATTTACAGCTTCCTTTTATAATCACAAAATAAATAGTTAGGAAAATATTTCAACAGCAGCATAGATCAGAACTACAGGCTTCATGTTACTGCACTGAATCTGAGTTAATGGCAAAACACAGCAGCTTTTCTGCTGTGGGGCCCTTCAGTGGGCCCTTAATAAAGGAAGTGTCAGAGGGTTAATTTTGAAGACCCATTTCCTTATTATTTTGTGCTTTCAACATTAACAGCAGATCTCTTTCCTTTTACAAGTACAGTATATGTGGTATCGCCACTGGTGTGTCAAAATGGCTTTCTCTTCGCTATTCCTCAGCACGCAGTTATACATTTGCTGATTTTAAATTTCACAGTTGGAGTCAGCGTTTTGTTTCTTTTTTTTTTTTACAGGCAAATAAAATTGCTTGCCAGAGGATTCTAACTTAAAATTCCTAACGGCAGATTGAAGGAGGCCTCTTGATCATTCTTACCACATTTTTACCAAGTTACAGTATAAAATTGCTGTTCTACTAATTGCACAGGGATTTGTGTCCAGGATCCTGATAGACTACTAAAGCTGACTTCATTTTTCCTTTGATCTTGCATATTCCACTGCTTGAAAAAAGAATGCAGACAGGTGATGGAAAATGCTGGGGTAGTTGCAAGTACAACTGCTCAAAGACCAATTAACAACGAGAAAACAAAACGAGTAAGAAGCCGGAGTGGAACTAAACCCACAACAGCTGGTGGTCATCAAGGCAGTTTTCCCAGCAGGCAAAAGACTGTTACTAATAGGATGGAAAAACAAAATTTGCTGAGAGCAACTGTAATCACTGATGAGTTATACATTGAGAAGTGTCTCATTTCTCACATTTTCTATAGGACAACAATCTTCATTGTGACAAAAGTAGGACTACTACCAGAACCTGGTTTTACCTGGTTTTGCTATTTCAAAATTACATTCACTGGTTCTAGCTGTGGAAATGAGTTATTCCTCAAAGTCTAATCAATGTAGTATAATTCATTAGGAACTGCTCACCAGAGACTCTCTTACATTTTAAATAGTTCAATTAACCTAATGTGTATGTTCCCCCTTTAAAACAACAGAGATGTTTCGATCATATTACATAAACTTCATCATTAATTTTTTTTAGTTCATCTACTAACACAAAATGTATGTTGTTGCAGGAGACAAATAACTTCTTGCCTTGCATCCAACCTACAGAATAAATGCAACGTCTTCTGAGCTGGGAATATGTTTGTGCATAAGGAGTGCAGACTACTGCGATCACAGCGATAGCTCTACCTACAAAAATGGTGTCAACACTGAACAAACTTATGTGCAAAAGCCCTTATATGACACAATACTGAAGGAATGGTCAGTATTAGAAATGTTCAGACACTGACAAGTCAGGACAGTCTGAACTATCTCAACTATCACTAAATAATACATACTGAGAAGTGGAAAATGTATTTTTATTCAGTGCTAATTCATTTCCAACTCATCCACAGAAATCTAAAAGTGAGGGACTCCAAGCACCAAGAATCACTGTTTGAAAAGATGTGTTACCACAAATTTATTGATTTTTAAAGCAGTTAATGCAACACTGCCAAGTAGAACAATTTAACATCCTGCCCATGCCTTTGTTTTCAATGCGGTTCTTTCAGTGCCTTGGTGATGGTCTTCCAGAAGATGGTTGAGGCTGCCTGAATTTTGAGAGTGCCACATTAGAATCTGCAAAGGTGTAAATGTCGTATTCATGATGCTGAAGGTTCTTGTAGGTAGAGTTATCGAATTCCTCTGGTGCGGGCTGGGCAGCTGTTGTGGCCTCTGAAAAACAAACACACAGACAGCGACTGGTGACGCTCAGGATGCCACAACAGACAGCAGTATTCTTAATCACCAAGTCAGCCTTCATGTACATGCAGATCCCTCAGCCAATCAACATTAAAAAATAAAAATAAATGAATAAAAGATGAACAACTACACCACAAGGGCAAGTTTGCTAAATTCTGCTGGTATTTTGCATGGTTCTGAGGAAGCACATCAGTAAGCAGTAGGGGAAGAGAAATCAGTACAAATCAGGTACTACAGCACGGTTTTCAAATCAAAACTAGAGCTAATGCTGGAGGAGCAGAGATTTCATTTACACTGCGAAGAAATAAGCCTGCATTTCCTGGCTTTCTTAGAGATGCCTTGGTTTTCACTTTGGCTGGACTAGTAGGTGACACACTTAGCAAACCAGGAGAGGCAAAGCAGCATTACAAATGATGTATCATCTTGTCAGACCACAACGTACAGCAATCAGAAGTACTTTACAAATTGATTTTTTTTCCATGAGGATAACTGATGGAATTACTGAGATGTTCACAATCTTAATTTCAAATGTGGTCATATTCAACAGTAATGTATCAAGAGCCTTTAATGTAAATTTCCCTTCCTTTTTAAAAAGCTCATTCTAATACAATCTTCCAAACTTTATATCAGCTATTCTTACTAAGAGAATAATCCTAATATTCAGAACTTTTTACTTCACATTAAAGCCAACACTAATTCTTATGCTTTCAGAATATTATGCAAATTTAGGCAATATCATTTACATAAAAGGTTTCTGTGATGGGCTGACTTTACTACCAAGTAAATGGCAAGAAAAAAAAACTTTATTTCCAATATTAATTTATTCTTATATACCCAGAGTTATAAAGATAGAGAAGTCATAATATAGCAAAAAGCTTGTCATATGAATTTGTTTATAGTGATTTGTATTAGATATTATGAGGCTTTTTTATAATGCAACAGTCTGCAATAAAAATGCAAGAGCTCCAGCAACAAAACATTAGAATTTCCCTTTAATTACGACATAATTATTGCAATGCAATACTATCAGTTTAAGAGTATGCATTCATAGCATTCAGCAAGACTCACCTATAATAGGCAATATAATGAGCCACAGTTTTGGAAAAAAAAATCACACATTGAACCTGTGAAAGGAAATATCCCTGTGTCTTCTGCTCAGTTCCCACTGAAACAGCCCATAGGAGACAGGGCTACACACACATCAACCAGATGATAGGGTGTTTGCTGCAAATAGCCCTGAGAAAAAGCACGTGTAGCAAAGCCAACATTCAACCTGCCAGAGACAGTTGTTCCAAATCAAGAGGCAGATGCTCAGGAAGAAAAGCAGATGGAGTCTCATTTTTACTGCCCAAATTCACTGTACTTGGCTTGCAAAGGAGAAATTTATTCCCGAGTTCAGTTCCCTCATATCCCAGACTTCATCTGTGCTTTCTCTCTTTAAGAGACAGAATTTCACAGGATGTTCTTGAAAAATGAATCAGAGGTATATTTTTGAGCTACCATGCTTCTATTCTGTTACTTATTTAGCAGTTACAGACAAATCTAGTTTTTGCTGACTGCTCAGGAAGGCTGCATTACAAACTGGATGACATTACCTTAACTTTCATCTTTACAATAGGAAAAATAATGCCTTTGGTAAGTTTGCTGCAGAGTTTTCAGATAAGCTAAACACATGAACATTAGAATAGAACACAGAAAAGATCATTGCTAGTGAATATTAAACACATAAAGGCAGGAGCTGGTCTCAAAAAGGCCTCAAAAGGAAAGCAGAACAAGATACCCCTGAAGATACAAGTGAGGCTGCTGAGCACCTTGCTGAGCCAGGTTTCACCCTTCGCTACCCTCTGACACCTGCACATTTTGCTGGCAGTGGAGAAGTGACCTTGCCTGTGCCTTGCCTTGCCTCAGCTCAACAAGAGAAAGAGCTTTTTCGCATAGCAGTGTCTATCTGAAGAGTTTTGCTGGTGTAGTTGTGCTCATGATGGGTGGTCAATATAAATCTGCTGGAAAAAAATGTCATGTGGGCTTAATCTGGATTTACCGTATATCAGAATAGCAGCTCCATTTTCAGAGACCTACAAATTGTCATAATCTTCACCCTGAATCATCAGCACATTTTAGGGACAAGTCCTCCCTCCCTTTCTCATACTACAGGCTAACCAAATAGATTCTTTTGGTTTTACTATCTGTTCCAATGGCGACTAAAAATCCCTAATGCTTGAGCATCTATAGCACCACTGTGGATGAAGGAGAAGCATCATCTGTAAATAACTTAAAATAGCATTTTCCAAATTATTTTTAAGATTTTCTCTGTTAACTATGAAGAGGAGCAAACAAATGGAAATGGTACTTGAAAGCAGTGCTGCATTTTACCATTTAAATTGGGACCAGGGAGAAAGGTAAGGCTGGTTTACAACTATAAAGAGGTCAGATTATGAACTGAATAACCCTTTAAAACAAAAGGTAGCTCTTTGATGCCTCATTGTATCCTGCAAAATTATCTGCAAATGTAATTATTTGTCATTTAACCTAGTTAGACATTTAAAGAGTGATATCAAACAGCTTTACAATTATGCTGCCTTTACTTCCAAGCAGGCCAAAATCTTTTAATTCAAGGAAGCAACAAGAATGGTAGCCTTGAGAACAGTGTGCTGCCCAAGGTGAGAGCCAAGGAGAGGAAGCCACCATGGATCAGGACAGAGAGGCACTTGCTGATGACACACACAGCATAAAAGCAGCAGGACCATGGGAGAGGGCTTGCACAGGACTATTTCACCAGCCACAACCTGATAACTAAGAAGGGTTTGTTAGATTGGGAAACAGAACTAGGGGGATGATGAGTCAATACAGTTCAAACAATTTAAAGCTGTACCCTCTATTGTGGTGCTTTTTTCTCCAGCTTGGCCTCCTGCTTCATGAATGGTCTCCTTTGCTGTAGTGCTTGCCACAAGCACTGTGCTTTCAGAAGTCACCTCTTGTAGTTTAGGAGCAGTTATTTCTTCTGCTTCAAACTTCTGTACCCCTTTCACCTTTTTCTCTTTTCCTCTGGATATCTGTTTTTGCTTTCTGTCTTCCTGAGTCACTGATGGAGCTTTCAGGTGAGCAGCTGCTGCTTTGGTTCCAATGGACTTTTTCTCCAAATAACTGGATTTAGGAGTGACGTCTGTCAGGTCTCGGCTTTCATCCTTGTGTGATTCTAACACCAGTTGCTGGTGATCGGCTTCTTTTGGAGATGACTTTTTGTTAAGGTCTCTCGCTTTGGGTTTCAGTGTTTTATGACTGACTGATGTTTTAGAAAATTTGACATGCTCGACATGGGAGGCATCAGTTTCTGTTCCGCCTGGCTTCTTCTTAGCTACATATTCTTTGTGGTGCTTCTGGGGCAAGCTCTCTTTTGGTAGCACCCACACCTTCACTGGTACATTCTTGGAAAGAATGGAATCTTGTCTTGGAAACTCTGCTCTGGTTCTAATGGCAAGTTCTGGAGCATTATCACCACCTTCCTCTTCTTCAGAATCTGAGCTAGAATCTGAATCTGAGCTGGATGAAGACGTGTCTTCCTCAGCTAACTCTTTCCTCATGCCTCCTTCTGTTTCAGTGAGCTTCTCCTCCTCAGAGGAAGAAAGAATTACTCGCTGAGGGAATGCAACCACAGTCTTTCTTGACATGAACACCCTCAGATCTTCAACAGAAAGTTCTGAAGTTTCCTTGAGGTTAGGACTAGATATGGTCTCACCTTTGTTTGCAGATGCTGGGGGAGAGCTAGAAGACAACATTTTAGGAATTTCAACTGTTGCTCTGATGGCTATCAGCTTGGTGCTTCCCTGTGGCGCCACTACATCTAGGAAATGGTATAAAGAGGATTATCATCGTTGTATTTGATATCCCTATTCATTAGGGTTCTTAGTCACACATTTTTAACGTTCTGACACTGAAAACAATTATATCAAATACAAACCTTATGAAACAGAAAACTACATTTTTGTACAGATATTAAAAAAAATAGAGCTCTAGCTATCACTGAGCACTCTTTTCTCCTGCAACATTGAAACTCATGAGGTACAGCTTTTTCTCCTTGCTTGGCCAGACTCCTTTTGAGAGCTGTTTGACTCAATTCTGCAGCAGCTGATTTGCAAGCACATTCTTGTCCCAGGTGAATGCTAAGATAACTCATTAGCTAACCCCTTCATGTATGAGTTTGAAAGTCTATGAGCAAGCCAGCAAAGCAGAAGACCTAGCAAACTGCCAAGAACAATAGCCAGTCTCTTGCAGCAGTCATCCTCCTAAGTGACAGGGAGAGGTGACTCCCAAGGGGCAAGTACTAGTAAGACACCTGATGTTATACACAAAAGTACTGCCTGTTCACATGTCCATGAGATCTATCATCTGAATCATGTCTAACAGTTTGGTGCAATTCCCAAAGACTATATCTCCTCCATTTTTCAGGATCTCCACTGTGTGTTTTTGCTTTAAGACCCTTTCATCAAGAAGTCTTAGAAGATTTCCTCATCCTGCAACTTTATTTCTTCTCCCTCATGGATACTTTCATTATGATAAAATCTCCAGACAAGGAACCATGGAACCATAAGTGAGTAGAAAGCAGCAACTTTCAGACACTTTCTCGGAGTATCAGGTGCCCCTTGGATGCTGATCAACACTCATCATCATCAGAGAAGATACGGAGACACAAGTGACAGGAAGGACATTAAGAAGATGTATCATCACTGAATTTCACTCCAGCAAGGCCAACCCTCATAAGGAGTGGAGATGTTTCCACTTCACAGTAATCTGGTAGATTTTCAGTCTATAAGGTAGAGCTTTACCTGCATAATTTAGAACCCCACATCTATTTTACAAAGTAATAGTTTTTCCCCTCACTGATATTTTATACTAATACCTAATATAGCCTAAAGAGTTTCTATAAGTAGTTCTGAACAGGAGCAAATCTTTGGCAATGTCCAAATGAAATCATTACAGAAAAGTCACGACTGGAAAAATAAGGTATTTAAGAAAAAAATACAGAGTTCTTAACACACACAGATCAGTTTACTATGTGGGTAATTCTTTTGAATAATTTCAGACACTTATCTCCAAGTGTCTGAACTTATCTCGGTTCAAACACCGAGACTAGGGAACAAAAGTCTATAGCGTAAGAACAAAATACAGCAGCAACACAGAGAACTGCAAGATCTTAAAAAGCACTGTTAGAGCAAAACGCAAACGATTCCATACCCCTGCTTTCTGTTAAGCAATGAGTTTTGCAGATTCTGGAAACTGCTGATTTGGACAGAAGTAATGCACTGCAAATTAGTAGCAACTTGCATTTTTAAGAAACAGTGTCTTTGACATATTAATTGGGGAAGGGTTTGAGGGTGACAGTCACCTTTGAAGGAAGCCTGACATCCTGCAGAGTTTGGCACAGTCAAACAGAGCAGCGTGTAGAAACTAACATCTGAGGAAACATCACCCAAGACTGAAGAGTTCTTCAGTGCAAATAAGTGCACAGGAAGGCCAAACTCATGCAGTAATGCCCAGAGAAGGAAGACAAGTGAAACATGAGAAAAAGCTGGAGAAGTATTAATGCAAAGACATCCTAAGAAACCAAGAAGGCAGATAACACTCAATTTTAGCATTAACAGTAGAGGTTGCTAACAACTCTTCTAAACAATAGTGTTGGGATATGTGAAGAAGATACATTTTTTCATCTTTTAAGTGGATAATCTAATATTGCTGATCCAGGCATTTTAACTGGACACTATATTGGACTGCATGGCTGCATTCTGTACTGCAAGCTTTTTTCAGCTAAAGTATTTCAATCTTTGTAACACCTGATTTATACTGGGCTATTACAAAACTGACTGCCAAAATAACAACATATCCAAATCAGTAACTAAAGTATTTATTATCCCCAGATGTAACTTATAATAGGGTTGTAACATTGGCGTCATTGCTGGGATGACTTTAAAACGTGTTCCCACTCAGAAAAGTGATATCCAGAAATTTCAGGTCTATCCCCCATCACTGATTTCATTAGTAAACATGATCACTTTATCAAAGCAAAGAAAATTTTCACAGGCTGTCCCACCTAAAAGCTGTGAGAAAAAAAAGAAAAAAGACAGTCTGCAGCTTGTACAATTTAACTAACCTTAATCCTTTGCAGGGGGGAGAGGGAAGAACAGCTAGTTTAAAAAGGTAGCCTAATAGGTCTTTTGACACCGTCTGAAACCAGACAGCTATTGAGTAAAGAATCAAGAAACTGCTGCTTAAGTAGCGTATTTGGTATTTTACCCGTTATACCTCAAACTAATGCATCAAATTAGCTGTCACAACAATCCGTTATTCGGTAAGGCTTATACCACTCTATGCATCAAAAGTTTTCTCAGTAGAAACCACAAGTTTTTATTTGCTTTGATATTTAAGGAACTAACATTAGAAGCCAAAGTTTGCATTCGCCCACTCTTTCAGAGATCTTTTTCAAGAGCTGTGAGCACATCCAGTTACACCTACATGTGGTTCCATAGAGCTCTGCTGCTCTAGCACCTGGGTCTCTAATTCTGGATAAGAATCTTATTCTTTGTATCTATTTACCAAGGTCACATTTTGCACATAATATCCCCCTTTATATACACAAACTCATATATACATATTCATATCTTGGCTTTGGTCAAGGACAGAAATGGTTCAAGGGACCCTAAACTTTGAATGCCCTTAAAAAAATCAAAGCAAGGTCAGCTTGCAAATATATGGAGGGCATAAGCATCACAACTATATTTAATCTAATAGGACTGTTGTACCTTTCTGCAGCTTCTCAACTTTGCTGGTGGGAGCAGATATGAATATTTTGCAAATCTCTCTCTCTCTCTTTTGCTTTGTCTGTAAAATGGGCTGCCTTTTGACCTAGCGGGAACATTTCAGAGGGTAAAAGGGGACCCTATGGCACCTGAAACTAAGTTTTGCACCTCTTTACAAAAGGGCAACACGCCGCACTCATCGCTGTCAAATTTCTGGCAACTCCCAGGACAAGTATAACGACGGCCCCTCCTGCGGCCTGGCGAAAGCCCCGGGCGGCTGCTGCAGCTAGGAGCGGGTAAGGGTAGGGGGAGCTTACGCGTTCCGGGCCGAGCCGAGGGGCCGCCCGGCCTGGTGCAGAGCGGCGCCGCGCCGCCGAGCCCGCCGGCCTCCCGCCGCAGCGCCTGTGGAGACACCAAGGGCACACGGTCACCCTCGGCCGCGGGACTTTTGGGTAACGACCACGGGTTTGGGGGGTAAAGACCGCGAGGTTTGGGGGCACAACCGTGGGTTTGGGGGTAGCAACCCCTGACCCCGCCCCCTCCCTTCCAGCCCCCGAGCACTGGCGCATGCGCAGAACCGGCACCGGCCGCGGCTGTCAAAAGGGACGCGGGGCACAGGGGAGCGCTCCAGTGCTCCGCGCATGCGTAGCAGACCCGGCGCCAACGGCCGCCGAGCTGCGCAACGGTCGCGGCGGGTGCAAGAGGGAAGGTCACGGGCGGGGGGTCCACGCGGCAGCGCCGCCGTTAGGGGCCCGCGGCGGCGGCAAGGCCGCTCCGTGCCGCTCTGCCCGCGCCGCGGAAGGGCGACCCCCCCGCCCGTTACCTGTCGGGTGGCCGCGCGGCCGCAGCTCAGCAGCCGCGCAGCAGCCATCTTGGCGCTGTCCCCGGGGCCCCGCGGCGCCGGCGGCGGGCGGAGCTGGGCGCAGGCGCCGGCTGCGGCTCCGCCCCGCGCGGTGCTGCCGCGGCCGCGTCGCTGCGCTCCCCGCGCTGGCCGAGGCTGCGGGGCTCTCGGCGAATGCCCCGTCCCAGGGACTGTCCCTGCCTCCCCGCGGCTCCGCGGGAAGAGCCCCATGTGCGGTCTCGGAGATCGACGTGAACAGCGCTGCGTGAAACACGCATCCCGCCGGCCTGTTCTCTTTCCATCGCTGTCCGTGTTACCCTTTTGAAAAGGATTAAAAGGTTTACTTAATTCCATAGTTATTTATAACCAAGGATGGTAATGAAATAAGATGGCTTGTGACTTCTGACTAGTCTGTCTGGGCCTTAGAAATTACCGCTTCAAGTGCTTAACCACAGGACCGTTATGGTTGGAAAAGACCTTCAGGATGACCCGAGTGCAACCGTAAGCCCATCCCCAGCACGGCTGCTAAACCGCGTCCCTACGCGCCACATCTTGGCGTTTCCTGAGTGCTGCGCGGGCTGCTGCCTCCCCCGAGCAGCCCGTTCCGGCGCTCCCCGCTGAGCCCAGGCAGAAACGTCTCCTCACGCCCAACCCCAACGTTCCCCGCGCGCGGCTCCGCGCCGGCGCGGCCGCTCCCCGCGCGTCATCGCGCGGCGCCGGCGGGGCTCGCACGTGGCGGCGGAGACGCATGGAGGGCGGCGGAGGCGGTGTGGCGGGCCGCGCTGCGGGCCCCGGGCCGGCGCTGGCGCTGCGCGGGGCGCTCATGGCCGTGCGCGGCGGCCGCACGCTGCTCGCCGCCCGCTGCGGGGAGGCCGGGTCAGTGCGGCGCGGAGGGGCGGGAAGGGCCGTGCGGGGCCCGCCGGGCCGCTCTGTGCACACCGGGATCGTCCGGTCTTTGCGGCCCCGCTGTCCGCAGGCTTCGGGAGCGGGGAGAGCGCCTCTCACCGGGCAGGGTTGCGGGATAGCGTTGTCTGCTGGAGCGAAGCCGTTTTCGCTCGGTTTGTGGCGTATTTACAGCACCTGGTTTAGTGCAGAGCTTTCCTACCGGGCTCTGCCCATAGCACCCGGGCAGAGCAGCTGAAGCACTGCGTGATCCTGAGGGTCTTTCCCAACCATAACGGTTCTGTGATTCTGTGTGTGTGTTGAGCAATCTGGGTATAGCTAAACACCATGAGACACACCTTACATGTGTTTACAATTACAGGCAATATAGCTTTTCAGCTTTTTTGCCCAAGCAGTTTTTGGCACTACTGTGCAACCATCATATTGGTATTACTGTTTGAGAGGTCAGTAAATACAGAAGTCTGCGTAAATCCTCCACGTAGTAAACGTGTTGAGGAGCCTGACTGAAGTAAAATATGCTGAAAATGAGATGAATATTTTGCTAACAGACGATGGTTTCTGTTTTGTGTGTGTGCTTAGTACAAGGTTTTCAGCTTTTACTGCTTCTGTAGCACTTTAGGGGTGCTGTTGTCAGAGGATGGTTCTCAGAGGGGTCAGTTGCTCATATGTGTAATAATAGTGCACCACAAAAGAGTTAGCATTTATCATGGTTAAATTCATGGCTGTTCTAGTTCCAGTGGTTTTAGGCTTTTTTTTTTTCTGTTTTGTTCACAGTGATGATGGTCTGTTCATGTACGATTGCATCAATGCAGAGAAGACCGTAGGGAATAAAGGGTGAGAGAACATCCACAGACAATCTGCTGCTTTCCTAGGGGCTGTATCCCCTCCTGAGGGTCCGTGTGTCAGTCAAGAAAATAAAAGAAAGGCATGGAATGACTGCTTGAAAAAGTGATGGCCAGGTGTTTTTTCCTAACCTTGAAGGATGTGTACGTTTACATGTGAAAACATACATTGTTTTCAACTTCTTCTCAGTGAGGTTACTGTAAGTTTTTTTTTTTTTTTAAAGAGATGTCAGTAATATAATTAGTGTTCTGTATCATTTTTTCTCCATCACGACGGCAACCTTTTTTCTGTTTTAGTCTTAAGTCACCTAAGACATACCAGTATAGATTCTGTGTGTACAAGTTTTCCTTCAGAACTACTCTTTAAATCACAAGATTTCTAAAACAGAAACAGTCTTAGTTTAAGTTCAGTTACAGGGAATCTCTTTATTTGTAGGTAGTCCTACTGTTTTCCGCTGAATTTGTTTAGTACAAGCACAAACCCTAGTACTTGTTTAAGCAGATAGTGATGTAGGCCTAAGTATTATTATCAGCTTTCTCTTATTTGGTCCTTTTTCTTTTCTGCCATAGGAGAACAAAGAAATCTAAATTTTGCCCCCTGGCTATAGAATTATTAAATATTTCAAAAATACTGGAACTGTTATGAAACAAAACAAAAAATAAAAAAAATAATTAACCCTAACCTTTCAGTTTTACTTGAATTCTTTGTTCTTACAAATCTTCTGTGTGTGGTGAGACTTGTTGTGGAGGTCCTTAGGTACTAAACCATGCAATCTGGAGAGCAGGATGCACTCAACTGGAGTGCAGCAAAATCGTGTATCTGACTGTTTTGGTTACAGGACAAGTCCTTGCATAGTGTGTATGGATCCAGTGTAGTCAGTGGCACCGTGATGTCATTGCACTGTGCCCCACTGTAAAGTGGAGATAGTTTAAAAAGAAGGCAGCTCTAATTTTAGTCTTGGATATTTAGATTCTAGCCTTTTAAGTTCAAAAAGACAGTTTACCTTATTTATAGCAGCTTCTGTTTACATTATAAGCTTATATGGTGAGGCTACACTGCTTGAAACATCAGCTAATGCCTTCAACCTGAGTCCATGTAATTTTGAATTCAAGAATGGTACCAAAATTGAGGAAGTGACCCTTGCACCTGAGGGAGGGCTGCCTTTCAGGGGGACCTTGGAGAAAGGGGCTGTCAGAAGTCTCATGAGGTTCAGCAAGGGCCATGTCCTGTCCTGGGGCTGGGCTAACCTTGTGAGAGGGAAAGGCTGAGGGTGGGCTGGGTATCTCTGCAGGAAAGGCTGTGGGGGTTCTGGCAGATGGGTGTAAGTCAGCAGCACGCCCCTGCAGCAAGGAGGACAGGGGTCCTGTGCTGTAGTAGCAACAGGATAGGTGGAGCTTAAGGGAAATCATTTTCTCCCCTCTTATTTCCTTTTTGTGAGACCATATCTGGTGCACTGTTCCAGTGTTGGGCCTTCAGTACAAGAAGAAATGTTGATAAAGTGGAGCTAGTGCATCAAAGGGCTGCCAAGGTGGTCGGGGGCTGGAATAAATGATATATAAGGAGGAGCTGAGAGAATAAGGCCTGTTCATCCTGCAGGAAAACAAGCTAAGGAGAGATCTTACTGGTGGCTGCAGCCCTCTGGTAAAGGGTGTAAAGATGCCTGAGAGACAGTTCTTACACCTGCATAGGATCA
>JAUBNY010000407.1:310471-321733 GCA_032275445.1 Crypturellus soui | reverse complement strand
AATCTGAAATTTGACTGAGCAAGACCTGAGCAACCTGCTCTAATGGGAGGAGGGGTTTGTCTTAGGGATTTCTGTAACTGCTTCAGACTGTGAACTTAAATTGTTTTTCTTCTCTATAATAGACAGGATGGACAGCCAGCAGATAAAGGAAATGATGACATCTTAGCTTTTGCCTTCTCCTTATCAGGAAATTATTTTGCCTTGACAGATGACAACAAACGTCTGATTCTGTTCCATACTACGCCTTCATGGGAATGTGTTAGTGTCAGGTAAGGAAGCAGTTTTCATTATGGATCTGTGACTGGTAACTTAAGCTTATAAAATAGTAGTTCTTGAAAGGCAGCCATTTGTTATTGTTCTGCTTGTTTGTTTGTTCAAACAAATCTAATGTTCTTGGGATTTCAAAGGTATCTGGCAAAAAGTTATGTATCATATGTCATACATTAAGACTGGGAGTGCAGACGTTTCTGTCTTTGGCAAAATCTCTTTACTTACTTCAAAAGTTAGTTATTTCCATCTTTAAGAACGGAGTCTTTATCTGTTCCTAGTGGATGTTAAGGTTGGATCTTTAATAGCTGTATTGAACAGCTTAGTGAGCACATTGTCCAGTTCTGTTGATCTCTCATAGATTTGCAAATGAGGATATTTCAAGGTACTTGTGAATCTGTCCTAAGAACATATCTTTAGAGATACTGGCAGCTATTTTCCTTCTGTAGTTGCTCGTTCTCTCCTCCTGAGGAAACAGTCTGTAGCTGTCCACCAGAGGTCCTTCATTTACAAGTTTTTCATTGCTGCTTGTGACAATTGTCTGTATAAAAAAAGGACCAGGAAGGACTTTCTGAGAAAATAATTCAGGATATAAGTGAGATTTCTGCTTCTGGTGCTCTCCGATGAAAGTGAAGTCATTGGCAGTCTCTGTCAGCTTGGCTGTGTTTGCAGGGATGGGTGCACAGTAAATGTGATGGATCTTGAGTGGGTTAACCAGTGTTGTAGTGAGTAAGCACTAAAAAAACCCTCAGAAATGGCAAGTTGTACTCTGCTTAACCTTTAAAGAGCTTTTTTTTTGTTATGTCTGTGAAGGCCAGTGAGCTAGGAAGGCAGCCTCCTTTTTGCTACTATGCATTTTTTTAAAAAAAGTCATGTAATTTCAAATGCTACTCCTTAACTAAACTTCCTGACAGTTTGTGTCAGTACAATCTTTTTCTCAATTCTTAAATACATGGCCACCTTTTTGCTGTACTAGTGAATTAGACGAAAGGTAAAATAAAACGAGTCTCTGACCACTTTTTTTTTTTGTTTGTTTGTTTTTTCCCCCCCCACTGGAGTCCTTTTTCAGTCACTCATGTTTGTCTTGCTTATTGGAATGCCTGATAGTGCCATTATTAAGTTTATTTGAGTGATATAATACTGGTGAACTTTGCATAATTTCTCTCTAGAGTCTGACTTATCCCTAGCTGTGGCAGTATGAGTCTTCTGTGCCTAATCTGAAGTAAATGTGACTTTGTCCTCTTGTTTTCTCTTGCAGACTTTTTTTTTTTTTCCCCGCTGCTCTACCTTGATATTTGTGACTGAAAGATGTCTGTGGTTAGTCATTTAGCATTTTAGTTTTCTGCTAAAAGATCATCTAGGACTACAGTTTGATTTTTATGGAAATGCTTCTTTAGAAAAATGGGAACACAGACAAAAAGATTATTGCATTACAAAAGAAGTGCCAGAGTTTAGCTGTGTAACTTACCTATTGCAATGTTTTGTGGCAAACTGTTGAAGATTTCAAGCAATGCTGGCTTTTGCAGCAAGTTCGTTTCAGAGCAGAAAACTTCTGAATTTGCATAAGAGCAAAGGCAGTACAACCAAACCTGGAGTGAGAATATTTTTCTTGTTGGGAGAATACCTCTTTCAAAGTTGTTCTAAATCTGTGGCATCTTAATAGGCATCCATGCCTTGTTATGATATTCCTTTATCAGTCACAAAAAGGCACTTGAATTTCAATCTGTCTTCCGATATGAAGAGCAGTATATTTGTTCTTTCACCTTCAAAGGTCGGTCACTGAATTTCAGCAGCAGGTGAATAGAAACGTCAATTTCTTTATGAACTCCAGTATCTACAGTCCTGTATAAACATACATGAAGGGTTTTGGAAAAGCAGCATTATAAAACTAAAATGGTAACAGTCATAACGGTGTAGAAGCTTTCTCTATAGTAAATGATTAAGCCTGTCTTAAAACTTGTTTTCTGGCACTGGGACCTTATGTTTACCTGGAAAGTCATGAGAAAACCATTATCTGCTCCACCAGCAACTGTAACTGTAAGATAAAGCCGGATGATGCAGGGAAGACAGAGTTTAGGGTTTTGTGTGAACGAGAGACACTGAGACTCTGACTCTGATAAAGTGCAAGAGAATGTGAGGAGGAAGAGTCCTTAAGGCTCACAAAAGACTTGCTTTTGCAGTACAAAATAGCAGTTAGAGAAATTATTTCAACGTTTTTTTACATGTGTCATTGCAGAAGACTTTTTACTAGGAGAATTCCTACCTTGCCTTTGTTTCTGGTATGTTTAGCTTGTATTTTTGTTATGGACATTGCAAGGAAATCTACCAGGCCTTGTTTTGAAAACTAACCAGCTGCCTAATGAAGTGCTCCATTCAGAAAATACCTATACAAAATATAGATGTATATTTTTAATGCTGTCATCTTCTTTCTCCCGTCCCCCAGGTGTTTACAATTATATAGTATATTAATTTAATAGGATATAAAAGTCTGTTATGTATCCTGTTAAGAGTCCTATGAGAGCCCCCCCTCTCCCATCTACCATTCCTTACCATTGCAATCGTTGCTGTCATTTCAAGGATGTGGCATATGATGATAGCTTCTTGGGCAGTCTTTGGGTTTTTTTTTTTCGTGTATGTTGAAGTGGGTCAGAATCTAGACTTGCTGAAGTTGCCATGCACTGCTCAAGCTGCACCATTTTTCTTTCAGGTCTGTGAACAGGAGATGTACTGCCCTGATTATGACAGCTGCTGAGGATAAGATTCTGGTTGCAGACAAGTCTGGTGATGTCTATTCTTATTCAATAATAGAACCCCAAGCAGAAGGAAAACTTGAACTGGGTCACTTGTCCCTGCTAATGGATGTGGTAAGTATGTGCCTCTGTGCAGCTTGTGTACAGATTTGCTTTTGTGCTTGTGTTTGGATTTTTCATTGTTGTATCAGCCCCAGCTTTGGGATTTCTTCTTTCTTCCCCCTGCTCCCCAAGATCTTCTAGTCCTCTTTGGTATAATCCAAGTAGATGATCTGTGTTTCTTCCTGCTGAGTGTATCTGAACGTGGAGATTGGAAAGGAAACACATGGGTTGTCTATTCTGGGGGAGTGATTGTTCAAAAATTCTCCACATTGCAGTCATGGAAGACTTAGAGTACACATGGGAATTCACCCAGTTCTTTCATGTCAGTTTAGCTCTTCAGTATGACAAGTTTCTTTCTTTTTAAGATTTCTGAAGTGCAGTGGCTTTCTTTGGACTCAGTCAGGGCTGCTTCTCTTAGTGAGCAAGAAAGTTACTGTCACAAAGATTTGTTTCTATTGTAAATGGAAACATGAGGCTTAATGCTTGCAGCTGCCATTCAGAGTAGGGAGAAAGAGATACCTTACTGTTTTTTTTTTTTTTTCCCATTGAAAGAAATGTTTGGGTATTGGGTACTAAAACTCTGTCTTTACCAACAGGCACTGAGTCCTGATGACCGATATATCCTAACGGCTGACAGAGACGAGAAGATCAGGGTCAGTCTGGCGAAAGCTCCTCATAACATTGTATCCTACTGTCTAGGACACAAAGAGTAAGTTGTAGAGCTGTAAATGTGTAAATCTTCGTTGTGACTGGATGGATGAAGTGCTTGTTTTCCCAAAATCATATTAAGTAGCATGTAGACCTGAGTTATATACTCCAGAGATTGGGGGGTAGTTAGTTCAGGAGAGAGCCTACCTTAGTGTTAGGAAGAACAAAACTTTGTTTTTTGAGTAGACTATACTCAAAGAGCATCTTGGTGCAGAGCTGAAGCTTGGAGGTACTGTGGTAGCACAGATTAAAAAACAGCTGTATCAGTAGGAAGAATGGAATACTGCCTGCCTAAATGTTAGACTGCAGTGAGCTATGTTTCTTTTTTTCTTTTTTTCTTTTTTTCTTTTTTTTTTTTTTTTTTCTTCTTCTCAGCTCCGAGATGGGTTCTTCTACTTTGGACAAGAACAGTTTGACAAAAAGAAGGATATGTGGAAAATGCATGGAAGGTGGAGAATGTTGCTGTGGTGTGTTAAGTCCAGCAGAACTCTGCTTAAAAAAGAATGGTGCTTTTTATCTTTTCATTACAGCAATCTCAGGAAGAGAAGGCAGCAAAACAATCCACTGGCTGTGCTGAAGTAATTCAGATGTGCTTTGGGAGCTTTTTTTTTTTTTAAGTATAAGAATAGGCAAGGTCTTTGAGCTGGTATATTGCTATTTTTTTTTTTTTAAGTCTAAGGAGGGGCTGTCTTATTCTCAGTAGTCCTCCCATGCAAAAGGAAAGCTCAAATGGAAAGTAGACTTTAAAAGACTTTTTTCCACCCATATTTTGCTTCTTTAAAATGACTGTCAGTTGTGGTATTTTCAAAATCTTCTAATTTTTGCCTTCCATCTGTATTCGCTTTGTGGGCTTTTGCGGGCTTTTTTTTTTTTTTTTTGCAGAGGAGTGGCAGGGCAAGTGGGGAGATGGGTACCAGGAGCCCACACAAGGTTTTAGTTGTGGCCATTGCTGCATTTTGAGGCCCATGAAGACAGGGTGGCAGAGAAGCCGTGGCCTGGTTAGGGCCGAACATGCTTGATTCTGCCTGTGGTGCTGCTGTCTCCCTCAGGGATAGCAGCAGCCTGCAGGCACCTCCCTGCACAAGGAGAGGTAGCCTGGGGCGGTCCACATACTACAGCAAGGGTTAAAGTAAGAGCAGGGAGCTAGAGATATGGTTGGCAGCCTGTTGAAACCTACCCAGCAAGGTCTTTTAATGAGGTCTGTAGGGCAGAGATTAATAAAATCATTTGGTAGTCTGACCTGGGTAGAGTTGGCATAGTTTAAAAGCAGCAAGCTTCACGTATTAGAGATCTAAGTAGCCTTTGGTCAGGCAGGTTTTTGTAGCAAATTTGCGCAGCTATGTCTGGTCTTTCTACCTACTGTGTTACATGGTTGTACTTTCTAATGAATGCAAACCTTGATGTTCATAAAAATGCTTTTAAACAGGGGCTGTTGTGCCCACATAAAGAGTTCATTAGTGCTTGCACAGTGGGAAGACACATCGTGTAAACTGCTTGAAGTGTTATTTAAAAATTCAATATTTAAATAAGGAATAAATAAGTAAAGATGTATATAAAGCAATTGTAATTGTTCTGCCTTTTTCACACTCCTGAATTTTCCTCATTTATTGATGTGCTTGATGACTTGGTGAATCTATTATGGTTGTGTGCAGCTGTCGTTACTGCTTTGTCACAGGAGCTTGTATTACAGTGACCATTTTTATTTATTTATTTATTTATTTATTTATTTATTTATTTATTTTTATTTAATAGCCTTCAAGTTATGCTCATTTTCAAAAGTAAGAGTGCCCACTTGAATAATGTCTTAGGGTACTAGGTTTTATGTTGCTGAGCTCCAAGTTAATAACACACACTAAGTATAGTAGAAATATTTTATATTATTCTTAACTAGCTTAATGGAGACAATCAGTTTGTTTGTATAAGATTCCATTAAAATGAGTGAGTTCTCTTATTGTGTGTGTTCAAAGACCGGAGTATCATGTAACAAAGTTCAACTTTTGACTACTTTTCCTTCAGGTTTGTAAGCAAAATATTTGTAATACCCAACTATCCAGATTTGCTGTTGTCAGCTTCTGGGGTATGTATTGCAACTTCTTCTAGAAAGTATTTTTTTCTAAAAGTTTATAGACTTTAAAACCTTTATCTGCTTGTGCTTGGCTTTAAGTTCCCTGGGACTCTGAGAATAAATTCTATTTGATTTCCAGCTTTCCCTTTCTTCTCACTTTCACTCCTTTTCTTTGCTTTCTGTTCTCTGTTTAGCCATTCTATTGCTAGGTCATATAGGAGCCATTTAACTATGTTTATAACAAACCTAACTGCTTATTAACATCTTCGGGATGAATAAATCAGAAAATTCTCAGTGTTTCATCACCATTAACTCTTGCTTCAGAGCACAAACAAATCAATTGACTATTTAAACAACTTTGAAGCAAATCCATATAATGGCAGCCTGCCATGATAATGAGCGTCTTGAGAATTTGTGACCTTTGAATCTCAGATTTCTTCACAGCACATGAGATTAAAGAACAGTTCCCACTCCCCCTCCCACTTGATTTTTTTGCTGTGAGACTCTTTTTGAATTGTGTCCTCATCTATATGTCCCCACTGTATGTCCAGTGGGTGTTGTGCAGAGACTGCAGTGCAGTGCTCTGCAGTGCCTAGAATGACAATTGAAGTGAGGTAGGTTTTCCCCTATTTTTTTTTAAATTGGTGGACTCCTGCTGTCAGACCAGAAATGTAAAGAGATAAATAAATTGAGTTGACCCAACAGAAAATAATATTCTTCATATCTCCAACTATCGGAGTAGTGTAAGAAGGAAAAAAATATTTTTTGTGAAGGTTGTGTCAATGCTTAGCATAGCTCTTGGTTTCAACAGTTGTTACTGCTGCTATAACTCTTGTTGCTTATTCTTCTCTAACTCCTATTTAAGCATCTCCAGCGTTAGTGTTTTGTTCTTTGTTAGGGTTGTGTTTCATTCTTAGGAAATTCCTTTATGGCTCTATTTTTCTAGAGGGGTCTTTAGTTTCTCTCCAGGAGGTTAGTAAATCAAATGAGAATTTGATTCCTAATAAGAGCTGGGGGAAAAAGGGGCAACATGAAAAAATTGCCATTAAAATACTGATGCTAGGTATTATTGTGCTGATGAGACAGATCTGAAATCCATTCCTCCAGCTACCCAATTTCTACTTCAAAGGGAGAATTAAAGTTAGCATGATTGAATAATTTAGATTTTAAGGGAAAAAATGTTAATTAAAGTGCTTTATCTGCAGTTTGAGATCTTAACTAAATGACTATTTAGCAATTTTTGTGGGAAGTTGTTCAGGGGAATAGGATTTAGCTGAAGGCCACAAGTGGTCTCATTTTGCCTGAGGAACTGCTGATAACCCACCTGTGTCCCCTTAAATCTATCCAGGACAGTACCGTGCGCCTGTGGGAGTACAGGAGTGGGAAAGAAGTGTTCTGCTGTCATCTAGGCAGCCTCAGGGAGCCTGAGGCAACCCAAACCGACCAGGTATGGCCGTGTGGTAAACTGTGTGTGCTACTGGCTCTGCCATCCCCCTGAACCCTGTGACTCCCAGTGGTGTTTGTTAACTTTTTGTTAGGAGTGCTTCCCTTCAGGCAGGGCTTCTGAAAGGCCTAGAAATTGTTAGAAGAGCTTGGATTTGGAGAAGGAGAAGATTTGGACAAGGGAAAGTCCCTGAAACTCATTCATGTCTTGCTTGCATTGCTAAAAATGACAAGCAGTAACTAAATGTAACTAAAACATGCAGTAACTAAAAAATGCCTCAGTCTCTTAGTCAGAAGATAGTCTATAAAGCTGGAAAGAGATAAAAATTAACCCATTTAAAATTATTAAAGTAGCAGCTTTAACACTACTTGAAGTAATATCTGAGTAAAAACCAGTATATAACTGAGTAAAAAACTTCCTGGATCAGGGAGTTCCCAAGCCAGAGTTTTTAATCTTATATGTTTAAATGTAGATAATAATGACTTGTTTGCAAACAGCATAGCTTGATATAGATTGAATCTATGTCTTCAGTACTGCTATAAGGTATTTCCCTTGGGAGGAGGGATGGTCTTATGTTAAAATATTTTGCTTCCTGGCCTTACAGGACTATTGAGGGCTAATAAATACCTTGTCATGTACATAAGTGGAACAAAGAACAACTACTCAGAAGGAAAAGTTTCAACTCTTAAAGAGTACTTTTGAAGTTCTTAGAACATAGTTTAATAATATTTGCCATCTCCTAGTACACCTGATAATGTTCCTTCTGGGGATACCCTATGCTGATGAGTCTCTGTAGTCTTGATTACTTCAGAAGTCTCTGATTAGCGTCTTTCTTTCCTCCCACTGTGAGAAAACAGTAACAAAAAGGGAAAACACACCAACTGAGCATGAGTTTGAGCTTTATTCCTGCAGTGTTTTGCAGGTATTTGTGTGTGCTGTGTGTCTCTTAATGGTCTCTTTGGAAACCTCAGGCTGACCTGTTCCTTGAATTAGCACAATTCTACCAGTACCCATTCATACCATCCTTTTAAAGTTTGTCTCTAAACCACTGGATTTTTATCATGCTTGTGGGGTACAGAGGACCTGGGTGACTTTCAGAGTTCTTAAGTGTTTGTAATGATCATGAGGCAGAGTCCCAGGAATGACAGAGATGAGTGACAGATAGGTTTAAACTTTAAGTGACAGATAGATTTAACCCTTAACGCTATGCAGTGCCACCTGAGTGCCATCTTGCTACACAGTTGTCAATATGTACTTCTCTTTTACTGGCTCTTCACTGTTTTAAACCACTGCATGACCATTACAATAATGTGTCATAGGATATACTTAGTAACCAACATCTGGGTAGGATTTTCCAAGGAGTAATTCTGGGAGACTGTTTCTTGATGGCCAGCAGGATCCAAAGGAATCTGGAGTTTTTTTCTGACATTGTATTTTTTTGGTGCTTCTAGTGCTACCTCTGTCCAGTGGTATTACTTAGTGATGCTGCAGCTCTATCAAAGAACAAAAATCATCCTCACATCCTAGTCTGCCACCTGTATTCTGGATGTAAGAGAACGTCACTGCAGTCAGCACTTTGTAGGTTATAACCTGCCTGCTGGGAGCTAATGATTCTGACTACGAGAGATCAGATTGGGATATAAGCTTTTCTTTTGCTTCAAGTTGAATTTTATTTCTTTACTGTTGGTACCCACTATGAATGCACTGAAGCTTGAACTGAACCACTTGATTTCCTTAATACTGTTTTTCATTAGTAATGACAGGTCATATGAGCATGTAAATGTGGGTTTATTTTTATCGTCTGCCAAGCAAAATATGTCTGTTTCGGGAAATGAGGAGTGTTCCTGAGCAGCACAGTGCTGGCTTCAGCAGAAGGGTTGCAGGTCCCCTGTTGATTTTCCCACTAGAGTAGGAGTATTCTTCTAATTGTGTAGTGCTGCATAAGTATTTTCCCCTTTCAGAGCTTTTACCTCATCTGATCTTCCTGACAACAGAAGCTTGCTTAAAGTCCAGAACATTAATTGCACTACTCCACCCCAGTGCTTCAATACATTAATTTTTCATAGGGTTTCTTCTCACAGATGACATCAAAGTTAATTTTAAAGTGTTGGCAGACTGATAACACTGGCATATAAATACTGAATCAGCAAAGAGAGTATCGAGTGAATTTCTGTTCATCACAGGCTTCTCTTGTAGCTTTTCTTTTAGTAAGTTCACTGTTTTCATTGGCTTACAGTCAAGATACTAGTCTGGGGTGTGTGTTCACTCCAGTGAACATTAACTTACCTAGTGTTACATGAAAGAAAGGAAGGAGCCTGCAGAAAAAAATGCCTTTTCCCATCTCTGCCAGGCTGTGAATAACACTTGGTTCAGAAATCAGAAATTCTCCTTCTCTATCTCCAGTGAGGGCTGGGGAGAGCTGTTGCATATTTCAAGTTCACAGAACCCTTTGTCTGCCTGACAAAGCACTGAGCTACGTAGATGGGTACTTCCTATCATTGCCTTTACATCCTGCATGTTTGCCATGAGACAGAGAGAAACTTTGTTACTAGAAACAAAAATCACCTTTTTTTTCTTTTTTTAATATCATGTTTTATTTCTGTAAATGTCTAAAGAATGTTGTCTTGGTGGACAATAGGAGCTGTCAGTTCTGCTCCAAAGCTACATTGTAAAGGGATTCATCCTGTGGTAATTAATATTAGATGTGTTTACTACAGTGGTTCTTGTTGATTCAACCCACTCAACCTCATCCTTTCCTGTATTTGAAACCATAAGCATTTTTTGTGCCTGTGATGTACAGGAGGCCTGGGTCCCACTGTCAGCTATGGAGTAGCACTTTGTTTCTGCAGAGTAGCCCCAGCTGTTGCAAAGAGCTCTTAAACATGTCTTTCATTTGGTAGTGGCCTTTAGAAAATCTGTCCAAAGAAATGAGGCTGTATGTGGGCAAGAGGTGCCCACTGCTAGGTGCTGCATGTGCTCTTGTTCTTGCTTGCTTCCCTTCTGCTCCTCCCCAAAATAAGACTGTATTACACGAGTTCCTTTCTTCTCTGGCTGGAGATGCGCCGTGTGACTTAGATATTTTTTGACTATGTTTGTACTGTTAGTTAACTTTCCTGCAGTTGGTTCATCTTCTTCTGGTCATACTGTGGACAAAGCATTAGTTTCTTGTATTAAACTTGCTGTCCTGGCTGTGTGGGAGCTACGCAACTTGTTTTGCTTTCCTAAGTTGATTGCAGAATTGGAGAATAAGTCCTCTGACCGTGCTGTGCATCAGCTGGTAGCCCAAGGGCTAAAATCCTTTGGTGACTTGCAAATGCAGCTGCTTATGCTGGTGAATGAGGACTTCAGTCCTGTTATATAGGGAAGGAGGTGAAGGCTGGGAGCGGGGAAAGAGGCATTAAGGGTACATCTTAATTTTGCCATCAGAGTGGCAGGATGACATGTTTTCCCTAACGGGGATGACCCACAGCTCCTCTGGCGGGAGGGTTTGATTGTGCAGAAACGATAATGTTATCACTACTTACTTTAGAGCCAACCTTTTTGGTTTCACAGGCTCATCTTGCATACATAAGATATGCAAGAGACTTAAAAAAAAAAAAAAGGAAAGAAAAAGAATCTCCCAAATTCTTAATTCCCACTCAGGTAGCCTCAAATCAATTGCTGCATAGTTCAAGTAGTATGATTTTTCCAGCAAAGACATTTCTCTGATTCCCCGTGAAATAAAACTGCATTTCTTATAAATTAAAGGTAGTTTGCTTAAATGAGGAAAACATCCTAAGGCAATCTTGCCTCACTCTTCAGAGCGCGTTGAGCTTCACCTAGATAGAGGTTGAAATCTGGGACAACCCAGCAAGGATATGGACTATGCACTTCTCTTTTTAACAAAACATGATGGACTCTAATGGCTTCTCCGTATAATCTTTAAG
>JAUBNY010000407.1:292570-307490 GCA_032275445.1 Crypturellus soui | reverse complement strand
GCTTCCCTAGCAGAATAGGTAAACTCAGGCCAGGTTTCTGTAGTAGGGAAGTAGGAAAGAAGAAGGAGCCTAAGAGATCCTGGAGGTTACACTGACTCTTCTTACACTGAGCTCATATGGTAGCTTTTGCATTTTTCAATGCATTGTGAAGTGTCGGATTCCCTGTTCATTATGCTTAAATCATCATGCAGATTTTCTTTTCTTTTCCAGCCTGCAACTGATGACAAAGGATTACAGAAGATGTCCAAATATCTTCGTGACAACTGGACAGTGTTTGAAGGTGAGAAATTTGGCTTAAATGCCCTGGAAATGCAATTTTACAAATGAAGAATAAGATTTAGGAACAAGATCAGAAGGTCAATTTGTCTGGCTGTTGAAGTTGCCTAGTCTTTCCAGCTTTTGACTCCATCTGGGGTGTCTCTGTAATTTGTTATCCTTCTGTGGAGATTAGTGTAGATAACCTAAACACACCTTAATTCATTACTCTTCTCACAAAGTGGTGCAAATGTCTATATCTGAATTACAGCATTGGAACTGTTTTACATGGATACCTTAGCAGAAGGATACATTACAAACGCCCTGTCACTATGCTGCAGAGGTCTGTCTTACTGCTCTATTAGCAAGTTCTGGTGTGTTCTTGTCTCTTCCCTGGATGTGAAACTACTAAAAGTGCAGTGTAGACAGTGGGAACAGAGTGCTCTGGAAGGAACGGGTTCACTGTAAAGATGGGCCTGTGAAGTCAGTCTTGGTAAGGCACATTATTTGGAGCCTAATGTGATTGAAAAGTTTGACCTCAGAACACCAGATCATCATAGATGAAAAAAATTGTAGTACGGTTGTTTTCTTTTCTTGATTTCCCAGCCCTCCCTCCTCCCCCACCAAAAAAGCCTTGGAAGAAAAATAAATGATATTTTCATCTAGAAGCAAAGTTCCAAGGCTATATATTCAAAAGAACAGTGACTTTATTCAGAAGCTGAAATTATGGCAGTGGTGGCTGCAAGGTAGGAAGAGATACATACACATATATTAGTGTATGTCTTGCTATGTATTGAGAGTTGTTAAATTAAAATCTCTCCCTCCTGCATATGCTTTGCTGGGAGATCCAGAACCTTCTTAAAAAGTTGTTACAGTTACTAGCTTGCTCTCAGCCTTGGAGTCCTTGGAGATAATAAGTAATTGTAATTAATCCACACAGACCACAAATTTGCAGGAAAGTACAGTCTTACTTAAAATGATCTTAATACCTAGTATTGCGTTGTTATGGTTATAGCTATTATTTAGTTGTGCTCTAAAAAATCTAAAAGGAGGCCAAGTGCTCCTTTGTGAGAGAGAATGTTTGCATGTAGGTGTTGTGGATTAGATAGTTACAGCCAAGCAGGTTGTTAAAAGTGTGAAATCTGAACGAAAATGAATGACAGAGAGGTAAAAAGAACAGACAGGGGAATGTGTTCTGAGCATAATTTGCCAGTATAGCAAATTACTGTGATCTGCTATAGGCTGCTGCATCTGCAGCTGGGCAAGGAGGACTGCTCAGACGACAGGATCTGTTATTGTTAATTAGTGAGGGGAGGCCCACTTGATGAGCCATTTTTCCAGCTGCATAATCAGTGCCTGAAAAGATAGTTATTTCCCTTACAGAAGGTAATAATTATATTGCTAAAATTCAGACTTCTTAATGCTTGCATAGCCTCATTTTTCTCCTTTTATAAACCTGTTTCACGTGGAACTCCTAGAGAGGGTCCAGGGTAGAGTGACAAAGATGATTAAAGGACTGGAGCATCTATCATATAAGGAAAGGCTAAGAGAGCTGGGCCTGTTTAACATGGAGAAGAGAAGATTGAGAGGGGATCTGACCAACATACACAAATACTTGAGGGGAGCTGTAAAGAGGATAGGGCCAAACTCTTCGTGGTAGTGGCCAGTGACAGGACAAGGGGTAATGGGTACAAATTGAAACACAGGAAGTTCCATCTCTATGTGAGGAAGAACTTCTTTACTGTGAGGGCGACAGAGCCCTGGGACAGGCTGACCAGAGGCTGTGGAGTTTCCTTTTCTGGAGATCTTCCAAACCCGCCTGGATGCCTCCCTGTGCCACGTGCTCTGGGTGTTCCTGCCTGAGCAGGGGGGTTGGACTAGATCTCTATATAGAGTTCCCTTCCAACCTCAACCAGTCTGTGATTCTGTGTGATTACAAATTCTGTAGGATTTAAGACATGTAGATGAATTTTGAAATAGATATTGAACACTTGGACACCCATCCTCATAACTAATGCCAGAGCACTCTCAGTTGCCAGTTCCCACATGGAGCAGCCCTGTTGTGGGGCTAGGGACCATGGTGGCCAGTGCATAAAAAGATTTTGCAAGATTGAGTACAGCGTGATCAAATAGAGAATAGAATGGATACGGCTTTGCCAGGTAATCCTCTATCAGTTTAGAAATGTGGACCTAGCCTGCTGGTCTTCTTGTGTTCTCTAGAAATTGATCAGATTGGATAGCTAAACTATCAGAGGTGCTATGATTAATATTATGCTGGATTAATACTAGACTCACAAAAGTGTCACAAAACCATCAGAGGTGGATGCCTAGAAGTGTGTATGTACTGTTGGAAACCGTTCTGTCATCATTTTACTGTACTTTTTAGGGATTATTTTAAATGAATATTCCAGAAAATAAGCCAACTAAAAGTAGTTGAAACATTTCTATGTTTCTATTAAAAAAGACAGTTACTGTAGCAGTAGCTTTACAGATGCTTTGTAGTAGTTTTAAAAAGATCTTTGGAGTTCGGCAAGTGTTCCACATGTAAAAGAAATTGTGTGTTCTGCTTGTTTGAAAGTCAGGTACCTGTCCAGGTGTGAATTTTTTGTCTAAAATGGAAGCTGAGCTTGGCTGTGGGAATGCAGGAGAGATGCTTTGAAACAGGCTTAAAGGATATAAAAGCTGATATTTAATAAAGTGGATAGGACCCTGCGGTGAATGAGTGGAAATTCCACTGTACAGAGTTTGAATACAGCAAGTGATGAAAGTGTTGGTACTTAACGTTCTTGTTTTGCTGCCTTTGCAGGTTCTGTTGGTGCAGAGAGCCACTACAGCAGTCTCTACAAGGCTTCTTTTGATAACATGGCTACCTATCTGCAGAGGAAAGAGGAAAGGTTGCAGCAGCAGCAAAAAAAAAAAAAGAATCTGCAACGTGATTCTAATGGACAAGCCAAAAAGATTAAAACTGAAGAACCACCACTATGACGCCACTTGTTATTAGCCTGTTACTTTGACCGAGCTGAAAAGAACTCACCTTGTCCTGGACTGTTTTCAGATGTAAATTATGGAGGAAGATTTCATTTAAATTTGTATTGAAATTGAAGTTTTTAGATAGCCTGACATGGCAGTGCTCTGCTTGCAGCAAGTGCTGCATTTATTATATGCCCAAGCTTCTAACAGCATAAGAATGTTAGTAGTACAGTCCAAGAATCTCTGATGCATGATAGATGAATATTGGAGATGCTATTTTCCTTAAAACAGGATTTCCTTTGTGCCTACTGTTGTCAGGCTTACTTCTTCAGGTGGACGTGCACTGATTAAATTTGACGTAATTTTTTTTTACACTTTTTTTAAGGCTTGTTAGCTCGTGCTGCAGTTCACTTTATATAATAGGGTTTCTGCCTGGGTTCTGACTGAGTACTTATTACTTGTAGTGTATTTCTACAAGGAGTACAAAAATAGATTTTACACACTGGAAAGTAAAAGTAAAAAGTGTCAGCTTCATTCTGCTGGAAAAAAGATCCTTTTATTGCCACGTGATCCTAGTGCGCCTATGAAAATGAGTTGAGAAGCTCGTGAGTGCATTCTGCTTCTTTCAACAAAAACTCTCTCATGATGAAATTGACCAAGAAACATCTTTTTGCGCAGTTATTAGTAAGAGCTGTATGAGGTTACTTGTTGCTTCATCACAAGGCAGAGGATACAGATTCCTCTACCAGCTGCCATCATGTCTGCATGGACTCTAGCATACTTCAGTTGAGGCTGTAAAACCAGGCATAGAAATCTGTGTGATCTATTAAATATTAAGAATTAGCCTATAAACCATGAGTAGTTCTCTGGGTCTCTATACAGCCGTCATCCTTGGTCTATCCTGGACACTAGCAGATTTCTGCAGTCCAAATTGTTTGGTTATGTTACTGTGTAAAACACTGAGCAATTGTAATTTTCTTTGAAATTATCAGCAGTTCAGCAGTAAAGCAGAGCTTTATCTACTCAGAATTGCAATCTTGTCCTTATTGTGGGTCCTGCAGACACTACATCTCCTATGCTGCAGGATTTCAGGTGGATTTTTGCAGTTCTTGTTTGGAGGTGCCTCCTAAGAATGAAGCACGTATGTGTTGGTACAGAACCAAACCCTCTAGGGTCTCACTGCTTTCAGTAATTCCTTTTATGTCAGATTGTCTTGGCAAAAGTCTCTTTGGGCAAAACTTGCGAACTGTCAGAAGTGGAATTGTCTGTTCTGGTTAAAAGTCTCCATTCTGGCAGGGAGTGCAAACAAAATGCTAAGCATTTCTACTGCATAAACATTATGCAATGCCTAGCCCACATGGCTTGCAGCCTAATGTAATGTAATCCAAACACTTCTGTCCACTCTCCGTGTACAAGCGGTGCAAAGCATCTCTGTTGGGTACCACTGAATACCGTGTTGTCTGTCTCACAGGTGGGTATAACAGCGAAGGTGGTGAGGGGATGTTAGGGCTAGGCGAGGAGTTTTACCTTCTTGGACAAAGCAGCCATTTTAATAAAACTGATAGACAGCCTGATTTTGTGTGATCTGGAGGAAAGAGTCGAACTGGTGAAGCCCTGTCTTGAAGCGCTTCGGGCAGGTATGGCTTGAAGTCCCTGCCAAGTAGGAATGACTCGGTATGGCTGACAAGTGTTATATGATGGTGGTAACTGTTGAAACTCTAATCTCTTTGATCTGGTATAAGGTGCGGAGGACAAGGAGGAGGGCAATCAGGGTGGCAATTAAGGAAACACAAACGTGGAACCCACTTGGTCAAGCTTGAAACTTCCTTTGAGTTTGCCCTCCAAAATCAGAGAAGCATCAAATGCCTTCAGAGCTGGCAATCATTTTTCTAACAGCTTTTTGGGATAGGTTTTCTGAGAAGCGCACAGTATGAAGTAAGGCCTTTTCCCACCAGCCTGAGGGAAAACTGGAGCATGTGTTTTGCTGCCTGGGATGCCTCTACTGTAAATAAATACTCCACTTTAAGAAGGTTGTTGGATCACTGCCTAAACCATGAGTTCACGTATGCGAGGGCAGTACTGCAGGGCTTGTGCCTGAGGAGGTAGCTTTGTTCAATCTGGTAGTGCACAGACTGAGGCATAACATAAGTGGGCAGGTTTGCGCACTATTTGCAAACTAGAGAGGGGAGGGACTCTGCTAAATTTTTGAACAAATTTGAGTCTGCAGTAGGGATCTCTGCACATAACCAGGGTTAGTCGTAGACAGTGCTGCTTACGCTGTTACCTGAGCAAGGAGAGGCAGGGAGGCTGGAGCCTGCAGCAGGGATTGCCAAGGCCGTGCACCAGCCTTCTCTGAGGTGTCCTGCTCACCAGAGGGCTTTCTGTGCAACCCTAGTTTCCCCTTAGCGGCTTGGATACTGTGTTAGGAGTTCATGTGGATGATAAAAAAACACTAACAGAGAAGGAAAATCTAAGGAGGATACATTGAAACTCTTCTAAAGAATCATTTCAGATACTCATCTGGGCAATTTCTATACCTGTGGGATTTATTCTCTGCCCTCCTGCTTTTTATTTTTATTTTTTATTTTTTAAGCACAGGATAAAGCTGGGTGGTTTTCTTCACTTGCTGTGAGGTACCCTTGCTCTCACCCTGACAGCTGTCCTGGAGGAAATGCAAAATCTCTTCCAATACTTGAACTCTGATGTAGAGTCACAGTGTGTGGGAGTGACATGGGATGCGATATCTGGCAGATAATCCAGGCTTTTCCCCTCAAAATTTTCCTGTCCCTTGTTACTCCTTTTCGTCTGTTTGCTCTGCACAGCAGTGGTTCTTGACCTGAAGCTGTGAGCCCCTATGTGTCTGCAGGGCTGCTCCCAAGGGAGCAGTATTCGGGGCATTTCTGGCTGAACCTGGTGGTGTATATTTGCACCAAGCATAACGGGGTGGTGGTGTCAGCTATGACGTGGTTTTATAGCAGACCTGTGAACCCCCAAACCATTGCCATGGGTGTTGGTGGGCCATTTATTTGAGCTCGCCTCACCCTCCTTCTGAGCTCTGGTGTGCTGGTCATGGTTAGCAGGGGTTTCTGTGGTCAGATGCCTGTATTGCTGTGTGTGAATACAGGCCTTCATCCTGCACGGCCAGAAGAGGCTCCTGTTCTTGCTGAGAGCGCAGCTCCTTAGTGAGCCCAGTGGGATCTGCTCCACGCAGGTCAGAAGGGGAAAGGATGAGTAGAAGAACTGGTGCCTGTGGAAGTGCATCTCCAGATCCTTTCAGCACAGGGTTTGGCCTTTGCGCCTAACCCCAGGGATGGACTCCAGGCTCCTCCTGGCGTAGTAGAGAAGCAGGCCCAAGCGTGAGTCTTCGGCTGGCTGGATGCTCCAGGTGAGCTCCGGAGGGTGCCGCAGCCGGGAAGGCCTGGCAGGCGGCGGGGAACAGCTGCGAGCTGCCCGGCTCCCCCCGGGCAGGACAGGCAGCATTTCGGAGCTGAGAGCCCTCGGGGAAGCCTCCAAGCTGGAGGCCCTGGCCCGGTGCTGCCCACACTGGGGAGCAAGAGCTGCCCCCATGTGCAGCTCCCGAGCCGGTCCTCAGCTCTCAGCTGGGACCTGGAGGAAAGAGACTCTGGAGGGAGCCAGAGGCTGCTAGTCCCGGTGGAGCTGGTCTTGGAGAGCTGCTCCAAGGCCTCAGTGGGGCCCTTGTCTCGCCAGTGGCCCCCTCCTCTTCTCCAGCCTGCTGCTCTGCCACCTCTTCTTGCAGCCCGTTCCTCTCTCACCGTCTTTCCTTGGTCAAACCTCCTCCCTGGCACACGCATACTCCTACACGCTTTTCTGGAGGTGACCTCTGGCCCATTCCAGATGTTGGAAAAGAGCTAGACAACTGAACGTGTTCAGAGGCCAATAGTTCTTGGCTTTCAGTGATTTTGCTTGAGTTATTGTGCATCTCTGGGAAGTCCTACAAGTACTAAAGAAGAAAGTGTAAGTAAAGGCTTTTCTGATTGGTTAATGTGCCACATCATTAATTCTTGCTCCATGAACTTCGGCACATTCCTTTCCCGCGAGCAGATTAGGTTTGGAGCAGAAGCTCTGTAGAAAAAAAACGCCTCTCAATAACTAACATATATCGAGGATGTTTTTGTGACCTGATGCTTCATGTTTAAGAAAGATCACAGTACCAAGCAAAGTTCTTATTTCCTTCTATTTTTCAATACTGCAGAAATTTTTCTTCTCCGCTCTCTCTCAATGGGTATAACAGATGTATTTTGATATGTGTGAGAAAGATGTTCTCAGCCATATAAACTGAGTGTATGTTGCGGTCACCCCATTTTCAGTTTGATATTTACCACCCTAAGCATCAAAGTTGGTGAAACAGATGCTTGTTGGAATTGGAAGTTAGGTACTGCCGAGTGCTGAATTTGAGCAGTCCACGGTAGCGAGGTGGATGTACGGACATATTTACTCCCAGAAATAAGCATGGAACAAATACATCTAGAAGAAAATGTGATGTTAATAATGTCATGCAGTCTCCCATGTTTCTATGAACAGGTGGCTCTCCAGGGGAAAAAAAAACAACAAACAAACAAACAAAACCCAAAAAAACATATTCGTTACTTTGTTTCTCTGAGCTCTGTCAGATTTACAGCTCCTAGCAGGGTGTAGCATCTCCACATGCTGTCTATAGGACTACTAAAAAATAAATAAAAATCAAGTGATCTAATTCATATGGAGCCAGTTCTTTAGGTCAGAGCTATCCTCCATATATGTAGAATGTTACAAGGAGACCCAAAGTGCCTTCAGGCAAAGCAAGTTGATCCTCACCTTGTATTATATCAGAAAGGGAAAGCTTAACTTTATGTACCTTTATTTTAAAGATAACTTCATTTTGTGTCATCCTTTTGCTTAAACTTTACACATTTACAGGAAAGAAAACAAAATCCAGTTAAGAGTTTGTGGCCCTGGCCTACGTGGACTTTTGCAAGAGGAGGAAGAGACAGCCCCAAAGCTGCTGGGTGTTCGAGGCACCCCTGCAGCAGGCAGTTTTTGGAGTCAACCTTGTAGCTGGGTGGGTAAGGCTGGAGCTGATGGCCCTTCACAGCTGCATCCTGCTCCCACTTCCACCAAACATTGGCACGAAACCAGTTCAAGTCCTAGGAAAAAGAGTCCTAATAAATGCAGTGATTTAGGGACTTGACTCAGTATGAAGACAGACTTACTTCGTCATACATACCTAACATAAAATTGTTATAAAAAATAAATACTGTGTTTATTTATTTAAAGGGGTAGCAGACTGTCTTAGACTTTCCCTGACATAGATGATTTTAGAGAAGTGCACTCTAATGTGACCCAGACCTCCATGCTTGTGTTGCATAATCTTAAAAAATGTGTGGATGCACATTTCTGTAATTTAACATGCTTGAATAGTCTTTGCTCTTTTTTTCTTATTTATATTTTTGCACAAGTATTTGAAAACAAAAATCTTCGAGTGTACTTTTTTCCTAAATGCTGGTGTATCTTGAGTGGGGGCTATCAGTGCCTGGGAAATATATGGGAAGAGCTAATTACATTTAGGTGCAAGTGGTCCAGTATATGATCACGCGGTTGAATTTCCTGTGACTTTTATTAAAGAGACTATGGTATAAAAAAGTCACTATTCCTGTTAATCTTTTCTGAAGGGGTTGCCAGAGAAAGACAGTTATGAAACAATAAAGTATTTAATGTGAAAAATAAAGATTAAAACATCCTTTTCAGCATTCCCTCTGTGCAGATTTTTAGGAGGAAAGCTTGATTAACTATCTTTACAGCTATGTTGCAACTTTCGAGCATGGTGGGCCTTTAAATAAGAACTGCTTTGCTATGTTTTCACATCAGCATGTTGTCAGGACGGCAGATTACTATAAATTCTAGTTAGTTTTGTGCAGTGCAGGGTGTTCTACATTTCTTCAATGACTTCTCTCCTTTATAATTGCAGTATTTCACATTATAGTGCCTTACTTACATATGTGAAAAGCATGTGTGCTTTTCACATCATAGTGTACTTTTAATATCCGAAAGCATGAGAAACTTAGAATGAGAGATACTGTTTTTTTAAAACTGAAAACAGCATTGAGCTTGTTTCTCATATTCCCTGGTCTGCTCAGGAATTCATATTATCTATGAATCATTTAGACTTACGTGAAATAACAATTCATTGTCATATCTAAGGCCAACAGTATTCAGCAAATAAAGCAGGGCCATTAGAAAGGGAAAGCTTCTTATCTTCAAGGAAATAATAATAATAATCTATGTCTTAAGATTTGCACGTACTCTGCTTTGGGACTACTTTGCCAGGAAATTCTATTTTGTGGACATAGCAGAACTGTTTCACTGTTGTCGTAACAATGACTTTTGTCGTAACGTCAGCAGTTATGCATTTTCCCCAAATTTCTTTAAAGAGTTTCTTTAGACAGAAGAGTAATTTCTACTTGCTTATTTTAATACAGAAACATAGGAACTTCTGTCGTTATGTCATAAGAACGAGTTCTCATCCTTTTCTTGCTCTTGCCACTGCCTTGATTAAAAAAATACAAAACTCAAATCAGGACAAAAGGACCCCAGAGATTTGCTCAGTGTAAAGCGAGCTGTGTAAGATTTAAATTGGCTTGTCAAAAATAGTCATATCAAATCAGGCTCTGTCTCTTGTCTGTACTGTTTTTTACAACCACAAGGACACCTCAGCTCTCGTATGCTTTTTTTTTTTTAAAAAAAAAAAACTCCTGACCATTTCATCAATGCAGCTATAGAGATAGTTCTCTGAGTAGTAGGTTAGTGGCTGAAACCTCAGAGCTTGTGGGTCAGCTGCAGAGCTTGGGCAAGCGGCCGGCAGACCTGCCCTAGGCAGCGTCTTTGCTCTGGCTGAGCGAGGGCCGGCAGAGCCGGTGGCTCCAGCCTTCCCGAGGTGGCTCAGCCCCTGCACGCGCCGACCTCGTCCTCAGAGCTCGGCGTGAGGAAAGCCAGCGTCTCTTGGAGGAGGCGGCAGCGGCACCGACGGCTCCATGGGGAGCGCTTTGCAGGAGGTGGCAAAATGCACGTGTGTGACCCCGCAATGGCACTTCTGCCCGGCGCCCCAGGCAGTCATAGTCACTGATTTGCAGCTCACATGCTCGTGGTGAAGTCAAGTACACCCACATTTACAGGAAAAGCTCTTCCTGGGAAGCATAGAGGCAGCGTGGAATCACAGAATCAATATGGTTGGAAAAGACCTTCAAGATCATCGAGTACAACCGTAAGCCCATCCCCACCAGCTCTGCTAAACTGTGTCCCTGGGCGCCTCATCCACAAGTTTCTTGAGCGCTGCCGGGGACGGTGGTTCCACCACTACCCTGGGCAGCCTGTTCCAGTGCTTGCTGCACCACTGCTCCGGAAAACATGTCCCTTACAGATTTACGATGGTTTATAGGTTTGAGAGGGACGCAGACTAACGCTTGGGGTAGAGTGTAAGGCTGCATCAGAGTTGAGAAAGAGCCAAAACCATCTCCAGACAAGATCTTCTCTAGCATCAGTGATCACTGTAAAAGTGCCAACAGGTTAATCTGGAGGAAGACGATACTGGGCAAAAATAAAACCCCCCATCGTTCTCCGCTCAGAGAGGGTCAGTGCTGCGGCCTGGCAGCGAAGCCGCTCGCTCGTCCCAACAGGGACTGCGCCTGGGAGGCCGCTCGCAGCTGGAGGCCGGCGCCGCGCGCCCTGTGCAGAGAAGCGCTCCTGGCAGAAAGGCTTGGAGCGGCCGACGGCTTTCGCAGCTGCGACACTTCCACAGGCTGCTCGTTGCCAGCGCCGCCTGGTCACCTTTGAACGATGCCTATTCATCCTCCCCTCCAACTCATTCCTTAAGGATCAGAAAATGTGGAAGTTTTGCCTGACTTTTCTTCTCTGACTCTCTTTTGGCAGTTGTTTAACACAGCGGCTGTGCAGTTGGGAGTGAAAAGATTGATGAGGGTGTCATCCGAGGGATTTCAGCGTGCTTTGCAAGTGGAAAGTCAGATGGCCTGCTTGGTGCAGTATGCTTCCCAGGATGGATGGTCCTTTCAAATTATTAGCCCCCTTCACTCATGGAAAGACCCTTTTCTTCATCACTCTTCAAGGATATTTTGAACAGTAGCCACAAGCACGAAAAGAAAGTCAGGCTCCTATGTACTTCTTTCTATCATGTTGCATAGACTAATTTAGCTGGGCTAAAAGGGGATTCTTAATAGCATAGTATAGATAATAGTATAATTCTGAAAAAAAAAAAGAATAACTAGAGGAGATTAAAGGCTTCAGATCTGGACAATTTGGGTTATGGATGGAGATGATGCAAACTAATGAATCCATATTTGGTCAGAACAAGCTATAGCAATGTTTGCCGTAAACATTGCAGCCATCACGTTGCAGACAGCGGCGCAGCTCCTGTTGGGCCACGCAGCAGCCGTTCCTGCTTGCCCTGAATGCCTAATTGCCATCCGGCTCTAATTGGGGCGGTATGCAAATCTGTGCGCAAACCCAACCACCCGACCTACTTTGCTGAATGCTGCATTGCGAGTTCCAAAACATCCCCCAAGAGAAACGGCACTTAGCTGCTGTGTTCGGGCAACCAGCGCTGCTTATTTTCCGGGCAGGTTGCTCCGTGCTGGTGCCCATCGCCAGGGCCCTCCACCTGGGGAAGCAGGAGCTGTGCGACAGCAGCGCTTTAGGCCTGGGCAGACTGGCCTCGCTGGTTGGAGCCTGGAGCCTTTCCTGGCGGGCTGAAACCCTCCTCGTGCGCCGAGGACAGTGGCAGCAGGACTGGCACACTGGTCACCTCTAAGGTCTCTCGGGGACCTTCTCCTCTCAGCAGGGAAGCACGAGGAGGCCCCAGCACAGGCTCCCTGGTGATGATCTCCAACATCCTGTGGTAAAAATACAGCAATGCTTGGGGTAGGAGAGCAAGGGTGGCTTTGCACAGGCTGCTCACACTAATACAGGTGCTTTTATCTGCTGTTGGTTATCTGGCTTGTTTATAGGGAAGCTGGTTTTCCAGGTGATTCATTAGAGTCCTCGCATGCAGAGGGCTCATTCGGATGCCATATGCAGGGGCAAAACGCTCCTTACTGACCCCAGAACACAGCAGGGTGCAAGTAAGTAAGTGGAGCAAACCCCAGGCTTTGATTTGACTAAACAGGCTTTGATTTTGCCCCCATGGGATGGAGCGCAAGCCCTCCCACATAGCAGAGTGCAAAATTCACCCACGTTTGAAGGAATGTTCCAGGGCTGTTGTTCTCTTTTACAGCCTGCAAACACCATCCCGGCTCTGCAAACTTTGAGTTCCTCTTGCAAGTCACGCCACAGGATCCCTCTTCGTGTGCAGTATGTCTTTGAAGATAACTATTGTCGCCCGAGTTAAATTTTAACAGCTGGGATGAGAAAAGACCTTTGTCCTAGAGATAAAGTCAGAGGTGTTATAAGATTGTTATGCTGAAAGTAATGGATTTAATCTCAGTTTTGAAAAAGTAAGTCTCGTGTTATCCTGTGTAGCTGATGCTTGGAAAAAAAAAGAGCTCTAGCATACTAGTCAGTGCAGAGGGAATAAAAGATTTTAAAAATATTAATCTATTTATAACCTCTTTTTAATGTATTTTTATGTGTTTTCATGCTGAAGGCATATGCTGGACCTTAACTTTTTAGAAAACACCTAACTGAAGCTATACAAACACCAGTTATGCTGTACTTCAAGACTGTGAGTGACATTATTGGGATGTTCAAAATTTATCCATTAGTCTAAATAATTAAATAAAATGCAGGCATAGAATTTTCAGCTTTTGAAATATGCTTGCCATGGGACAAAGCTGAACCTTGTCCTAACCTTGTGTGTCTTGGTGGAACTTATCACCATGTGTGGATCGGAAATGTTATCTTTCGGATTTGGCAGAAGCTTATGCTTTCTGCACAAGTGTAAATGGCTACATAAAGCACAGGTCAATGAAGCACTCCACATAAAGGATGAATAAATGAAATGGGTGGTAGGATAAAATGAAGCAATAGAAAAAAGTAAGGAGATTCTTTAACTTTTCAGTCCGTTGAGATACTGTAAAACAAGTTCTCTGTGCATGCAGTTTGCCTTCCACACGGAGACAAAACCCCTCAGAAGTCTCTGGCATGACACAGTCTGCTTCCACCATGTCAGTCTTGAGTCACCCATCTTAAAATAAGCAGCATATTCCTCCAGCACTCAAGGGAGCCAGGACTAGCCACTACATCTGGACACCCGTCCTTGGCAGTATGCACAGGAGCCAGCGTGACAAGGAGGATCAAAGTCTTGGAGGGGAGGGGGGAGGAAAAATAGCCTGGAAGAAATAAAATTGTCATTGGCACGCACATCGCCCTGGTGAACTTCCTCAAGTACACAGTGTTTTAGAGTTGTTATCCTGTAACCTTTAGGAACATAGTTCTTCAGCTCTTCTCAAAGATAAGCAAAGGTCGTTCACCAAGCACAATTTCTCCAGCCATTTCTATGCACTAAGAAGTCAGGTGGTGGAGAGGTGTTGAATCTTACCCGCTCACATAGGGTAGGCTGGGGAAGAAAGCTTTGGGCCTGTCGGGGCGGTGCAGGCAGGTCCCAGGTGGTTATTCGAGTTACTCCCCAGGGATGCTCAGCTCCTGGTTAACCAGGACAGTCGGTGTCAGGGCTGCCCTGTTGGGGAGGACTCAGCTCCGGCAGAGACCCAGCGCCAGAGCCAGGCCCAGCGCAGGCTCCGCTGGCGCCGGCTGCCCCCCTCGCACTCCTTCCCTGCTCCTCCAGCCAGGTGCGAGCAGACAGGGTGCTAAAAAGCGCTTTGCATCAGCACCGGCAGCCACCTGCTAATGCAAACTGGACTGGGATGCTGTTCTAAAGCAAGAAAATTCAGCTTAATAGATAACTTTTTTTTTTTCTTCCCTAACATATTCTCATAGGGACATTTTAGTTTTACTTACTTCAAGGAGAGTTCACCTAAACTATTTTTCAAAAGTGACAATAATGGTTGGTTAGCGACAAGATACACATGCATTGCACTAAAAAGGATTTTTGTTTAGCTGAGATTTTTTTTTTGTAAGGAAAAGGAAATCTCAAACTTTCGAAATTTGATGGAGGGGGTGGGGAGGAGCTGCTCATCACACTGGAAAGTAAGTTATTCCCATGACCTTTTTTCCCAAAGCAGCAAGGAGACTACAAGAGGCTTTCTCCCCACTGTTCCCTGCTGCTTCCCGAGTTTGTAAGGGCCTTGAGGCATCTCCTTTTCTCTGGCAAAAAGCACGTCCTTTGCCGGCATTTACCACCACCAGCCCCAGGATAACCCTGCGGGCAGATGCCTGGGGCCACAGCTCGTGTGGCCGACCGGCATGCGGGGACAACACGGGGCCAGGGCTGCCCCAGCAGGCAGGGCAGGCTGAAGAGAGCGGCGAAGAGATGCTGCTTGCCACGGCTCCAGACATAGGGATCTGGCAAGTGGGGAGCTCTTTGCAATGGAAAGCCTGGCCTGTCCTTGAGCACTGACTACAGCAGTACACAAATGTTACCACTATAATGTCTTTCCAGCATGTTGACTTGGAGACCAGATTGAGCACTCCAGAGCCAGGTGGCAAAGAGCTTGAAAAAGTAAAAATAAAATAAAATAAAATAAAATAAAATAAAATAAAATAAAATAAAATAAAATAAAATAAAATAAAA
>JAUBNY010000407.1:278656-290242 GCA_032275445.1 Crypturellus soui | reverse complement strand
TTCTTATTCATTGGATTAGGCAGAGAAAAAATAAAACTCCCTTCAGACTTCTGTCTGACTGTTTCAAAAATTTCATTTCTATGCTAAGCACAGTTTTTAAATGTCACTGTGAAAATATGTGACATTTTAATTGACTGATTGCCAAGATTTTCAAATCTATTCATTTACATATGAATCACAGTGCCAAACATTATGGGAAAGAAGTGCAGGAAACTAGAATTATGAGAGAATGTTTTACATTCCCCTTGGCTAAACAGGTGTTGGGAGGAGGAGTGTCTCTTCGAAATCAAATATTACGATGACAAATGAGATTAAAAAATGCTGTGGCATCCCAGTTTCTACCCATGACTGGTAATGACTTCTTGTGGTCTTTTTTGCAGCTGTTAAAAATAGCAGCCTCAGTGTTGCCTGTTCTTTCAATAAACCACACAGTGCCTTACAAAATGACAACAGTCATTAGCGCTGTCTTGAGTAAGACATCCCCTTCTCTATCTTTCTGATGCATGAATGCAATGAAGCCAGCAGGATTTCACCAATATCCTTACATCTTCTCCCTCCAGTACAGTTTTCAGGCAGTGGAAACCAAAACCAGCACCAAGAGGCATCAATTACAAAACTCCCATGTTCCTCAATTAGAAAGGGCTAAGGAGCCTTCACTATGCAACTCGCAACTCTACGCCAGGGGCCGTGAATAGGCTTGTGGGAGTAACATTAAGCACATGCATAAATACTTGCTGGATTAGGGTTTATGGTTAGAGAAAATCCTTCTGACTGAAATGAAACTTTCTATCAGGATCTCACTCTTAAACACTTCCAGCAGGAGGAGGGGGCAGTCAGCTTCCTAGAGAAGGTTTTCCCATCTAATGTAAGTAGCTCAATGCAGGACTTGGCATATTCTGAGCTATTGTTTACAGCGACTATGCAGCACATCTGCTCTGGGAGCTGATTTGTGACGGAAATCCACTTGAATGGAGACGTTAAATTTGATTTGCTTGAGAAAAAGAAGTGAAGAGTTCTACAGCAAAACAATCTGGGTCACAATGTACTTTGGATTATAAGATTTAGTGCAGAAAAAGGCCCAAGCCACAGAATGCATCAAAGCACCAAAAAGTTTGAGGGTAATTAAAAATTTTTAAATTAAAAAGTTTAGTTCATCCACTTGTGTATATGTCTACATAACTTGGAGCTGACTCTGTGCTTGGATCTTCCCATCACCCTTGTGTTGCCCCAAGGCTGTTCAAATCCAGGGATCAGACCCTTCTCCAAGTCACAACAGAAAGCACAAACCCAATATATACACACACACACACACACACACACACAAAAGGTTGTTTAAAGGAGAAGACAGCTCGGGTAGAAAGAGGCACCAGCAGGGACAACTACCTGCGGGTCTGTCATGGTCCGGAGAACATGCAAACAGGAAGAGGGGCTTGGCCGTTTCACAATAATAATGTTGTCCTCCAAAAACTAAACAGTAGCTGAAATAATGCGGTCTGGGGCAAAGAAATGGACCAAACAGTAACGTTACTGAGGGAAAACCAGAGGGAAACTGAGAATTAATGTGCAGAAACATGTATTTCCAGGGCTGGAGGCCATGCTGAACATGGCCCTAGTCACCTGGTACCCCCAGAGAGGCTGAGGTTCTCCAGGTGTTACCTGTGTCATGAGGGGGAAGATTGGCCACCCACCTACTCCTGTCCTTGTGAAAGAGAAGCCAAGACCACGCGTGTGTCTGACCTTAGCAGAGGAACCGTGTTAGTGTGGGTGCCCATGGAGGGACCGCAGGGCACGATGCAGACCCAGGGGTGGCCAAGCAATGTGGCCATGGGTCACCTCTGCTGAGTGCCAGGAACTGGGGCTACTTTTGCCTCACCACAGCATGAGGTCTCACCTAGCGAGGCAATCGGGCTGCACGTGGGAAGTTATCGGTGGAAGGGAAGCGGCTTCGGTGCTGCTCCTACAGTGCAATGCTGTCACAGAATAGATATTTCTGAAACTTCTCCTCTCAATAAGTCCAGGCCCTCCCCACTTCTTTACAGCCTCTCACCTTGTGTTCGTTATGAGAGAGTTCATCTTTGAGAACAGAGGCATTTTTTTTGTGGACATCAAAACAAAACAAGTGTGATACCCGTTTCTATAGAAGAATATATTATTTAGCAGATCAGTTTGAAAGTAAAAAAAAAAAAAAAACTGTACACCTTCAAAGGTTTTTCTTGCTTTTTGCAACCACAAGGATAAAAATATGTTTGCATGGTAGTCTCAGCTGGGAGCTCCCTTTGCTCATGCTGAAGGATCCCTTGACGCCTATCTGTACCAGAGGCCAAATAGCAAACCAGCAAACATACTAAGGTTTCTTCTGGCTTCTTCTAGTGTAGAAAAGAAAATGTGCATCCAATATATTGGGCTGTACCGCGAACACTAAAAAATTCAAAGTATTATACAGAGAAATGTGTCATTAGGGCTTCTGAGGCAAAGTCACAGGCCAGGCCCCCTGTCAGGATACAAGCATCTGTTAAACATCTATGCTGTAATTAGCATACTGCTGGACACGTATATGCAGTATCTGGACTGGAATGATGTTCTTTTTTGGTTGGACTTCATCTTCCCGAAGCGGCTCCTTAGCAAACCTCCGCATTGTCTCTGTAGATTGTGGGTCTAATTCCCAGTGGTCCCCAGAAGGGCAGACCTGCCGAGGGGTTGAGTCCTGCTGCACCCTCGTCTGCGCGGCGTCCTGCCAGTGTCCGTGCACGCGCTCTGGAGCGAGGGCAGCCGTCAGTGCCTGCCCACGGTGCTGCCCACGCAAGCAGGTCATGGGCATGGGGTGGCTGCTAAGCTCTCTGGAGGACACGCTGCTGATGGAGTCCCCACGTCTACTTGGCAAAGATAATAGTTCCGAAAAACCAAAATGACCTTGGGGCTTACACTTTGCTCAGAGTCTTTTTCTTCTCACTTTTCGGTGCTTCCACTGGTCAAGCTTTCACTTTTCTTTTTCTGCAGCTGAAATGAATTGCAAAGCAGAATAAGCACTGCTGACCCACACAGTGCCCCCACTGCTACGGGACTGGTGCTACTCTCCCTGCAAGGTGTGTGCTAAATTTCCTGGGAAATAACAGGCAGCTATGTGGGTATCTCACAGGCTGGAACTTAGTATTTCTCATCATATGCTGAGCTAGCTCCTAGGACTAACTACTTGCTTTTGTTTCAGGGTATTTCTGAACTGAAGCAGTCCTCATTTTCCCAAGACCTCCTGTACACTGTAATTACAGTCCCATTGGTCTGCATAACAACTCTGCCTTGACAGCTTCTGCAAACCAGAAGTTAAATTTCAGCTCAGCTTGAAAAACAACAAGATCTCAGAAAGGTTCACTGTCATCTTTGAGCTTTTGTTCCCTCCTCTGAGGAGTGCTCCGCATACCTATTGTAAACTGAAGAATGCTTGCAAGATTTTCTTCTTGTTTATAAGCTAGTGCCCTCAAAACTTGTGCTCTTTAATAAGTTAAGCCTCAGTATTTTGTGCTGCTGAGAGGAGGACTGTTCCCTCCACAGTGCTTTGGAGGAGATGAGAGCGATGGCAGGAAGCTGCTCTTCCCCTCACTCAGCCAGTGAGAGATCAAGTGAAGGAACCTTCATTTCCCACATACCAAAGAGTATCAGCACAACTGGTGCTCCAGGGCACTTTTCAATTTATTTTAGTGATAGAGTGACAGATAGTGTCTTGTCTGCATGATAAAACTGTTCTTGTCAGGAAAAGCCTACAGAGACCAACACTGTGATGCTCTCCTTTCAGCACTTAGGTGTAATGATTGTGTTCCTCATGCATATGATTACGCCATAAACATTCCTACTATTTGGGAATTAAATTAGTATTAAATTATTGCATTTGACTTATTAAGTTATAAAGATTGCCTTTTAGAAGAGATACTTAGATCTTACCTCTTTCATAGCATCATCTATCTGTTTTAATTCCTCATAGCGGTCCCTGGATTCCCAAAGAGGCTGAAGCATCACCTCCTCCACTTCTGGGAATAACTAAATAAAAAAAAAAATGAAACAAAATGAAAAGAGAATACTAACTTTTCCTTTTACATTCACTAACTTATCCATGCTGGAAACAGATGACAAGGAAGGATGTAACTTGTGCATTCCTGCCTCCCTGGCTAACAAAATGAAATCCTTCTCACTCCCAGTTCTGCTTCTCATATTTGATAACTTACCTTTGTCACTGTTTCGAACATGGGGATGAGCACAAATTTAAGGAATCCAATCTGTGCCGTTGGTTTGGTCACTTTATCACGATCCATGAAAGGTGCCACTGGAAGCCCCTCAGATTTTTCTCGGTCGCTCTGGAACAAATGTGAATAAATATTAGCCCCATGTTAATACTAATGAGAAGCCAATATGGCGAGTAATGTGCTGAGTAGACCAATAAATAATGATATACTCAGTGATATATCTCAAGAGAAAACAGAAAAGAAATCTACTTCCTTCAGGCTAATATACCCCGCTCTGTTCAGAGCAAGCATCTAGGCAGATCTGCACAGCACTGACATGAAAGCAGGCTTACAGGGCAATGAGGCAATGAGGCTGCGTGACCAACCCATGGGTCTTGTGGGGAAAAATATTCCTGAGCATTTAGAAAGGTGGTAAAGGCTCTTTGCCATTTTTGATTTCTTGATTCTCCAGAGTTATTCTTCTTGGGTATTCATCCAAGAATTACAAACCATCTTTAATAATAACTAAAGCTAGTGCCAGCTCATCCAGGGACTCATAATTTCTACAGACTCAGCAAAAGAAAGCTGAAAATATGTGTTCAGGGTTTTAGACTATGTTGTGTAAACCACAGTTCAGACCTTTCTTTGGCACAAATGGATATAGTTCCGTTGGCTGAAATGAGTTAAGCATCTTACCTGCTTGACTACATGACTCACTATTTCTCTGTGGGTTCATGTGCAAGCAGCTCACGGACTGGGCATCCAAAAAAGACAACCCAGTAAAGACTTTCTCACTGCTCTGTTGGGTCTGCAGGCACACAGTAGTGCTTTTGCTCCACACCTCAATGGTCAAAACAACAAAGCACACAGATAATATAATTTTAGGTAAAAAAAAAAGGTCAGTGCAGTGAGCTAGAGGTGCTTTTGACACACTGTTAGAGGCCTCTGCCTCTCCTTTACACGCACCCATCAGTGTGTGGAAGAAACCTCCAAGACAGATAGGTCCAGCCTGTTGTGCTTCTCAGACCCTGCAGCTGTGTATCACTTGCAATACTCTTTTGGCTCAAAAAAGAAAAGATATATATACATATATCACATGAACTTGCAAGGCAGTCCCTTTCCAGAGAACAAGCTTCAGTCTGATAGCATTAGGATTTTCAGGTTGCCTTTTCAGGTTGTCTTTCAACTACAAATGACAGTCAGTTACATCCACTCGCTTTCTGAGCAGCCTTCTGTAGCTGGCAGCCTTCTGCATGTTACTGTAAGAGAAGCCTTTCCATCCCGGAGCTGGGCCAGGCTCCCAGACCACAGGACAGCTCCCACCAAAGCAGGGAGCAGTAACAGCAGCAAGCGGTGCAGCCAGTCTCTTGCTCACTCTTACCTGCATAAAATATTCCTCTAGCAAGCAGTCCACCCAGGGCTCCGCTACTTCCATTGGGCGGACTTCATTGGAGATATCACAACATTTTATCAGCACCATCTTCAGCTGAAAGAGGATAAGTACTTTAATACTGCAGTCATATTGCCAGCCCTTTTCTCCTATCTAGAACTGATGCCTTTCAGACAGAAAATGTAGTTTTAGGATTAAATTGGAGGTCTTAAAGGATACAGATACTTTTCTATTCTCTCAGTGATCCTGAGTAAATCACTTATCCCCTCTCTACCTCAGTTTTCCTGTCTATAGCTCTGGGATATGTTAGAGAGGAACATGTGCTTATGTATCACGTGAAGAACTTCTAAGATTTAACCACAAATGATCATAAGGTTCTTTGTGAGTGCTTGGATGGAGTCAGAGGAAAAGCTTCCAGGAACTTCAGAGACTATTGGATTAGGAAGCAGAAGAGTCTTAAATTTGTACTGGACACACTTTCTGCATAGTAATGGAGAATAAGAATTTGTATCTTGACAGAGTAAATGTATTTTATTCCTGATAGCACTCCAAGATTTTTTAAGACAGAATGATTTATTCTACATAAAGTGCTTCCAAGTTTGTAATTCTTTTGGTGGGGCAGAGGGTGTTAGAAAGGATTCTTTTATAATAATACATCTTGAAACTTGATTGTTTAAACGAACCCATATTCATCTGCACGTTATCACACCGTGCACAAAAAAATGATGATCCACCAAATCTCCTTACACAGGTCATGTGTTCTTCATTAGAATAATCAAAATTTTCCATTTTTTCCTTGAAAGAGTCCAGTATTTCTTCATGTCTTGCCATGTCTGTAGCCAGGATTAATGTAATTATCCCCTAGCAAAGAAAACATGTTCACATATTAACTCAATATTGTGTGCAAAGTCCATTATTGCAGAGAAAAGCTGAGCTATTGCACACACACACAACAAACAGATGTATTACATTAGTAACACTGAGAGGGGAGCTTTCTGACTTCAAACCACAAAGTAGACGAGGAAGGAGTTATAAAGAGGTCATGGTATATTAGAGGTTGGCTAGGTCTACAGCACTGGTGTTATATTCTGGAGAAAGTGAGTCTTTTTCTTTCTGACTGGCTGACTGTGGAAATATGGTTGTACAATAAGATGTTAAAATCCACATTCTCTTTGCTCAGATCTACTCTTGGTTCCCTGGAAAGCAACATACGTTTGGCAGCGGACTCCAGTAGCACAAAGAAGGGACAAGGATCAGTAGAGAAGCATGTCCCCTGCACTCAGCCTCCTTGGATGAAGCACTTCGAGGTACCCAGCCACAGGCAGTGCTGTAGGGGGTGGTATCCCCCGACTAGGCAGAATTTATGACTGGAAAATATGTAGTTAATTTAAAGCTACAGGTTTTCATGCAAATCTGTCCTATTTGGTCCACACATGCTTCCCATACATTGGCAGAATCAGTGACTCTCTGGCCGGGACAATACTGGAGCATTTTTTTGCTGTTTCTGCTGTTTCACTTAGTGTGTAAGGGAGGTGTGGCATGGAAAGTAAGAACAATATTGGCCCTTAACGCTGCAATGGGAATTATGGTATTGTTCACTGTCACAGAGATAACTGTGATGACTCCCAGCCCACCACAGCCTCTTCCAATGGCAAAAGTGCTCTGATGTTCTAAAATTTTCCAATTTCAAAGCCTCTCTTAAAATTAATACATTGTTCTCTTAAAGCATAAACTTCTGTCACGAGAGCTTAATCCTTTTCCAGTCAGAGCTAATTGGCTTCTTCCATAACATAAATATCCAGACAAAAAATGTCACAGGCTTTAACAGTCAGGATGTGCTCATTATTTCTCAGCAAGACATTCCAGGGAGTGCAGTTGTGGAAATCATCCAAGAATCCCTTTTGGATCCTTCCAGTGTGAGTTTTTTTTCAGTCCTACCCTCTGGGGAGAATGATTCACTTGCCTTGTACAGCAGGGAGGTCTGTGCACACTGCAACTTCAAGCAGAGCTTGTATGACACAGATGGGACCGGCATTCATACCTGTCTTATCTGTTTGAACTGGTCCTGGTCCACGTTGGAGAAAATGTTGTATTCCGGCTGGGATATGATCTGGAAAGCCACAGCACAGTGATGGTTCTCCAATGGGGAGATGTCGTTGTAGCGTACTGCGAGCTCTGTTCGTGCATTTATCTGATAGCTGACATGAAGAGAAACAGTGAGAAGACCTTCAGACATGCACCAGCTGCTCTGAAACATGCTGCTTACTTTTACTCACATTCTTTTGAACATTTATTCAATTAGCCACATTTTTTTTGATTGTTAGTATTAAATCAGACTTTTACAGCAGATGAATATTACTTTAATATCACTCCATGCACTCTTCCCCCTGTAGCTTATTTTATTTCCCCAACTCTCTGTAGCTTAAAACAACACAGAATGAACTCCGAAGGAACAGCTTGGGTTTCATTCAGCTCCCACGAATACTGACAGATGGATTCTCAATCAGAACCGGCTTCTGCCCTTATTTAGTGAATGACTACAGCTACATTAGATTCTCTCTCTCTCCCTCTCTCTTTCACACACACAAAAGCAGAAGTGACCATGAGTAACACTTCTACTTTCCTCACATGATAGTGAAGAGAATGTGATAGACTTCATAATCTATAACGGTGAAAGGATGTTGAGACAAATCACCCTTTGTATTTTATTAGTATTTTTATTACATTTCAGTCAGTGAAGCTATACTCATGTATGCCTTCTCACCAGTAAAACATTTCTTCTTTTTCCTTTCTTTTTTTCCCCTTCAAGAATAGAGGGGAAAATGTCAAGATGGAAATCCAAAAGAGCATTTTCCTGACAGAGCTGCGGGTAGCTGGCAATCCCAACCCAGAGCTGAGTTTTCTGCATGAAGAGGAACACCCTGGCCCATGTGTGAGTGAGCAGTAGGGCCTTGAGGAAAAGCTGTGGCCAGCTCAAGCTGTGAGGAGGAAAACCTAATCCACAGAAATGCCAGCAAGTGCTACCTTCCCAATAAATTTTAGGAAATAGAAAGCAAGAGACTGACTTACGTATTGTTATAACCAGGGTGATCCAAGTCATGGCATACTGCAGCAGTCATGAGAATCAAGATGTCAATTTGGGAAAATTTCTCCTACAAAGCATAAACCGTTAATGTAGTCTTGCAATTTCAACTTCCTCTGTCCCCACAAATGAAATGAAGAAGAAAAACCCTACATTTACATTTCAGGGAGATGCAAATCTGAGCAAAATGAAATATGTTTCCATAGTTCAATTTAATTCAGTCAAGAAAGAGATTTCTGCCTTCCTTTCCAGCAAAAATGACTGAGATATGCCTTTGTTGCATTAAATAACAGTAGCTGAGAGGACACAATTTGCCTCAAACTTGCTATTACTGCAGAAATTGTATGAAACCACAGAGATATTAATACAATCTCTTAAAAGTCATTTGAGTATCTTGATTAGTTTAGTTAGGACTGGAAGATACCTTAGCTGTCATTACATTTCGTATTAACTAAAGTTATAAAGATAGTGAGAAAAAATAAAGGTAAAGTTGCTACAGCATCTGAATAGGGAGACTATTCACGCAAAAGAGATTTTCTTCATACTCCTGCTGGCAAGAAAGAGACTTAGGCAGAAACTATGAAGTTTTTAACTACAGAAAAAAAAGGAATTATTGACAAATAAAATTAAATGAATGTGCAACCACAGATTTTCAAGACAAAGAAAAGAAATGTTGCCTTTTGTTTAGGAAAATGCGCAAGTCCAATATGAATCTTGCATATGATGTTGCAAGTAATGTATTATTTGCACTATTATTTGCACATTATTTGCACTCAGGTGCAATCACCATGCATTATTTACATTAGATCACTCAAGTACAATCAGAATTTTGAAAAAAAATGTGGAAATATTTTGCATCACAGGAAATACATAAGTCTGTGGACCATAATTCAGTTGGCTTTTTAAAATGTTTTAATCTAACAAAACGCCAAGAGGGCTTCTGTGTACAAGCTGGGAAAATGCTGGAGCTGCAGGTAGCGCCACAGCAGCCTCCCAAAGCCCAGGAGGTACCTGGGGGCCAAGAGACAGTGGCTGAGTGCTCAGCTAAGGGTGAAAACTCAATACGTAGCCCAACACGTATTGACCAGGGACTGAACAAGGGCGGGTACCACGAGACTCATCATTAGTAAGGAAGCCAGCGGCCTCCCTGGCAAGCCGGATGGCTCAGGTCTCGTGGCGCTCCGTGAAGGAGCACGTGCCTCTTGTGCTGCTATCTTGATGGGGGTCGTACCTGGAGGCTGCAGAGGGAGATCATGCTGTACATCATCTGGGTCACGCAGAAGCAGTGCCGGAAGTTATGGAAGGGGTTATTCCTGTAGTTGTCGTGAATACACAGCTGCCCAAAGAGGGAAAGGAGCAGTCAGAAACAGGAGAGCTCTTCTTATATAAATCTGTGAATACATATACTTCCCAGTGTCCCTGGAAGCAATGTATGTCCTTACAGGGGTCTTGTGGAGCCCATTATTTTTTCTCTGCTAGTACAAAGTCACAGCACAGGGCTTTCTGACACACTTTCTGAAGAAGGAAAAGGGAAAACTGCCTTACCTTTCAAGAATTTACCAACATCTCAGCTTTGGGTTGTCCCCAGACTGCACTAAAAGGGACATATTTCCCAGACAGCACAGGACTACTTTTGTGAAGGCCATGACAGCATGATGATTTTTCCCAAGTCTTGAGAGCTTTTGGAATCAGTAAACTCTGAGAGCGGTAGTACTTGTAGCAGCTTTTCTCTAGTACAAGTTAGCCGTGAGTAAGCATCCCATGGCAGCCATAAATGCATCTCAGTCCTAAAATAGGACCCTGTGCTCTTATCCTGATTTTGTATTTCACACTGTGCAGCCGCTAAACAGCCACTTTGGGGTATGTAAAGAACACAAAGTACATCCTCATTCCCCTCACTCACTGAATGCAAATTGCAGCTTGGAAATCTTTAGGGCAGAAATGTAGTTGTTATCTCATTTGCAAACACTCAGCTGGTGCTTTGGGATGTGTCTCTTGGCAGACTGAAGATGTGAACACTTTTGCAGTAGGGTACCTGTGTAGATTTTCTACCCTACGCAGCATGGGCAAGATTCAGGCATGCAGACACGTGAGACTAACTTTCATGTATTCTCATTCTCCACAGACCCTGACGAACACTCTCATTACAAATGAGAGCTAAAGCAGTTCTGGTGTGTCCTTGCTACTAGGTGAAGCTGGCACAGCACAGTTAGTTACTTTTATAACATACTACACGGCTTTTCGTGTCTTTTCCTGCATATCAGCAGCACTGCTGGACCTCACCTGCTGAAGATCCAGTAGCCTAATGGGTCCTCACCCATATGTCTTAATCCTGGATTTGAATTAAAGACGTTGATAGCATTCTGCAATCCTTCTCTAGCTAAGGGGTTTGCTGAAAACGTCTTCCAGACTGTTGAGAATCAGACCCTTTAACCTGGCATGTGACTTCTAGGAATGCAAAGCTCTGGATGAAAGCATGGACACTCAGCACGGGCTTTCACTGCTTATTAAATATTTGAGCTTCATTGCAAAATCTGTTCAGATTTCTCTGCAGCAGACTTCAGAATTACTTCAAATTATTTTAAAATGAGTAACTAATTCCATTATATGGCTGACAGCCAGGCTCACGGGTGGTGGGTGATATTTCCCAGCCTCTGCACAGACACATTGCTCATGCAGAGGTGCTGCACAGCACTGCCTGGGTGTAATGTATGTATTCAGCATATATATCCTGTTCTGGGGGCATGGAGCATCCTGGAGTAATCTTGACTCACAGCACTGAAGGGCTGGAATGAGGGGGCTGCATTAGTCATCTTTTCCTCCTCTTTCTGCCATACTTCTGTTGCTGGGGCTGTGGGAGCACATAATAAAGTCTATGCAGGAGGCAGCTTTCTCTCACCCAC
>JAUBNY010000407.1:253190-269299 GCA_032275445.1 Crypturellus soui | reverse complement strand
TCTCTTTTTAATGCTTCTCTGTAGGGAGCTGGCCCACATCTCTTTTATTTCTCCTCTTGTCTTTGATCTCCGCTATCCTTCCTGATGGCACTGTCTGAATCCTCTGCAAAGTCATTTCATCTTTTAGCTCATGCTGGTCAGCAGGCCTCAAACAGCTGCCTCTTCCTGCCGTGTTTAAGGAGGTTCGCAGTCGGTTGGTGAAAAGCTGTCTTAATCGTTTACAAACCCATTTCCTCAAAACTCCACTGTGAGGAGTATTAGTGGGGCAAAAATAGTGGGATTGGGCATTGCTTGCCCTAAGGGGAGCAGGCTGCCAGGGTTAGCCTCGGGTCAGCCAAACAGACGTTGTTTCATAACTGTTGTAAGACTCGAGCCTTCATCCTACAGCACTGGGAGCGGACCAGAGCCAGGGTGCGTCAGGCCCTTACAGACGTACAGCTGTGTCTGTAACTGGTCATAGCTGTAAAAGACACTATAATGTTGCTAGCATCTGCCAAGAGGGAGCACAAAAGGCAGGCTCGCAGGAAAAGCAAACGGTGTCAATGCCAGTAGGCTGCCTGGCTCTTCTGCTGAGCAGGAAAGCACATCTCACTATGATGATGTGATGACTTCTGTAAACCTAGCTGCTCATCATCATCCTGTTGTCTTGTAAAAGCTAATGTGAGAATATGCAACTACACAAGAATATATAAATATATATATATACAGTGATATGAAAGGTCCTGCCTGAGTTAGAGTACACGAGGAGCACCCTCTCCTCACTCATACACCAAAAACAAGGTGGCTTACAGCAACCCTTGACTATATGCTGAACCTGGCCAGGATTTCGTGCAAGCATCTCTGCATTACTGGTGCAGGACCTCAGTGATCACCTTATGTTACAAAGGAGAAATGGAGATGTGGCGGAGCATGAGAGTGGATCAGTGGGACAAACAGCTGGAGATATAAGATCCACAAAATCACATCCAAGTCCACAGAGCACTTTTTGTGTGTATATACTGCATATTTTTCCAAGCTCCACATGGAATGATTTTCTTGCCACCAATAAGAAAAAGCAGAGCAGTATGGCACAAGGTGATGCTGGGCAGAGTGAGTTAGACCTTTAATTAAATCATGTCTACAATTCCCTTGGTAGCCAGCAGCAAACTGACTGGGGTGCCCAGCAGCATGTGCTGCTGAGTAATATACCTGTTCTTACCGCAACTTTTGCACACCCTGTTCCATGCTGGCCTCTGACTTTCAAGGCACCAGCTGCCCGAGATGAGCGCTTCCACAAACCACCAGCATGAAGCTCACTTGGGTCACGGCAAAGCTACTGTTGTGACCCACAGAAAGGGGAGATGGGGCTGCCCTGTGGCTCAGCCTGTGTGGCTGAACAGCAGCTGTCAGCCAGGCAGGTACCGAGCCCCATGGGGCGCTGCTCCCACACGCGTGCATCAAGCATGGACCATGCGTCAGTTGTTCGTCTAGCAACGCTAGCCATGGGTTTAGGCCGCTCTTGCCTTGCTGTCTGTGAGTCCTGACCCCTCAGACCCCGGACTGCAAGGGTCTGCCGGTGCATATCACGCTCCAGATTCCTGCGTGAGAGACGGTGGCGCCTCACAGACAGATCAGCAGCTTGATGCTGCCCAGACCCATCTGGCCCCTAAGCTCCAGAGATGCAAAGAGCCCCCCGGTTATGGGAGAGGGACGACTGATTTTAAGGAAGATTCAACCAGACCTGGAGCAGGCTGCACTGGACAGATGTAGCCCTCCCTGTTCCCATCTTTCTTGCTAAATGGGTACCCTAACATACTGCTGTTTATATTGTGAAATATAGATTGCAAAAAGACAAGATCTGTGACAGGAGTGAGTCACGGCTGCTGCTGGAACAGACCTGCACTTCCTGATGCATTTGGTGTTAACTGCTTGACTGTGAAGTTGCCATAACTCCTTTCTTTTTTGGTTTTAGTTTTCTATCTGCCTATGTATCCCTAGACTCATTAGTGCAACTCTCCCAGCTCCCCATAACATTAGAGGAAAAATAAAGACACATGCATGCACACACACACGTTACCCACAGCACATCAAGCACAAATCAGCATATGTGTTTTTGTGTTTGCTGCCAATCTGCGCTCTGATTTTTCTAATGAGATTTCCTCACACACCTGAACAAGAAATGATGCAAGCCCCAGGGCAAACTGCAATCCATCACACTGGTATAAATCTGGAATAGATCTTGTGAGGTTAATAATGTTACTGTCCCATTTATGCTACTATGACAGCTGAATTTGGCCTTAGACTTTATAGGAATGCATTAATAGCCTGCCTCCTGACATATCTGGATAGCAAAATTTATAAAAGTCAGTGATTATAATGCCTAATTCTTTTAGCAAATCTCTCATTGCCCTCAATAGGAAATAGTTTTGATTAAAGGTCATAGAATTTGATCCCAAATGAAGAAAAAGAGAAAGGCTTTCAAGATAACATTTGTTACATTACATCAAGTTACATTTGCTGAGAAAAATCCCCTTCACCTACAGTGTGAGCAGTATGGTAAATCCCTTTTCATTAACCTTTCCAGAAGTATTCATAATCTCACAGTGATGATTTGTGTGTCCTAACGGGGCATTGGTGACACGAGGGGCAGGCTTTCCAGCTGTGACCACACACCGTACCAATTGCAATTTTTTGTGCTGTTGTTTTAATTACAGGGAAATCAAGCTTGACAATTGCAGAATGAGCCCTTTAATTAGAAAGCAAGTTCCCCAATTCTTGTTGAAATTGAAATGGGCACTTTATAACAGCATGAGATCATAATTAGAAGAACCGCTACATATTTATTTGATATTTTCCCAGACTATAGTTTAAATCTTACTGGATCTAATTCAAATCTTACCATTTCCCAAGCAAATGCTTCACTTTGCAGAAGTGCTTTTCCCTTTCCCTGTCCTCCCCCTAAAGAGTGATGAGTTTCTGTTCTATATGAGGAAATACAGGAAAAACTGTACTCTGTGCTGCAGGACTTTTCTCTAATCATGAAGCCTGCACTAACTGAAGCATGGCTATAAACCTTCAAATGTAGCAGGCTATTAAATTAAAGCCGATGCCCTTAACAGCTATTTGTTTCATTGCCCCTATACTCTTGAGACCAGAACATAACTCTGCTCTGCAGAAATGTTGCATGAGCGCTGGGAAACACATGCTGATTTCTTCAGTTTGATCCGGAGCAGAGCTTACCTGGTGCTTCTTGCTGCCATTTCCTCCCTCATCTTTTTAATGTCGCTCTTGCATTTCTCAATCTCCACTACTTTCAGGCCTTCCACTGTCAACAGAGGAAAACAACAGGGGTGTTACCATGGAGAAACTCGAAGGGTCTCATTTCAACCACTGCACAAACTTTCAAAGGGCTCGTGGCAGCGGGGCAGTGCGGAGAGCCAGGTCCTGCTTGCAGCGCACGCTGGTCCTTACGTGCGCAGGTGCTGCCAGAGCGGTGCATCCCCAAAGCCCGCAGGAATTCTGTGCTGCCAATTTTAGATAATAGCTCGAGTGTTTTAATTCGCAGAGCGGTTACAGCGTCTCATCTTTTCCGAGGCTGTGTGCGGCAGCCAGCTGTTCTGGTGCCTGCGCTTCTCTGCTGCTGAGCACTAATCAAAGGGGCTCCTGAGCAAAAAACCTCCGGCGATGGGATGATAAGCGCAGCTAGACAAACACGTCCCGGTAGGATTAGAGTTCCCATTAAGATAAAAGGTTTTAATTTCAAAGTTCATGCAGAGCATTAAGGAGCTCTAAGAGGCATTACTAGTGATGGAGAAACCAGAGACAGAATGCAGGGGAGAGTGAAAGGGAGAAATGTTGAAAAGTTTTGACTCTAATAATTGATTTCGTTGTGTTTAAGTATTGAAGATCTGTCACCTTTTTTTTTTTTGTAAGTCAATTTTGCAATCAAAGGCTATTTCGGCATGCCGCACAAAAATCCTATGTTCTTCTGCCATATGTAATTACAAGAGCCACAAGGCAAAAAGTTTGATTGCTTGTTTATGTTGCAATTCATTTCGCTCCACGTAGCTGTGAGAACCTAATGCAGTGCAAATACGCGAATATTCTCCTTTTCCTTTCCCTCTGGTTGAGCTATCAGCATGCTCAAGGACATAATATAGGACCATTTACCAAGTGCATGTCATTCACATGGAATCATTTCACAGCTCGTTTGTTTACTGAACGCATTGCTTGCACGGACAAGCTGTGTTCAGGGAACTCGAGGGAACGGGTAATTGTACAATCAGTACCCCATCGCTTTCGCATAAAATAATAGTCAGAACCACCATACTCGTCTGGAGGGTTACATATAAGTAATGACAAATTGCTTTGGAAGGGCAGAACTCTGGAGATCAGCAGAGACCTTTACTTATTTATTTATGCCAGTGATTGCTTTTGGATGAGAAATAGGGACAGGGAAAAGCAGAAGAGGTATATAAACCAAATCCAAAGCATCATATATTAAAAGAGGAAAAGGAAAGGGTTTTGAGTTTTTGCTTGAATACAGGGACACCATCCACTAAAAAAATTAGCAATTTCTTTGGGTGATCGTCATTGAAAGGGATGATACAGGTAAGAGGCTGCCCTGTTTGTTCAGTATTTTCACTCTGGATCTGGCTGCACATTTTGGGGTACTCATTTCAGCAGTTTTGCTGCTGACCTGCAGCCCCTGCACTACCCTATCCCACCCTGTGCATTTCTCTGGGAATCCATTGCAATCCATTTGCCAGTACTGGCTAAATGGGTGGCCAGTTCATATCAGAAGCATCAGGAATAAAGCAGGGTATCAGACTGACAAGGCAGTGGGGCAGGCAGCTGCAGGGAGTGAAGAGAGATGGTGCAAAAAAAAGCAGCCCCAAGCACTTTCGGTATCGTTTCTCTGTAGTTTTCTTCCCAAACCTCCCCAGAGAATTTACATAATTATTTTTTTAAAGTAGATGTGAGACACTTGCAAATTGTAAAGGGCTTTGCCAGCTTCCTTATTCATGTGTTGGCTGCTGTGTGAACGCTGGGACAAAGTAAAGCCATGGAACAAAGCATTTCCAATGCTTTCCCTGCACTGATGTGTTTTCCAAGGGGAAGTCACAAGGTTTAGATTGGATTTAAAAATCAGTTAAAAGATCTGGCTCCTAGGAACACATTTCTGCGATTCTGTCTCTAGACAGTAGTGGGGAGGAAGCTGAGAACATATTATGTGAGGTGCAGATGTAGAGCTGTCATGAACTCTTATTCCCACACACGTCCCCTCTGGGGAAGAAAACCTGGAGATCACATGTGGAAGTGGTGGAAAAGGGATTTCTGAAGGAGGCAGGAGAAAAGGCAAAACAAAAGCACTATTCTATCCACACTTGGCTTGCAAGTGATAAATGGCCTTGTCATGTGCACTGATTAAGGGCTCATTATCTTATTCTGCAGCAAGAAATGCCTCTGAAAAGACCCTGTGCTGTCTAAAGAAATCCTTGGGCTGAATCCAGTACTGAAACGTGGCTCTTCGGGCAGCCACTCGGAGCCTTGCCTGAGTAAGGAGCTGCAATTCTTCCTTCCCCGCTCAGTTTTGCCTACGCTCTTTTCAAAATGTTGCGGGTTTGGCTCTGCTGCAAACTCTGGAAGTCCGACTCTGAGCAGATGGGTGCCCCTGCAGACAGGCATCCCAGGGAGCTCCCGCTGGAGCTGCCGTCAGAAGCGCTGCAGCAGAAGGGCAGCAAGCTGCTGCGTCTGCTGTTATTTCCATCAGAAGAGAGTGTAAAAAAAAGAAATCTCATTTGGGAAACAGTGAATTTAGTTCACCTGCCTGGCATGGCAGCTCCGGGAATGCTGCCTTCCTTAAACCAGCAAAAAGTGCTGTTCAGTGCAGATGCCAACTCCTTTCCTCTGGCAGCTGCATGTGGATCTTTGTTCTCTCCCTCTGTGGCTGGGTCTGCGGGGCACAGCCGGGAGTCCTGGCAGCGTCAGGAAGAGACTGGAGAGAGCCAGCACTCGATGGCTGTGTGGGATAGTCCAATTCCCCCTTGCTGCTGGGGAATAGGGAGACCCATGGGAAGGAAAACCCTATTTGCCTTATTTGCTCGAGTCTGGGAATCGAGCCCAGAGCACTGGAACTGGTTAGAAGTTTCATAGAAAAGCAGAAAACGATCATCGTTTTCAAGGAAAATGCAGAGCAACGGAGCTGATTTCTTTTTCTTCTTCCTTACCTATTTATTTATTATTTTGGGAGGGAGTGCAGGGACAAAGCAACAAATCAGTGGTGCCTCGGATGAACTGTGGCCACGCAGAGGGGTGGGATCGCTGCCTGGGTTCTTGGCACACTGCAAGGTGCCCAGCACAGGCTTGGCTGTGACAGCTCCTGCTGCCCTGGGCTTTTGGAAAGCTCCAGCCTTGGGGCAAAACCCTGCTGGGGTGGCCCCTGGGAGAGGCTTCCCTGCAGCTGCTCTGTGAATAGGAGATTTTTTTTCCCTTCCCTGCTGCCTGCTGACAAAGGCATCAGTTTCACTGAGCAGCTGCAGGGTCAAGGTAGCTTCTGGATGGGGGAGATTTCAAGATTTTTTTTTTGCATGAACCAGAACCTTTTTTTTTTTTTTTTTTTTTTCAGCCAACTCTAGTGAGAAAGCACTTTTTGCAGCTGTAGTGTTGGGGAAAATTCTGTCCATTTCTGACTTAAATGTTGCATGTCAATGAGGATTTGACCTTTGGTGTCAAAGCTGTGCCATGTGATAGGGCCTTACTCAGATCCCTACCCTGGCTTTCCTGAATCTGTTTTATGCATAACATACTAAAAAATTACAAGGCAGATGCTGCCTGGAAGAAAAACAGAAAAGGAGCTCTTTGACCAGATGAACTTTACTTTGTTGCTGCACGGTAACTAAAAACAATTGTATTGCTATCAGCAAATGAAACAAACAAGGAAAACTAGAAACGGTACTGTGTGCTGGCTCCGTTCTCAGATTCAGCCAGGAAATAGGGCCTAGGAGGTGTGGATTTCTGTGCTCGCAAGCCAGAAATCACTGCCTCTTAGGATCCAAAGAAACACCCTTTGGTTGTGTTTAACTATACATTATGCAGCGTGTTTATGGATGTTTCTGGTATCATCCCTGGTTTATGCATGCATGTGTGCAGATGTGAGCAAGCTGCAGGGTAAATACTAACCCCATTGCAGCCCCACACAGAGCAGAAAAAGGCAGAGGCAGGGAGGGTGACACACACTTAATAGAAACATGCGCCCTTAGCGCTCAGGTTGGACTTTAGCCAGTAGTAAGAACAAGCCCCATTGCGTTCAGTTTAATATGCAGTGAATGTATTTCTGAAAGGACAGAGTCTAAAGGAAGGTAAAAGAGGGTTTGTCTCACAAATATCCAACATAACTAACGTGGGAGAAGGCAGCTACATCATCCTCCTTTAATTAACTCGAAAAAGTAGTAGCGAGCTTGAAGGCAAATAAATGGACACTCACATTCAACTTTTTTCTCCAGCATTGCCAAGTGATTAGCTACTTCCGTTTTCATTTCATTGATTTTAAAAACCCTGAAAAGAAAACCCTCATATATTAATGTTACACACACAGTGCCATGCCTACGCTACCTACAAAAGATTTTGTGTTAGAAATGTCTACATTTTTCAGCAGATGGATTGCTCTGTCTACAATTGCCATAAGGAAAACAAAACTTGCCTCAGAAACATAAAACTCTTGGTGGAAAATACACATGCGTTCAAGGGATTTTCAGAAAATTAAAACCAAATGATTTTGTTGCATCCACCATGGCCCTGAAACACTTCAATACCCCCTCTCTCAGCAGCAACTTGTTATTGTACTCCCTTGGGAAGCAAAATTGAATTGAAAATGCTTCATCTAACAGGAGCATCTTGGTATTTTTAGACCTCTGAAGCTCTCCTCCTTTTGAATTTTAATGGTGATTTGCTGAACTAGAGTGGAAGAGATCTCTCTTATTGAGAGCAGCTGGAATAAAATAAGGAGCAATACAGACTTCAGAAACCATATTTGAGGAAAGGCATATCTGTGTGATAACAGAAAAAAAAAACACAACACAAACACGATGATTTTAATGCTCTGTGATGAAGCATTTCTTTTGCTTCCAAAGAAGACAGAAATACAATACAAACACTTATATTTTATACATGATATCCTCTTTAGATCAAACATATGTGCAAATCACTTCTGGTTTAGGCTACTCTACTGATTTTAGAGGAAGACACATGTGTACCAGGCTTAAATTTGGCAGGAAGAGTGGGCTTTGAAGATCTCAAGTACCCCTTTGGCTCCTGTGAATAGCTCACTTCAGCTCAATGAAAGAAATGGAATTTTAAAATGATAATAATAATGCTCAGTTGCTTACCTTGAGAATTGCTCTGCAATTTGTCCCAATAAATTCTGAAACAATTCTTCTTTCTCTAAAAAAAGCAAAAGGAAGAAATAACAGAAAACAATATAGAGAAGGCATGTCCAGCTCTCCTGCAAACTTGTATCTGCAGATTGCCAACTCTGATGATGAACCATTTAGCTTAAAAGTCACCCTGGTCCTTTGAACAGTGGCACCATTTGGGAATGCAGATTAGTCTATGATTCCTCTTTCCATGTAGCTGCTAGTTCCTTTGATTATCTCCCTGCTGCTCTGTCTCTGCCGATTACAGTCACGACTTTCTGAAAGATTTTCAGAGGTGCTGGATCTCGGAAAGACATCTTTTTTATTATTTATAAAGGCGTCGCTCTCTGAAAAGGAGACTCCTTTCATATTTCCCAAGTGGGACACCAGAAGTGTCACTCTCTTTTGGAAGGTTTGACTCAGTGCCTGGCCTCCAGCTCACCAGGACTCCCTTCGTAGCATCAGCAAGAGAATGGTAAACTGATCATAATGCTGTTCAGCACCAAAGCACCCAGAAACAACATAGCAGCACTTACAAACAGAAGAAAACCCAGCTTGCCTTTACAAATTACACTGTGACAATGCACTGGAGACTGCTTTTGTAGTGCAGATTTGAGACGATCATATAGCTACACATAAGCTCCATGCAAGCGCCAGATGCCAAACTGCACATCCTTGCAGGATGAAGTCCACTCTGCAGAGTCCCTGGTATGGGTCCAGCGGGACATCTGTACTACAGATTTCCCAAATCCTTTTCCCTTGAGAACAGAATTTGGGCAGACCCAGAGAAGCCTGCAGGAGGTAGCTCGGGTTAAAAGATCCCGTCGTTGCTGGTGCCAGCTGAGGAGCTCTGGTGTCAGCAGCGCTGGGAACTCAGCTCGCTGCCTCCTCCTGCCAGCTTGAGCACTGTGGCACTTAAAACCGGCTCAGGAAAGTCAGCTTAGCGAAGCCTCAGGACCCCAGCTTATAAGGGACAGTATATTTTAGAAAGGAAGAAGCAGCACACTACAAGTTTTCTGTTGTTTTTGTGCATGTCCACGCTGCCTTCTCACAGAAAGAAAAAATAGAAGCCGTGTTCACCGAGCCCTGGGCTGCTGTATCGCTGCTGCTGCCACTTCCCCTGCACTTGTGCACTGGACCTGCACTTCGCTGCCATCATTCCCGTGCCTTCTCTGTGGGTCTGGGTTCCTGTCTGAGAAGCGGGAACGTTTGCATGCCTTCATGTGCACCCCCAGACTAGAGGACACCCCCATTCACCCTAAGCAGAAATGCCCGACTGACATCTCTGAAGGGTCTTCTTGTGTGTGTCCATGGGGATAAACTTCCTTCCAAGTGCAATCACTCAGGCAAAACGCATCAGATCAGACCGAAATACTGCCCGGCAGTCACAATAGATTTCTAAAAAATCATCTGTGTACCCGTTGAAAAGACCTGCAGTTCCCCACATGTTAGAGATGTCAGAAACACATGTCAAGAAATTTGCTTTTCTGTTCAAAATTATTTGGCGCTCGCATCTCCTCGCACCTCAGACCTCATTTGCTCCTTCCTGGTGCCACCTGGCTCCCAGCGGAGCAGCCAGCAGAGCCCAGGAAGAGGTTAGTTCTGATTACAGAGGCTCCTTTCTCAGTTTCCTCCCCTAAAACTGCTCGCAACGAAAACTGGAAATCGAAGGGCCGAAGCAAAGCAGGCAGGGGGGTCCCTGCACGAAGCGGAGCGGGGCTGCTTACCGTCCGCGGCGCCTGGGCTGTCCCCCGGCTCCTGCAGCGAGGGCGGACACAGCAACCTGTGTCCCTCACCTCACTGTGGCTGCTCCGCGCTCTGACAGCGGCTGCAGCACGCGAGAGACTGACAAGTTCCCTATAAACACTGTTCCAGTGTGAAAAAAAAAAAAAGGAAAAAAAAAATCTTACTTTCACTCCCTCCCCCTGTCAAAACCCGCCTGGAGTACTAGGACATTCTAATCCCAGGAACAGTCAGCTGCAATCTGATGTTTATAGATGTAATAAAAGACTTTAAAAACGAAGATGTATGTTTTTATAACCCTAGGGTGCAGTAAAGATATATGACTAAGAGTGGCAGTTCTCCTCATCTTAAAGAGACAAAGATCTATTTCTTTCGCCTCTGTTCCTGGTGAGAGGGGACACCTCCGGTAACCCCTGTCTCCCATGAAAATGAGCAATTTTGCCGGCGTCTTTCAGTCTGGCACATTCCCCCTTTGCCAAACAGGGAAGGTGGGCATCCTTTTACCCCCTTCCTCATTGCCTTGCTCCTTTCATGTCGCTCTGTACAGGGCTGATGCCCCAGGTCCACACTGTTACCTTTTTCCTCAATTCCTTGGTGGTTTTTTTTTTCCTTTTCCAACGTGATTCCCTATGGGATAACGGAATGGCTCTGCATGCAGTGCAGGCAGCTGCAGTGCCGCCTTGGCAAGGGACCCTAGCTCCAACCCCGCCGTTGACGGCCACCCCCTCTCCTCAGCGGAGGCCCCTCCAATGCTGCAAACACATTTTGCCTCCGGTTTGACCAGAAAGCAGGTGCCAACAGGTGTCCCCGCGCAGGCACCGGGAATACAGCAGGCAGGTGCCCAGGAGCACCTCCTGCTCCAGCACTGCTCCCTTTGGCAGCTGCGGTTTGGTACCCTGCCCAAATAGCTGTGCCCCTTCTTCCTGGGGCCGCGGGAGGAGGGACAGCTTGTGCTGCCGTGGTCCCGCGCGCTGACTCCAGCTCAGGGCGCGCCAGCATGACCCCCATCCCCGACTGTGCGCTGCGGGCGGCTGACCCAGTGCTGATACCACACTGGGCACTCCCTAGGATAATAATCTTAATTCCCATCTGTCTCCCATGCCTAGGAACGGGCAGGAAATGAAAAAGTTTCTTAGCAGGACTCCCATGAATATCTCCTTTATTGGATAAAAGCCACTGCTTAGATTTTCCTCCCCAAAAGATCATGCTTTTCTACCTTACCTTTAGCAAAGTTAGTTCCACTACAGCCTGCCTTGCTCTTTTCCAGCTGCCTGGGAGACTGCTAAAAAGAAGTGCATTTGCTCCAGCTGTTGTGAAAATTGTGGTGACTCTTTTTTGGCAAGTGTTTGGACAAGTTGCCTTGGAAAGCAGAATCACGCAGGCAGATTTGTTTAAGAAGAGAAGACTAGAACTGAGCTTTTTTTTTTTAGTTTTAATGAAGAAGAACAATTTCCCACTCTGTTCACTCTCCCTACTCTCAGCAAAACGTCAGGAATGTTTAAGATTAATGGCAAGCCATGTAAAAAAGAAACAGATACCAAGGAACATTAGTTCCATTGCACAGCTCAACTTACCTCCTCTTTCCATAGCAGAATTTGCCTTATGCTTTGGCAACCTATCACCAGAACTTTTCTTGCCCTTTTGAGCTCAGATCTTTGGAAAACCCTCTTTTATAAATTGCAGGGAGGAAGCAGAGACCTTGTTGACATAGCGGACTGCACTCTGCACAGAGCCCAGTCATGTGCTGTCAGCTGGAGTGAAAAATGAGGGCCCTGGGAAAGTGTGAAAAGTCATACGTGTTCTTACAAAAATATAAGGTCAGGTTCATGCAAAAGAAAGTCAGCTTTTCTTGAAAGCCCTTGTATCAGATTCCCATCTGATATAATGGCATGGGTTTCCCCAGTGGAGTCCCAACTGGGGAATTCACTAGCCAGGAAGTGGCTCTCTGTATCTCGGGGGCAGTGAGCACCGACTGCAAACACCGTGCAGAATGCAAATATGCTGCTCCTATTAACAGCCCACCTGCTCGGATCCGATAACGCAGGCTGTATACTCCGAGAAGTGCAAGGCAGTTCCAGCACAGATCATTTGAATGAGGAAATAATTTAGGAGACAACTTCCTTCCCCTTGGCAGTCACGTGCATCCCTCAGCTTGGAATACTTCCCCGTGGCAACAAGCAGTAAGCATGGATGTGGGATCTGTTTGCAGCGTGTAACAATCCTCGTAGCAATCTTGGCTTTCTGATCCTCCCAGACACCCTTCTACATGGCTGTCCTGTCCCTATGGAGGTTTCTGCCTGAGTGGCAGCCAGTAACTTGGAGAGCAGCCTTGGTCCCCTGTGCATCCTCCCCAAATATATACCAAAGTGGTATCAGACACCATGTTTTCTAGCACAACACCAGAGCCTAAGCAAAAAAAAAAAAAAAAAAAAAAAGTCTTGCCCCTTCCCAGAACCTTATTCATTTCCATGCCCAGATGTTCCCTCCTTTTCTTTCTAGGGACTCTGCCTTTCTAAGAGAATCTTAACCTCTGCTCCTTGTGTCTCACCTCTCCAAGCTGTGTCCCCAGACGATGTCTGCTGCCCTCTGACTGTCCCTGACGCCCTCCCAAGACGTGCTGCCCAAGCAGCCAGCTTCTCCCTGTATCTTTACAATGCACAGGCTTGGGCTGTTGTTCAGGCTGCCTTGAAGCAAGTGGTAGGAGTATCATAGTTGCAGAGATGATGTACCAAGAGCCAGATGTTTTACAAGAACTGCCCCAAGCAAAGGCTCGGGTTCGAAATCTAAGAACTACTGCCTTGAGCACAAAACTTTCCACGTAATGTGGAAATGCCACTTTAGTCCTCCCAGTGGAGGACAACAATAATGAGAATGTGTTACAGATGCTGTCTTTCATTCAGGACTTCTTTAATCTTGTCAGGTATTTTAAAATATTTATTATACCAAAAGGTGCCATACCCACAGTAGAAATCATGCTCTTTCCTCAGTCATTTTGAAATGCCTAGGGTTCATATATTGCACTCAGATTTGAGCAGAGATTTTCTTAAAGAAGAACAGGTTTAGCAAAATATTACAGAACAGACTTTCAAAAGGGGTCTGTGTTGGCTCAACAGAACCACTGCTTGGTGTGAGTCTTTTTCCAAGACATCCCTGGGTGCTGACTCAGACCAGCGCAAAGCACTTACTTACTTAGAAAGACTTGGAACCCAGCCATTCCACCTCACCTTCAAATACTTTGAAACTGGAAGACAAACATATTTCCTTATAGAATATTTTGATCAAGTACTTTTTATTCTGCTGTAGCTACAAGCACTAGCGACTCATCTTTCTTGCAAGATAGCCATATATTTTCCATGTGAAAAAGATTTATGATGAATGTAAAATGATTGCAAATTCAGTTTTAGCAAATGCAGTTCAAAAAAGGTGTTTTACCTGAAAGTTGCCCAGTGGCAACCGGTATTACTTTGTATGGAGACCTGAAAAAGTCAGAGAGAGGTTATATTAATAACACTGAGAAAGCATTTTGCATTTCACATTTTTACTCCCTGAGAAGTAGGAAGAAACTTTTGAGTATTCTAAGCCTACTCAAAACCTGTCCACTGAAATACGAAGCAGGCACTTGTAGCGAATACATAACCCTCCATTTTACTACTGAACAAGAGCACAAAGAGATCTTCGTTGTACTGTACAGTCACACCACAAGCATGGCAAAACAGCCTCCTCTTTGGCAAGTCTTGATAGCTTTGAGGCTGAGATGGGGAATAAATTGCTGCAGGCCAAGAGGAAGTGCCAGTGCAGGGGACCATTTCTTGATTCGATGTTTGCACAGCGCTGTGCACAATAGATCCCTGCTACTCCTGAGGCTCCTATGGATGGTTTCAGCAAAAATAATAACAGTAGTTGCTGAAATATGCCATGATCCATTCCATATATGTCAAATATGCCATATTCCATCGCTGAAATATGCAATGGAATAAGTAGCAGCAAAAGTCATCACTGCGAGCAGTCAGAGTGAAAATAAAATGGCAAGACTGAACAAAAAACAGGAACCCAGGAGCAAAAGAGAAAGGGGAGACAAAAGGGGTCAAGGACAGCATGGTGGAGCCTTGAACTCATAAAAGACTTTGTCTTTGCAAACAATATCATGGTTAAGTTCTAACAGAGCTGCAAAGGAGCGAACAAAGGAGCCGGGAGACTTGACAGCAAGCAGAGTGGGGAGGGAGCAGATGTTCTACATTACATACTTAAATGCAGCATTTTTCTTCAGACAATTACTCCTACTTTAATAACAAGGAAAAAATCTTCAAAACTAGGAGGCATTAGTGTTATAAGCCAGGATGCAATTCTTGCTGTCATCTCCCTCCCTGTAGATAGCTGCTCACAGCACACGGCATACAGGAGGCATTCGTAGCTGAACACAACCCTTTCCCTTGGACTTGACTTTGTTTTTCCAAGAGCAGCATCGAGCAAGGCTTACCTCTCTGAGTTTGCGGGCATTGTTGGATCAATGGATACCATGCAATTGTCCACCGTCAAAAGCGAGATGGTTGTGTTCCTGAAAGGTATGTTTCCAAGAGGTTTATTTGACCTAGAAATGTTGGCTGAGGTTTTGCACTGCTACTTATGGTACATGGCCATTTTCCCTCATGCAGCCCTACCATTCTGGCCCAGCCCTGTCCCATACCTGTTAAACCAGAGGAGTTAGTGCGCAGGACAGCCTAGGCTTGATGTTTCACCCCTTTCAACTACCAGAAATGTTTCTGACAAAATATTAAGTGTGATCATCTCTGATATTGGAGCAAACTTTGCCCTCTGCTAGCTTATATATTCTGTTGAATCACCAGCTAATGACTTTTGTGAAGGAGCTGCATATGATGATATATTGACTAGGCAGTTATATACTGACTAACTTAAGTTGCAGAAATGATTATCAGGGCTATGAATATCTTGAAATTGTCTGGAGAACATATTGTATTACAGAAACAAACAAAACAAAAGTCTCTCTAAATAAGGGCCCCCCCCTTTTTTTTTTTTTTCATTATCCAAGGCTAAGTGTGATCTCATAGGCTCAGGTGTAAACCCTGATGTTCTCCAGGAACCTGACATGTACAGTTCTTCAGAAGTCTCTGCTGAAAATGAAACATCAAACATATAGCCCCCAAATTTACCTGGATGTGGAGTAGAACTATTTCACATTGTAGGCAAATGAGAATCACCAACTTCTCTAATGTCAAATGGAAGCTTGAACAGGGCATTAATTCTGTCCAGCGACTTATGCACATTTAGAGTCAATATGGTCCAATTTTTACTTTAACATCCAGAAATAGAGCCATGCAATAAATCTGTGATTCAAGGCCTGGCCTATTTTTGTGTGCATTTTTGTTGTAAACCTGTATATACAAAGGTAAAGGCTATGGCTTATTGCCTGCTGCTGTGCACCTGGCCTGTGCTGTTCAAGTCCCATAGACAGGCAACAACTATTCTCTTCTTGGTGTGGATTTGTGACCTGATTAAAGGATTGTCTTCCCCCTTGCTACTATCCTGGGCAGATAGTGTAGAAGTGACTGTACCAAAGGGCTCTTCCAGGTCCATCTTATCCTCCCCATCTTATCCAACCCATCTTATCACATAGCTACATCCAACCCAGAATTCCTCACAAAACACTGGTTTAAGTTGGGAGATCCTGTCTGCATGGAGGATAGAGGAAATAAACTCTTCAAGAAATTTGAGCAGAGGAGATGCATCAAATTTACAGAATAACATAAATTGGAAAAGATGTGTCTCAGCCAATGAATTTTGGAATATTTCTATTCTGTGAATATAGAATTTGTTTGTGTTTGAATATCGTGCACCTGGGTTTAGATTGTCATGTGTCTAAATATAAAGCTTGTCACTTAGTAACAGACTGTGATTCTGTTCATCCTATCCTATCCTATCCTATCCTATCCTATCCTATCCTATCCTATCCTATCC
>JAUBNY010000407.1:223814-253090 GCA_032275445.1 Crypturellus soui | reverse complement strand
AGTAACAGACTGTGATTCTGTTCATCCTATCCTATCCTATCCTATCCTATCCTATCCTATCCTATCCTATCCTATCCCATTCCATTCCATCCCATTCTACCCCATTCCATCCCATCCCACCCCATCCCAACCCTTCCCAACTCATTCCATCCCATTTTGTTCTTTTAAGTGTACTCAGCACTGAGGTGACTATAACCCTGTGAGAGCCTCATGCAATTTTTCCATTGATGCTATGTTGCTCCAATTTCGTCTAACACCAAACTGGAATGAGAGCAAAACCTGAACAGATAATTTTGGGCTTGTTTCTGGGTTGTCCCTAAAAGTAAAGGAACAAAAATGAAATGAATGTCACAAGTGAAAAGAGAGACCTACCTTGGTAATCCCGTTGCGATGCAGAAGAGGTCCATAATATCTTTGGAGTTGCAGTATTTACTAAAGATCACCTTCCAAAATGAAGAGCAGCAGAGGAAAAATGAAGACAAAGGAGAGAAAGGACAGTTAGTTCCCAGTGAGATATGAGTTCTATTCAGGCATGAACTGGGCTAATTTTAAGGATCATCCTACCATTTCAATTATCTGATTTGGCTGTGAGCTGGAATATTTCTCTACTTCTGCTTTAATACCTGTGCTTTTAGATAAAGAAAGAAGGCTCTAGAGACCTAATTGTGCTGTTCAGAAGTGGAGCAATAATGTATGTGAACTGACAGCAAATGGTATCTTCTAATACTGTAGAGCTGCAGGATGATAACAACCACACATTTCAGAAAGAAGCAACCCAGATTTAGGAAGAAAACAACACGGATTTAGGACGGTCCTTGGATGGTATGAAAGGACACTGCTGAATGGATTACACCAGCTAAACTGGTTTTAAACAGAACATTTTTTTTTTCTCTCACACTTGTGTCAAATTCCCTGCAATCTAATGGACTCCTTTGTTCCTGATATATGGACAGAGTTCTGAAATTTGCCACCTTTATCATCCTATTCTTACTCTGTACACCTGCCCTCCCATGCATACCAGGCAATCCGTGGGTCGAGAGCACAGCTCGAGCTGGAAAGGCAAACACCTGTAGGTTTGGAAAGGCCACCATTAAGTCATCAAATGCAACTTTAACTTGATCTCTCTGGGAAACAGCCTTTAATGACACAATCCCATGATATGATTTCTCCCAGACTCCTGCTTCCTTCAGGACGCATTGTGATGGTTCTTACTGATTGAGAAACTCTTCAGGGTTGTTCTTGGTGGGTCAGAGAGTCTGTCTGAGTATAATTTATTGATTATGGCGGAAGTTTTGAAACTGCAGTGGAAATAAAATGCCTCACTGCAGTCGCATCTGGCTCATCTTCTCCTTCTCATCAGTGGGTCTTAACTTGTTTGGAAGTTGCTCAAGTCAATGGTGTGGCCACAGGTTACAGAGGCCAGTTTGTCATGGCAGAGTCGGGGAGGCTGTGGCTTGGAGCAGTGGTTTCCCTTGGAAATTGAAGACCTCAACTCCTTTGCAGCCCCCAGAAAAAAATAAAAATAAAAAAAAATATAGTCACAGAACCTTAAAGTTCGGGATAAAGTAGGTCAAAGGGACTCACAGAAATCTGTTAACTCATCTGTAATAAAACCCATGGGCTGGTAAGAAAGTGGTGTTTTGCAGACGAGAACTGAGGCACAGGTTGATGAAATTAAAAAGCCTCCTCTCCTTGCAGGTGCCTATTTGGAAACACTGTATTCCAAACTGCATAATCATTCTTCATATCTGATATTTTCAGGCATAATTTCCATTGCCTTTCACTGCAGGCGTGAGTTCTCAGCTTGTCTGTGGATCAGACTCAAAACTGGTGACCCAGAAAATGAAGAATGTGTCATCAGGGACTGCCTTTGAACAGCTTATTTTCGCTGACTTGCCTCATGTCAGCTCTGAATTCTGGGTCAGTCTCTGTGAGAGAAGCCGGTTCTCAAGAATGGTGTTCAGCTGCTGTGCTCGCAGAGCCTCGCTGGTGGCACTGCAGTCTCCTGCCTCCTCCGTGACAAGGGCAGAAAGGAGGAGGCAGGGTCTCCAGACAGGGTCTCCAGTGCTGCTGCCTCAGTCCCCTGGCTGACTCAGCTAAGCAGTGTCTCTGCATTCAGTGAGGCAAGGACCATGCTGGAAAAATAACCTGGCTTCATGTAATGAAAGACCCTTTCCAAGTGCATACATGCCAGGAGGGTGTGGGTTAGTTAATGCTGGAGCTTCACTCTGGCGGACTTAACCTTTGTTTTCTAGATCATAATAATGTTGCAGGAACATAGTTCTCATATGTAGCTTCCAAGACATCATTTAGAAACCAGCAGAAGTCCCTCAGCTGGCCTGGACCCCAATCCTCTGTTCCTGGCAAGACTGAGAGCTGTGAGATACCCTACTCAAACCCCAGTTGCCAGAGCAGGCAGAAATCCGCAGTAGGTTGTTGTGCCCTGGCAGACCATGGTAGAGGCCATGAGAGACTGCACCAGCCTCTGGAGAGGCTGTGATACAACAAGCACAAGCTCTCTGCCTCGCTCCTTTGACTGAAACCTGTCTCCATGCTGCTGCTCCAGTATTGGCTTTTCTACACCCTGTCTTCTTGTCTGGGCAGTGCTTCAATTCATCATACCTACCCCAGCCTTCTTGCCCAGACTTCCCTAGTCTGTCCTCAAGGCCCAGCTCCCTAGATATGTAGCCTAAGCAATTCACAGTCTAGGTGGAGACTGATATGATCATGACTTTTGCAATGATCCTCAAAGTCTTTCCTTCTGAAATATTGTAAGAGTCCAAACAAAACTATAAGATCTGGCCATTCTGGTTAAGTCCTGTCAAGAATGAGATGTGCTGTGCTGAATACAAGGTACAAGCTTTTTCAGTTTTGATGCTAAAGTGATAGTTCAGATCTTAGTTTTCACAGGTTGCTAAAAAAAATCATTTTATTTTTTAAGTGTGTGCTAGGGTTTTTGTGGCATAGAAGAACACATTTCTGACCTCAAGAGAAAGTTATGACTGATACATACGTTTATAACTACCTTCCTTTTTTTCCGGCCTAGATAAAATTATATTAGATAATATATTCAGGTTATAAACACTCAAGGCAGATGATTGTTGAGTTAATAGCTTTAACTGGGGAAATGGGTGGGATTAAAGACTGGTGTGTCCCAAAAGGCTGTTCTAATAATCACTACAATGATTCATCCTTGTTTATTAAGATCAGTGGCAATCAGAGCAATAAAGCATAGTTAATCGAGTTCAGATAGGACTGAAACCTTGCTTCTTGCAGAACACAGCAGCCTGATGGAGTGATAGCTGCTAAAATTGGCTAGCAGAACATTGGAAGGCTGTTTTTGTGCCAGCAACTGATATATGCAATAACTGAGCAGATGATGTTAATTGTGGCTGAACACAAGGAAACGGTTGTGATGTGCTGGGAGTGTTATTTCAGGTAGTCAGATTTCTTTTTCTGGAAATCAATTATTATTGATCGGGACAGATGAGAGAAGGAAAGATTAAAAAATAACTTTAAAAAGGATTAAAGGTTAGAAAGTCAGCCTGACTCATAGAAAGCAGCAGGAGCTTTCAATGCATTAAAGTTGAATTTTAATGCTTCCTTGTATTTCATGTAATAGTTTAAGTGTGGGAAGCAAAACAAAGAATGTAGATACTATTTTGTGATTGTGAGCTGAATTTTGCTAGAAGTGGATTTGTGAATCATCTGCTGTGTTTTGATAGTCATCTCAGGATGAAAATGGTTATCCTCAGCTGTTCTTTAATTAAAGAGCATATAAAGCTCTCTTTTTCAACCTGCTGAGCTTTTCTATTGGACTTCCTTCAGTTTTAAAACAAAGCAGACAGCCTCAAACATTTTCCAGCAATATGCAATTGTTCCTGTTATTGCCTGCAGGTTTATGTTCCCAATAAAGTCTATGTCAGCTGTGCTGATGACTTCAATTGAAATGTATTTTGGAGAGGGGAGAGGACAGTCTTCATACTGTGTTCTATTGATGGTTCCAGCACAGTATAGAAATCCTATTTGCTGAAAGTCCATTATCATTTCAGGGACATTAGCACCATGAAGCAAATTTAGTGACATTTGGCCTGCAGGCATGCTTCACCCAGATGGGACATGTGGTTTCTTCCATGACCAGGGAAGGTGGTTAACCAACAGCATTGGGAACAGCGAACTTCGATGTGATGAAACTGTTCCTATTCTGTCCCCTTCTCTGTGTGCTCTTAGCACTGGGAGGTGAAGCAAGCATCTTACCTAGCCTCATGAAGGTGTCATTCCTTGTGCAGGTGCCCTGAAGCCGCTGCTGTTTAGCTCAGGTTTGCATTATGACATTTTTCTGGCACTCAGAATTTGCGGTCCTGCTCCAAACCCACCAGTCAGCACACAGGGACTTCACTGCCCTTCAGACCTGCCTCAGTTGCTTCTAACCACAGTCACCTTCTTGCTTGGGCCCTCTCTTCCTATCCCCGGGTGGCAAGCCAATACCAAGACATGTCTCGCAGCGTCTCATTCCCCATGTTCATGCACAAGCTGGAAAAGATCAGTGTTTAGAGCAGGACTGAGACCTCACTACAGAGTGTAACCAAATATATGAGACATCAGTTGCTTATAGAAGTGTGATGGTGGGCCAAGGCCACCCATGTGAAGGGCACAGACAAGTTTTTTGCATAACATGCAGCCAAAAGATGAATAGTTTGACACAAGCCAGTGCGGGCTGAAGAAGCCAGGAACATAGTTCCTGACACTCCTCATATAAGGAAAACCTGGACACAGGGACTCCAGTGTTGTTTGGAGGTATGTGTCCTGCAGGCTGGGCCAACACAAGGTGCTCAGTCACCAGAGTCATTTCTGTAGGAAACGCAGAGCCCAAATCATATAAGAATAGAGTTTCAGAGGAGACAGACAACATGAGAAATGGAGACAGAGAGCCCTGCTTCAGTTTGCAGGTTGACAACTGAATGTCATGAGGATGATCAACCACAAATAAATCCTGCTAATTGTGTGTTCTTTACATTTGTGATGGGAGGAAAAGAACATATTCTTCCCAGATGATGCATAATGTGCAAACAGTTAATCTCCCCTGTTTGAGCATTAATATTATTTAATATTTTGGCCCTTGTTTCCCCTTAATTAGTAAAGCTTCTACTATGTTTAGAAAAATGATAAGAAGGCAAGCCCCCCCTAAATGCTTCACTTAATAGTTTTAATAAGTTTCCATCAAAACTGAAAAGTAGCCATTTGACTGAGTATGCAATGCTGTCTGCCTGCCTTGGAGAGTAACATGAAGGGGAAAAAAAGGAAAAAAAAAAACCAGAATGAATAATAACTGAGATTTTTTGGAATGAAAATAATATTTTGATGAAGTATGGAATGACTGTGAAGTAGGACAGTGTGACTCAGTAGGCATGTCTGTTTCCTGGCCCAGAGCTCACATCTGTGGTACTGAAACTGTGGATTGCTTACTTTGCTGGGAACACTTCTGCACTGTTTGAAACGTATTCCTTCTCACTTAATCCATAGTACTTACCTGTGGTAGGGGACAAAGATTTCAAGACTCCTTTTTAGAAAGAGTAGAGGTATGTGATGCTATGGCCATTTTCCACAGTCAGAAAAGCGATTGAATATTAAAGGACTATATTGGAGCTAATACTAAGCAACTGTAGAGTACACACTCTGCAACCTACCAGTTTACAACTAATCACATTATTCTTCACTTTTGGATACGATGGATAAAAAAGACGGCCTATAAATCCAATTTCTGTTCTATATTTGATCCTCAGAACAGCTGTAAACTGCAAACCCTGTACAGAATGTTATCATGTTCTGATCTTTTGTTGATAATTAGGTTTTCTTCCAAACATTTAATCACAGAATCACAGAATGGTTGAGGTTGAAAGGACCTCTAGAGATCATCTGGCCAACCCCCCTGCTCCAGCAGGGACACCCAGAGCATGGGGCACAGGGTGGCATCCAGGCGGGTTTGGAAGATCTCCAGAGAAGGAGACTCCACAGCCTCTCTGGGCAGCCGGTGCCAGGGCTCTGTCACCCTCACAGGAAAGGAGTTCTTCCTCATATGGAGGTGAAACTTGCTGTGTTTCAGTTTGCACCCATTACCCCTTGTTCTGTCACTGGCCACGACCAAGATGACCCTGGCCTCATCCCCCCTACATTCACCCCTCAGGTACTTGAACATGTTGATCAGATCTCCTCTCAGTCTTCTCTTCTCCAGATTAGACAGGCCCAGCTCACTTAATCTTCCCTCATTACGGAGATGCTCCAGTCCCTTAATCATCTTCATTGCTCTGTGCTGGACCCTCTCCAGGAGATCCACGTCCCTCTTGTCCTGGGGAGCCCAGAACTGCCCCCAGTACTCCAGGTGCGGCCTCACCAGAGCTGACCAGAGGGGCAGGATCCCCTCCCTTGACCTGCTGGCAACACTTGTCCTGGTGCAGCCAGGATCCCATGGGCCATCTTGGCCACAAGGGCACATTGCTGCCTCATGGTTACCTTGTTGTCAACAAGGACTCCCAAATCTTTCTCTGTGGAGCTGCTTTCCAGCAGCAGGGCAACCCCTAATCTGTTCTGGTGCCTGGGGTTATTTCTCTCCAGGTGCAGGATGCTGCACTTGTCCTTACTGAACCGCAGGAAGTTCCTCCCTGCCCAACTCTCCAACCTGTCCAGGTCCCTCTGAATGGCAGCACAGCCCTTGGGAGTGTCGGCCACTCCTCCCAGTCTGGTATTGTCCACAAACTTGCTGCAGGTGCACTCTGTGCCCTCATCCGAGTCACTGATGAACAAGTTGAACAGCACTGGGCCCAGTACTGATCCCTTGGGGACACCACTGGCCACAGGCCTCCACCTAGACTTGGCCCCATTTATCCCTACCCTCTGAGCTCTGCCATCCAGCCACTTCTCAATCCACCTCACTGTCCACTCGTCCAGTCCACACATTGAAGTAACATTTGATTTTTTTAACCATAGTAGAATTCCTAAATGAGTAATGGAAAAATATTTTCAAAACCAGTCTATCCTCAGTTTCCAGCGCTACTTCTTTCTGCTAGTCTCAACCTTCTCTATTCAGGTGTTCTAGCACTAGGAGATGTTTTCTTCATTCAGCACAGCAAGCAGTTAAGAATGAGGGTTGAAAGTGTAGGGTTAAAACTATCTAAAAGATAAGATTTAGCTAATGAGATGGAAGGATATTGTGACAGAAAAAGAGCTCCCTAAAACTCGGTTGCATATCATGTATGGACTTTGTTGCTGCTCTATAACAGCAGTTTCATGGAAGAATTTTGAACTACTTTAGCAGAATGCTGACAGGAAAGTTTTTATTGTGATTTTTCTCTTTCTTTTCAGCAGTCTTTGTTGTCCACGTCAAAATGAATCAGGTTGAGTAGCTTTTTGATGCTGCTCTGTTGAAATGACCATAAAGAGCTCTTTTTTTTTTTTTTCTGAATTTGTAATCAAAAAGGTCTTCTTGGGAAAATAGCAAAAAAAGTATCTGCTTTATCAGTCATGGTTTCCAAAATACAACGGAGACGCTACTAATATCTAAACCTCTCTTAGATTTCTCATCCTTTGAATTTTAGATACGAGTATTACAACATGATCCCAGCTATATCCAAAACATCTGTGTATTCTTCTTTATTTCTCACACTAATTAGCAGCTGATATTTGGAAAAACGCTCTTTTTTTTCCCTCAGCTTCAAATGTTAGACAGTATTAAAAATAGTACACCAGATCTCCCATCTGTTTGATGCAGTAGGAGCTTCACCAAGAGAGGAATAGAAAAGAGCATGTGTATATCTGTGCAGGTGGGTGTATGGGAAAGAGAGAGCCCTGATCTAAGAACCTGAAGAAAAATAATAGCAACCCTAAGATTTTAGATGTCCCTTCTGTCAGAGAAAGAGGGATGTGGTACCCTTCTTACTATTTCTAGTCAAAGCTCTGCAGTCTTGCTGGTTCACATTTACCTTTGAGCAGCAGCTTGACAGCACTCATTTCAACATGACACCTATAACAAATGCACAGGTCGGATTCCTCTGACGTAGTTTTAGATACCTAGACATTAGTTTTCTTATGCACCTTGCTCTGCTAGACTCCCTCTATTGCTGGTAGAGACAGAGGACCACTTCCAAAGAGCAGATCAGACCACACACCACCAAACACTGGTTTACAGTGTGATGAATCATTCTCTGGAGACACCACCCACCTCCCCACCAACTACGGGGGGAACCTGTATGACTAGCTTGGGCCAGTCATCATTGACTTTAAGATGACTATAGTTTAGTGGGATGACTCCCACCAGTTTTCTAGTAAGGTACTTTCCCCTGAAATGAGAGACAGGAGGCAGAGCAAGTGAGCTGACATATCAGGATCACAAGGTACGCAGATATATGATAAGACATAATTCACATCCTTTATAATATTCCTGAAGAGAGAGATATGGAAAGAAATCCTTTCAGGAAAAAGAAAATGTCTATGATATTCTGGTACATGTGGTACACCAGGATCATCCTCAGGACCTGTTGAGTTGGACAATGTGGCAAATATTGGAGGCTCTGTCACCATGAGCAAGGAAGGATATCATCACTTTTTAGAGATGTTGGCCCTGGTAGAGAGGTTACATTAAAGAGTCTTGTGCAACCTGACGACCATCCTAAGGGATAATTGCTAACACTCGCTTTTAGCACTAATGACAGCAACATATAATCAGGAACCAACAAGACTCATTTTGAGAAGCTGAACAATAAGTTTCTTAATTTTGGCAACAGACATAAAAGTATTTCAGCCTTTGACAAATAACTCAAATGTCTGTATTCTGACTTCCCTTAAAAGAGCACATAGCTGCTGCTAATGGACTACGAAGTGCAATTAACCTTTACCACAGCAATGCATTAGACCTGAAATGATTGTAAACTGGATAAGAGGGATGCTTTAACATTAAATGTCCTCACTAAATGTGAGTGAAGTCAGGCTGTGTGTCTCAAAAATACTCACAAATTTGAGATCTGATTATCTGACCAGCTTGATAATAGAGGAGCATTAGGAATGTATGTTAGTTAATAGACTAGGAAAATCAGGTGCAGTGAAAGACCAGTGGATACAATTTACAGCTGTAAAGATAAGTGAACTAGAAAGGTGATAAAAATAAAATGTCTTTGTCTTGTTTGTACTAAGAATCATGTGAGTATAGCATAAACTGTTGAAGTTTCCTTGTCTGAACCCTCAGGTAACACCAGCGATAGAGTGCTCCACTGACGGTTTTTAAGCAGTTGCTGTAATAACTGTAATAGATGGTGTGTGACCTCAGAAAGATAAATGCCAGCAAACAAACCTTTCTGGGCAAGGGGTCTGGAGCAGTTATGGGGGAATCATGCAAGCACACCTGGATGACCTGATGGGCCTCATCAAGGAGGATGGGAAAGGAGGGAGAAGGGACAGAAAAGCCACAAGAGGAGTGTTTCCTCTTACATTTTCCAATTCTTTTTAAGCAAAATTTTTGTTCTTTAAAATGTTAAAGTATTGTACAGGAACAGTAAAATGATAAAGTTTTAAAATACTCGCTCTTCAGTTTTTGCTACATTACAATGAGGACATCTACCAGCTGCCTTAAATTCACGCCAGCTAAAATCCAGGCGCCCAGGTTAGCCAAGACCACTGGCCAGACTCAGGCTGCACTACCTTACATGCTCCGTTGCCGCAGTGATCCACTGCTAGCAGAGAAATGGCCGTGATCCCACAAAAACATGCTTACGCCTCCCTGTGCTACAGAGGGGTTTTGGCATAGACTCGCCTGTGTGTGGGAGGGATCTGCGAGTCCTGGCCATGCAGAGCGGACCCCGGGGGCGCGCGTTACCCGTGTCCCGACGGCTTTTGAAATACGCCTCCGCACACCCCAGCCTCCCCGGCGCTCGGGAGCCGAAAGCAATTTCCTAAATAACTAAATCCTCTGGCTAGACAGTCAGGGAGCGGGGAGCTGCGGGCACCATGGAGCATGCTTGGCCCTGCTGGGCCAAGGGAGTCGCTAGGACTGTCTGTACAGTGTTTAGGGGTGCGAAAATATGTAACGACCTTGAACTGATCATCATGCCATTATTTTTCTTCTGTGCTTTGTTTTTAATCTGAATTCAGTTTGGTGTGTTAAAAATAGCCTGTCAAGCTTTGGAAAAATCTGTTGGGTTTGCTAGAGCCTAGGCATTTATACCACAGTCGCTGTTGCTCTAATTAAAAAGAAAAGCTCACATGATGAAACTGTTCCTAATGGCTGACATTTGAGAGCAATAACCACAGCACCAAGACATAATCTTGCCTTTGTTCTGCTCAACAAGGACCTCAGGCCAAGAGGAACATGAGCAGTGGTTGTCCCATGGTCCTGCTCTACAGGTCAGCACAGCAGAGACCAAGAAAGGCTGGCTTGAATAAATTGCTTTTTCAAAAAAAAAAAAAAAAAAAAAAGTCATCCCTCTCTTTGGTATCCAGAACGACTCAGCAAACCAGCAAAATTACTCCAAAATTCTTTACTTGCTTTCTGAAAAGGAAGAAAACCAGCCTGAGTGATTTTCTTGAATCTTAGACAAAGGCAGTGGTCTCTCTTTTTTTTTTTCTTTCTGGTTAATTCAGGCTCTGTACCCTCATTACTTTCCATCCTTGCTACAAATATGCTGTTGATTAAGACGCTGGAGACAGAAACCATCTCAGACTAAGCATTTTCTCAGAGGAACTCCTCACAGCTTTGTAAGTGAAGCCACTACACCGTGACATTTGAAAATGCGAGCCCTGAAGCCACCCACTTGGGAACACAGTCACTGACTGGCTCCGTTAATTTTGATCTCAAAGGTCAAAAGAAATTCTGATGTTCCCCTGTAGTTTCTGTGTGGAAAATATTCAGGCAGCAGTGTTCCGCGTTGGTGGATTTTTAATTTGAAACAGACTCAATAGAGATTTTTCTTTAAAAAGTAGCCAAAGGGTTAATATTGTTGCAAAAGAAATAAGATTACAGATCTGGAGCTCTTGGCTTCCTCAGGTTTTGCAGAGCAAACCTTCCTTCTCCACAGGCTGCTTTGGGGTTTTGGTGCTTGACCCCATCCAGTGGCACTCCAGGAACAAGGATAAATCCCCATACGCTGCTTCCTATAGGAAGCAAGGCCATGGGTCTTTTTTGTGTTTGTTTTTTCATGACCATCTGTTCTTTTTCGCCTGACATCACCTGGCAGTGGGCCAGGTGGGTCATGAGTGTGTTGCACAAGCGTGTTAAGCCACGGACGGATATGCGTGTAAAGCGTAGTGAGAGGCTTTGAGACCAGGTAAGTGGGTTATGACTTGCTGTGCTTCTTCAGGCAAGAAGATCTTTTAAAAATAAATAAATAAGCAGCACTCATTCCCCACAGAGGCACATCCACTTTATTTAGGCCCTGAATAGGAAAATGGAAAGTGCATTACCTTGTAACTCCTTTTTTTTTTTTTTTTTTTTTTTAGTTTTAAATCAGCTTTAAGAACAAATGGACCTCTTTGAAGATGAGCTCTTAAGAGCTGCAGTTCAGCTAGCATCTGTAATACCACAGAGGCTTTGATCTTCCCTCTGGAGCAGCCGTACATGGATGTTTCTCTCTCACTCTACTTGCAGTCAGCGGCACCTCGACCCGCTCGGCGATGTCCTGTGTTTTTGGCAGAACACAGCTATTCCCAGCTGCGTGTGTCCTCCTGCCTGATGCCCAAGCCCCCGCTTTGCTTGTGGCTGCTGGCAGCCATGTGCCTGTCCCACTCGTTCCCATCCGCAGCTGAGGTTCACTCCTTTCCCCTGGGTTCAATCTTGCTGCTGGGAGCAACATGCCTTGGCTGCGGGCAGGAGGAGCTTGCTCAGCTCTTGACCGAGGTGAGGTGGAAATGCTCCCTGATGTGAGGATACATGTCCTTGCGGGCGCTGAGCTCTGACCCCTTGGGAGAGGCCACAGGGGAGATCATGCTGTTCTGCTGAGGATGTTAGTCACTGATAGCTGCAGCCTGACACCCGGAAAAACCCTCCGGCGACCCAAGCACAGATTGGCTATAAACCCAATTGCCAGGTGCTGCTTCTTTTAAAGACTGTGGCGTGTATTTGCTGTGCTGAAGGAGCAGCATAATTATCCCAGAGAGTGATATGCTCTTTGCATGCATCATGAGTAATAATCACACTGGGACTGGGTGCACCGTGCTTAGCACAGACCAGGCGTGCGGGAGCAAAGGTAGCAAACTACGTGCTCTGCGGACACTGGAACTGCAAGGGAGGCTGGCCGCGAGATCCGTGATGTGGAGTAGACTCCGCTTCCAGCTTGTCCGCAAGGAAATGACCAGAGCGGTGAGTTGTCCCCTGCTCTGCCAGCAGCAGAGCCCTTGCGGTCTGGGCAGAGTGGCATGGGGAGGGAGGGAAAAAGAGGTCTGGATCTGACCCCTTCCTCTCAGGCATGCTTGCTTTAATCACCATCCTACATTCAACCCCCAATTGATGTTGCCTTCTTTATTTTGGCAGCCACTGAGAAGCATTTTAAAGCCAACGACACCTCTTCCACCCCCAACAATTTGAGCAAATTACTCGGCCAAAATCTTTTGCCCTATCCGCCGTGTCTCTCTGTCTGACAGCACTCATACCTGTTTAGCTTAATTTGGCACTCATGCTGCAGAGCATTTTCAAGTACCAAGCTGTAGTGTGCTGGGATGGGGAGGAGGAGGTGGTATGGTATTTCCTAGGCTTGGATTGTCCCTTCTTTTACTCTGATATGGAAAATAGTAACTTCTCCCTAAGTAAGCAGCATATCCTTAGTTTGCACTGGTGTGAACTCAGAATTGGGCCACAACCATAAGCATAATATTACGTGTTAAGAACCGCTGTTACAACCATCATTGTGGTATGCCCACATAACAATGCAATACTCATTGAGGCAGTTGCAATTTGGAGCTAAGTCCTTTCAAACTCAACAAACTTTGCTCTAATGGAGCTCGTACCTAATTACGAGGTTAAGAAGGAGTAGCTTAGCATTGATTTAACAAAATCCCCTTAGAAGCCTCAAATACTGTATTCCTTGGATGATTAGTTGTTTTTTTCCCTAATGATGTTGTTACTGAGGAGGCATAAGAATCTGTGATATGCCCTGCTTACCCCTGAGTGAACCCCATTTACTCGGTATTTTTACTGCAGGAATCCTTCCAAACATTGCACAGATGGAATTTCACATCTGACAAAAGAAACAGATAACATTCATCAAGAAAAAAACTTAACACTGCCTGAGTTCACATTTGCTTGCTCATGCAATTGTGCCTGTTCTGTGTTTTTAGTGACAAAAGTACTCTCTGGAGACTGATTCCGGGATTTTTTTTTTTTTTAAAACAGCATGGCTGACAGATAATATGATTTAATAACATGTATGGAAATGCTCACAGCCTTGTTTGAAATGCCAAAACATTTTAATATTTAGCTGTAGAGATGCCAGAGAAAGCATTGATGCTGGGGGCTGTCAGGAGACCAACTCATTTAAATCCTGGCAAAACAGAAGCAGCCCCTTTTGCTTAGCAGAGCTTGTGGGCACCTCTCTGCCAGTATGAAGGAACCCACTGCAGCAGAGGGATCACCTCTGGTTGAAGCCCCAGGACCAGTGGAGTATTCTGTTCTGGGAAAACTTGCACGGATTTTAATTTTTTTGAAAGTCTTGTTTCTGATTACAGACTTATTCACTTGTGTGCTCGTACTACCTGCCTCAGCATGGGGAACAGAGTAGGTCTCCAAAGCAGTCACAAAGGGGACCAGAGGCAATGGCGCTGTAGGACACAGTTGTAAGTATTAGCTCTTCCATTACCTTGTTTCTATGGTTATTAATGCATGAAAGAGAAGGGAAAGGCTTTCTTTACTATTTCTTTTCAAAAAGGGTAAAAGGAAAAAAGCACAAGGCTGGGTGAAATGAAGATTTGGAGCAGGAACATAAGAGGTGGATATTTGAATTTTGCAACTCAGGGTTTCCTTGCTCTTGAGCATCCGACTGGCTTTCAGTCTGTATTACATAAAACAACACGCTTGGTTTGGAAGAACTGCTGACAAAAAGAACATGAAGAGTTACTTGCAAAAAAATGCTATAGCTTTTTTTTTTTTTTTTTCTGTTTAAAAGCAATGGGCTATCTCCTCTACAGTATATGAGCTCTTTATTCTACCCATAATACATGTTTCTCCTGCAGTTTCTCCTGTGCTGCATGCAGTGCTTCAGCAAACACTGAAGAATAATATAAGCTAGACTTTCCATTAATATTTATCAACATTTTTGAACAACTCCATGAAGGTGGTGGGGACTCATCAACACCAGAGCACAGCACAGTACAGAACGAACCAACACCTGCCTACCATCAAACTTCTCCACAGCAGAATGCCCAGCATTAAAACCCTGGTAGGCAACCTCAAAACAGCTCGACATACTCTGCTTTCCTGTTCTCGCTGCCTGGGTGAAAACCGGGGAAACATCTCTCTGCAGGCAAAACTTTGTAAACACGCCGAAATGGTGCTCTTGGGGAAAAAATCCTAACGGCAGGATTCCCACACAGCCCCCACGCGCCAGCAGCACAGAGCACTCGCCTCCTGCTGCTCTCCCCTTCCCCTTTGAATAAAAATTCATGCACAAAGCAGCAGCCGCGCAAGACTCCCCCAGTTCCCCCTCCCCACGCCACCTTTTAAAAAGAGATGTGAAGCCCACAGTGGAGCTGGATGCAAGTGCGCGCCTGGCTCGCCTTGCAGAAACAGGTCGCGCAGCACAGCCAGCTTGCAGCCGCCGCTGGGTCCTGACACGCTACTTGGTGAAAAACAGCAAAAGTACCTTTTGAATTCTTCCATCAATATCCAAATAAATACACTTGGGCCGGTAAGTTGAGGAGGCAGATCCCATCTCGCCACAGTTGGGGTTTCACTGGACTTTTTTTTTTTTTGCTTTTTCCAGTGCCAAACAACAGAAAATAAAAGGTTTATCCTAAGAAGCCGAGCCACCGCTGCCTGACAGTTTGGCGTCCCTGCTCTTCTGTACACCACTGTACTCCCATTCGGGGAAGGTCCCTCCTCTCGCATGCATGCATCTTGCCGTGCCTTTCTCCCCCTGCCACCTCCTTGTAGTTTTGCTTCCCTCCAAATCCGGCTGCCTCGGGGGGCTCCCGGCGCTCTCCGCAAGTGCCCTCCCGATTCCCATGGCAACAACCCCGCTCGGGAGCGCCGGGGCTGAGAGCTGCCAGGCTGCAGCCCGGGAGCCGGGGCCGCGGGATCCCTCCCCACACGCGCGCGGCGCCCAGTGGCCCTTCTTGCCGGGGAGCAGCCTCCCCCGTCAGCGTGGCGAGAGACGCCCTTCGTTTTCATGCCGAAACGGGACTCTTCCCTGGGATTTAGCACCCACCCTTTCCATGAGCACTCCTCACGTTTGTTGCAAGAGGCTCCCGGCTGCACCGCGCGCCCAAGCTGCCCCTCGGATACCCGTGGCAGTTGGGGTTTGCGCTGGCTCAGCCAAAACTCATCTCTGTCATTCCCACGTCCCTCCTGCTGCCACTGCCAAGGCAGGAAGAAAAAGCAGCAGCCAGAGAAAGGTAAGCGCCAGAACGCATGAGGAGGACAGGCTGTAGCCCCGTGCCCTGCAGGCCAGCCCTGAATACATCAGTATTTTAGGGCTTGGGGAGTACCTTGAAGGTACAGCCGAAAAAACAGGGGGCACGTAGCTTTTGCCAGTGGGCTCTCTAGATGGGTGCCGACTGCCACCGTCTGCATGTCAGCGTGAGGGGCTGCGGCAGCAGTGGTGGGCGATGTTCACTCGCGGAGGGGAAAGTTTCGGAGGCAGCTGAGCTGCTCCTCTGCCCTCCTAAGGGAGACGCTGCCTGACAAGCTACAGGCACGCAGAGCGGCTGGGAACGGCTCATCACGCTGCCCTTATTGCTTGGTGGGTTGTTTTTTCTTTTCTTTACTCAGGCTCCTGGTGGAGGAGTTGTAAAAATATTTCCCAGCTCCTTCTGTGCCGGGGCCTTGGGAGCAGGAGCTTCCCTGCCCGCCCGCAGGCCCTGAGGTGAGCGAGGGGCAACCCGGCGTCAGGGGTGGCCGTGAGGGCCCTGCGGGTGAGCCCGGCCCCTCGGCAGCTCTGCCTGTGTTAGCACGGGAGGGCTGTCGTGGGAGGGGGACCGCATCTGCCCCTGGGTGCCCCCCGGAGACCCATGGTGACAGCCTGCATGCGCCGAAGCCAGGCGACGGCTGCAAGGGAAGCGTAGCTGTTCGGAGAGAGGTAGCGAGACCCCTTTGGCATTGGGCATTTGGTCTTGTAGACCTCTCCCAGCGATGACCCACTCTAAGGACAGCCGGACGAGGTCACTGGATTCAATCTCATAGTATCAAGAGATATGAGGATTGGGATCACAGGCCAGTGGGCAGTCGCCTTCAGAACGGTACCTTAAAAAGCAATCAACTTCTCTGGCCCCCAAAACGACAGTCTCCAAATCCAGTCTCCAAATCCAGCTCATGACTCCTGGCCTCTCCACCCTCCTTGTTGTATCGCTATGTGCTTAGATGATGTGTATTTCTTTAGTTCCTGCACACATCTCCCTCTTTTACACTCATACCTGCTGAAAAAAAAGTGCTTTGCTATAAGGCAAACTGAACTTTTCAGCTACAAGTGAATCTGCACAAGCTGAGCTCTTAGAAACTATGGTGAGAGCTTGCTGTAGTACAGGGCACAGCTCAGATCCTGGGCTGAATGGCCACAAATGACAGCGTTCATCCACGAGGACATGCAGTACCGTGAGATCAGTGCATCCCTTTAATTGTTTTAATCCAACTAAATCCCCTTATTTCATTATATAGTCTGCAACTGAGTTAGGAAAGTCATCCTATTGTATCAAACCCTGCATCAGTTCATCAGCTGGGCCAAATCCGGGCACTGCTGTACCAAAGTGCATTTATCTATCATTTGCATTAAAGGAGCATTTTGCTTAACAAAGAGCAGCACCAGGCCACTAACTTTCTAGACCACGTGATACAAGAGCCATGTCGGATGTTGCGCAGCTTTAGTTTGCCTTCTCCACTAATCTGTTTCCTGAGGCTCACATACATCACTTATGTTTGCATAACCCTTAACATTAGATGTTCCCTTCAGGATACTGAGGGGGATTTGAGTCCTTGGCCTGATGCGCTGGCAGGCTGGGAGCCACCCAGTCAAATGTCACTTACCCAAGCTGGCACTCTCAAAGAGTGAAAAAAGGTGCCTCTGACTCCCTGGTCCAGCACCTGCTCCGCATATGCAACTCAAGAAACTCTGTCAGGATTGCCAAATTGAAACTAGGAAATATGCAGATCGCACCTAGTTTCACACTTGGACTCACTTCTGTGGAGGTATAAAACAGTGAGCTGTTGAGGCCAAGATGGGTGCTGTGCCTCTGCACTCACCACACGCACCTCCAGAAGTGAATATGGATACCTGGCCATGCAGGGGAGCCACCAAGCCATGGGCAGCCCTCCACGGCTGCTCGCCTGCGCAGCAGCCTCTGAGCCTACTCATATGCACCATCCCTTAAGCTCTTATCCATCAGTGTCAATGTCTTCCTCATCCCTGCACCGATGAGACCATTAATAATCCCCAAAAAGATTGTACTCATTCATATCAGATAACTCCGCTCTTCTTCAGTGACCCTAAGCACACAACCAGGAATGAACAAGAGGTGCAGGCATGTAGGATATTTTCCTGTTTTCCCCATTCCAGCATAAGCACTCCTGGGGGCAGTTTCTGTGCCGTACATTCAGTGCATTTTTTTCTCCTTCATGACAGAAGGACCCTTTAGTGCCCTGAGGAGCTGCCTTTGTCAAATGTACCTCAAGGTTACAGCATCCTCCTGTAAAACCCTGCCATAATATGCCCCTTCTCCAAAGCACCCCGTCTTTCCTAGTCAGTGATTTGCAGCCACTAGACAGCATCTCCAGGGCTCACTTTACTCATTATTAAGTGAAAAAGCAATTGAAAAGAGCAGTTCCAAGGTCGCTGTGCTCACATGGTGGCTCACATCAACCATTGCTGCATTAGGTGCTGCCTCTGCAAAGCCTTGTTTTCACTCAGCACTCTAGAAATTAAGTAACGTATGATTAACAGCAGTACATCCAAACTGGGGTGAGGGCAGAGTAGCAGTTTTCAATGAAAAAGGGATTTAGGAAATGTAGGAAATGAACAGCCTGGTCTGAGAAGATAATGGGCTGCTGGAACATGAACGTAAGGAAGTTAACATCTTAAGGAAGCTCATTTATTTCTAACTAATGTCAAGCAGAAGAAAAAGCAGAGAATAAAAAGAGCCTATTTTGTTTTCTTAGGTACTTGATGTCTATGTCTCTCTGTTGCTACCTCTGCTCATTAATCCCATTTTTCCAGGTTTCCTCCTACAGCTGTAAGTCTCTGTCATAGGCTCTTCTCTCTCCACATTCCCTATGGGGCCTGGTCTTTCTGCTTTACTCCTCCACACTGGTCCCTCAAACTTACTGTAACACTTTCTCTACCCCTGCTGGAGCTCTGAAAGTTTTGCCTTTGTTTTCTTAAACTCCTTATTTAATTATTCGCCCAGTTTTCTCTCACTCCCCTTAGCTATATTCTTTTGTTTCATTGTCAGTCTTGCTTCTAGAATTTTCTCCCCCAATAACACATGAACTAGGACTTTATTCTACACAGAAATTAATTATTTGTGACAGTTATGCTGGTAATAGCTAACCTGATCGTTTTATCAACTTAATCACTTCTGTTCAAGAATATGAGCAACTTATTCTGTTCAGCTTTTAAATCCTTTACGTAAATGTATGGAAAGTTGTGACTACATGCATATGGAAATTTTAGCATACTTCTTTGCATCTTTTTTTTTGCACTGCCGATTTTCCATTCTAGAAATGATCACATTTAATGCTAATTACAGAATAGCTGCTTAATAATACTGGGCCCTTTTATATAATTTGTCTGTTCAGACCTTCAAATCCTTCCTTCAGGCCTTCATCCTCCAGCAGCTCATCTGCCCACCTCAGTCATGGCACCACCCATTTTTCCATGGGAGTTGCCCCTCCCAGCTCCATCCTGAGCCCATGTTGGGCAACCAAGATCACCCCAGCCTTGGTTTCCATGCCGCCCAGGTGTGCGGGCTGGAAGGGAGCTGTAGCACCTCTGGATGAGGCTGGGGCAGGGAACCATCATGGTGAGATGCCCAGACCTATGGGCTGGGGATGTAGCAGTGCGCACTCAGGAGCTGGCCTCGCCGCAACAACGCCGGCCATCTCAATGCCAATATTCTCTTCATTCTGTCTGCGATTATCATTAAAAAAGTGGTACCAGTGTTTTCTCTTGTGTGCCAGAACTCACATGCAGGCTTGAATTCTGGGATTCCAAGAACTGTTAATTTGCTTGTCTGTGTGTGCACTACTGACTTGGAGAAGAGAGCAGTCCCAAGCCACAGCTGATTCTTCCACTTTATGAAAACACATGTCCATTGAAGCTTTTGGTATACCGTTTCTTTTTCTTTTGTGCATTGAGGTGCAGAACTTCTCTCTAGAACTCTGTGTTAGCATTTTTTTGTTACGCAAATCTGGCTTTCATTTTTTATAGCATTTGCAATATTTAGTAGGCCTCCCAGATGACTGCAAGTTCCTCACAGCAGGACAAAGCCTGTTCCTTGTTGAAGAGGAAGCTCAAGCTTCACAATCTCTGTTTTTTTCACTGCAGTGTTATCATCAGGTCCTTGTCATAGACTGCAACTCAGTGGCACAAACAATCCTATGTCCTGATTTTTCTGAGAGCATTTTGCATCACTGTGCTGGATTCGTTCCCCCTTGACTCCCTTTGCCTGGCTCCCTTCTCCCTGTCAGGAGCAGGAAGGATCTCAGCCATTGCTGAGGCCTGCCATGATACCATGCACTAAAGAGATATTCAAATGCACTGCCTCCTGCTGCAGCAAGCCTGCAACCATGCTCATTGTCTCTTAGGTTCCCTTCTCTCTCTCCTTTTCCACCTCTTCTCTTCCTTACCTCTTCTGCTCTTTATTCCACCTAACTGTTCCTAGCCCTTCATTTAAAATATGAATGTGGCCCCTGCTGCAAGAAGAGTGGAGTCCTTTGCAGTCTTACTCACTGCTTTAAACACTGAATCACGCAATACTTGTGCACGGGCACACACCAACTAGATGTGAGTGATACATGTAGCCAGCATGTTGGATCCCTGCTATAAGAGTCTGGGAAAGCCCAAAGTTTTCATAAGGTTATGGTAGAAATTAACAGATCCAACTTGAATTTACAACACCTGATGGGAAAGAATAAATTACGTGAGGAGTGGTGCTAGAAAGAGCATGCCAAAGGAAATGTAGCAGTGTATCCAGACTGGTGCTAGAATCATATTTGCTGCTTAGCCAGCGCTAGGTCTGGTTACTTCAGATTTAGGGCTAGGGTTAGGGTTAGGGCTATGGTTGGGTTAAAAGAGAGAGAAAAGCTAGTGCCCTATGAGGAGTGGAGATAGAAAGGGCATGCCAAAGGAAATGGAGTGCTGTATCCTGACTGTGCCAGGAATGTAATTGCTGTGTGAGTGCAGGAATGTAATAGCTGTGTAATTGCTGTGCTGTGCTATGTAAGCCTGGTGACCTCAGGCTAAGCATAGACCTTAGGTCTATGCTTAGGATTATGGCTATTGTTAAGGTAATGGCTACAGGTTAGAGCATAGGAAGTTCCATCTGCGTATGAGAAATAACTTCTTTACTGTTATGGTGACTGAGCACTGGAACAGGCTGCCTAGAGAGACTGTGGAATCTCCTTCTTTTGAGATTTTGGAAACCTGCCTGAATGCAATCCTATGCCATGTGCTCTAGATGTCCCTGCTTGAGCAGGGGGCGGGGTTGGACTGATGATCTTTTGAGATTCCTTCCAGACTCTCTGTGAGTCTGTTTAAGTCTTTCTGGAGTCACTCACTAGGTCATTCAGAGGTATGATGTCTACTGGACAAGGTTTGTTCATGCTCTTGGCTGGAAAACTTGAGCTGTGGGCCCGGCCTGTGCTTCCAAACAGGAGGTAAGCAATACGTGGTTCACTCTGAAGAAAACGTCTGTCATTTTATGTATTGCAGGAAAGTAACGTTATTTCAAATTCAAATTTATGAAGATAGTCTTTTAAGGTTACTGCTATTAGCAGGTTAGTGCTATTCATTGACTCAGTGCAAATGAGTCATTCCCGTCTTTCTGACAAGGGTATCATCTCAGACATCCTGAAGTTTGGGCACGTTGAAGGTTAACAAGGGTTGCTCATATCAGCATCAGACAGGAGGAGCGTAGTTACCGCAGTCACGGTGCTGACCAGGTTGGGGCACAACGACTGTGCACTCCCGTGTCTGGATAAAAGTCCTGGCAGAGGCAGAGCATGGAGGGTCATAGCTGCACATGGGACGACGGTCCAGGAAGTACAAGTACTGCCACCCCTGGGTCCCTGCAACAATGGAGCCTCAGAGCTGCTGCCTCCACTCCCTCATCTCAAAGCTGGATGTGTGAGGCCACAGCAGCTTTGGATAGTCCAAATCGTTCTCTCCAGTGCACCGTTTTTGTCTTACACTTTTTCTCATGGCAGAACATTTGTCTGGACAGGTGCTATCTGTCACGGGTCTCCTTCCCCAAGGGGACAGCACACAAAACCTATAAACATCACAGTGTGAGATCACTCCCAAGCAGGAGACAACTCAGTGACCAGAGGGTTGCTGCATTTATGACTCATCCTTCTGTGCCTCCTGGCCTGCATTCTGCCTGAATACACCTACATACATCACCTAGCCACAATCACTTCAGCAGAAATGCTGGAAAATATATTACTATTCGGGTCTGTCTTTCAGCAAGTTACATGTACCACCAAAGTTAGGACCCCAACTGGGAGGTGCTTCCTCACTTGTATCACATCTGTATCCCCTAAAAATCACATCCAATCATGTGAACTTCTCTTGGATCTATACAGAGAGACGCTGCATGATTCTTTGAAGTAAACACTGAAGTTTAACATGATTTTATACATATATCTTCGTATTTATTTACAGATTGCTAGCCTATTGTGTCTATGTCTAATATGTCTATATTTTTTATAATATAAACATCTTCTTATATTGGCTCTGTTTGCATAGATGCTTCAGTTCTCTTTCCTATAATGGCCAGAAGCATATTTTCTCACTAAAAAACCACAGAGTTCTATCTTTTACTGTAGAAGTCCAGAACATGGCAACAGATGCTGTATGAAAAGGATGGCAAAAGCTCCCTGGGCCCCACTAGCACTGAACACATCTGATCTGCTTCAACAGAAAGCTGAAAGGTGTAAGAAATTGGGAGTGATTATTTTTGCAGTTTTCAATCAATTTTCATCAATTATTTTCCTCTTAGGAACATTAACTAGACAATCACCCATCATATTTCTATCTATTAGTGTCAACAGCATTTCTGAAAATTATAGGTCAAGACCAAAGGAAATAATAAGATAAGACCAGATGAGGACTTATTAGTGTCAGTTTTCAAAAAACACATCTGTGATATTTTTTCTAACTTTTTTCCTGTTTGCTGGACCTCGGATGTGGATTCAGCTCGTGGATGTAGGCTTTCCTTTACAACTCTGAAAGCGAATAACTTTCACTAGAAACCAAACAAACAAAAAACAAAACCAGAAAAAACACTGAGCTTATGGAGCGATAGTGCTCCAGTTCCTGAGGAAACAGTAAATATCATACATTTAATGGTACAGTCAGGAGCAAGGGCAGCACTGAAGTATGGAAAATGAAACAGAAGGGATGCCAGCTGCCAAGTCTGTTGCATATCTCATGGGTTATCCTTAGGTTCGTGACCACATACAGGGTTTGGGTAATCCTTTTGCTGTCTTTTGGAGCTGACATCTGGCAGCACGTCAACATCACAAAAGGGAGCGCTGACCTTTCAGTAGGTGATGAACAATTTTTCTGATAAGGAGTTGAGCAAATCAAAAAAATATGTGAACAAATATAAGCAAAGTAAAAATCCATCAATTTGCCACCAAAAAGGGCACAAAGTTGGGGCTAGCTCCTCATCTTTTCCATGTACTCTCACTCTTTATTGGTTTCTTTTGCTTCTTTTCCCTCATCATGTCCCCTGGTCAATATTCGGCTCCCCAGCGTATCTGCCCTAGGATGTTCAGGCCTAATCACAATGATTGGGGGTTGTCCATCCTTTTCTCCCCAACCTATTTCATCTGAGGGCCACAGGCCCCACACCGCTTCCCATTATGCCTTAGCCTCCTTAGGGCAACCCAGTGTCACTCTCTCCAAGGAATCGTGCCAGTTAGAAGAGAAAAAGCTACAGAGCCAGAATTACTTCTTATCACTAAACCAGGATTCCTACAGAAGAGCCAAAGTCCTGCTTTCTTTGGAGCATGTTTGTGCTCGACCCTTGTGCTTGCTAGGGAGAAGGCCAAAGGCAATACATCACATTGTTTCCCATTATAAAATGGAGCTTTGAGTCTGTTTGTATTTGTCTTCTACACACCATGTTCATGGATTGAGCAGGTGAGACTGGATTGCTTTTTTTAAGAACTTTACTTGTTGCCGAAGAGCTGCTGTTCAGGGCATGTCTCATCTGCGTGAGCATGTCTGTGAGCACATGCATGTCTGTTTGCTCTATAAGTTTTTAAGATTTCATGCATTATGAACAATATCCTTCCAGTTGATATGTGTGGTAGCTACTAGAAATAAAACAGTGCCTGCATGTTATAGCACCATACTGTGGTAAGCAAACCTTGCCATTTCTATCTGCTTTGCATTGCTGAATGTTACCTGTAGGAATTCCCATGGAGTCCTTGATTAGGAGAGCAGAACATCAATCAGATCAAGAGGAGAAATCTTGCTGGGACCTCGGAGAGGCGGTGTGCTCCTCTTGTGCCTTTGGGATCTATTTTCTTCACAATGTCCTTGCTACTCCTCAGGTGCATCTGTGCCGTGTTTCTTTAAACACGGCTGCTTGCGAGCCTGCCGGCTTCAGCAACTGGCTCTGCTTCATATGCTAAAGGTGATGAAGTTTAAACTCTGTCAAGTTCCCCAGAGAAACAAATCAATCACCATGGACCATTTTGTGAAAACACTCTGCTTTTGGCATTCAGGCCCAGCCTCCATTAGCCGGAGCATCCCATGGAGAACGTTAGCTGCTACCAGATGCTGAGATAGCTGCATGAGCAGAGCCTCACGAAGGCTGCACACTCTGAAATAGATCCAGAATTTGATTCTGGGTGAATCAAACTAAAATTCATGAAGTAATTACTTGGACAAACTTGCTTGAAAATAGACTGCAGCCACAGAATATTAAAATTGCTGGAAAGTCATGCAGCACCCAAGCACTCACTTGATATCTGCTTTTTGTCATAAAAAGAAAAAAGACCAGCATTGTAGTTTACGACAGGTTGTATGTGAGGGTGTGTATTCCGCTGAACAGAACACAATTACATGGGCAATTTCAACAGTGCTTGAAAATCAGGAACAAAAGAACAGCTTAGGAGGTAGTTCTGGATATTTAGAGATGCATAGGTAAAAGCACTGAAGTTGCTAATCATTCATTTTAATTGCTTTTTACAGGTCTGGGAGAACTTAGAAAACAATGCCTTTGGGAACCAGACTGTGCATAGAAATAATATTTCCTTCCCAATCACGCAAAGGAATGAGATTTAGATGTGTCTTTGACAGATGCACTGTGCTATTAGAGGATTGCAGGTAGGCAGCCACAGGACCTTGTTTTCCTTGCTGCTATATGTTATCTGTAACTTCTTGAGCAGGAGGCTTCAAATGGCGGTGATGTGAGAATTATTCTGAGAACCCAATGCATTAGTTTTATTTCAAATGTTCAGGGATTTTAATCAATTCACCATTTGTAGATGTGTTGCTGAGGATTTTTGCTCTTTCAAAAAATTATTAACTGAATCTGGCGGCATTAAGTCTAGAGCCTCCGGATTTGCCCAACGGCAAAGACTATATAAAGTCAGTTTGTCAGCTTCAGCCCTCATACTGGTATCACACTAAAACATACATCCTCTGGCTTCTCTGCTTATAATCCAGATTTGTTGGTGAGCCCAGCTTTGCATTTCTGGACTGTATTTCCAACCCCTCTTTTGAGTACTGCCAACATGAAAACCAGACCAAAGAAAACAGAATGTTTCTCGCTGCTTTAAGCAGCTATGCTGCTTTGCAACCAGATACACAGCCCAGCTGTGGCAATACCCTTTCCTCAGCACAAAGCAAGTGAGCAAACTTTCCTGCTTTTAACCCCTAACAAAGCCAAGAAGAGCTGCTCAGCGCTGGCTGAAGGGTCCCCCACGTCCACGGGGGACGGCCACCCCAGCACGTAGGAGCCCACGCACCTTTGAGGTCTGTCTTCCCTTCAGGGCGGAGAACTTCCGTCCTTCGTTAATGCGCTTGATTCCTTTCACCTACCTGAAAGACTGCAGAAAGAGGGAAAGGGGGAGGATGCTTTTATAAAAAGACTCAACGGAAATGGCTGAATCGAATCCCTGTGTTACATGATTAGGAGCTCTAGGTGCCAGCATGGAACCAAACAAGCAGATTCTGTCACAAAGCAACAAAGTGTTCAAATGTTTCCCACCAGCTGATAAGAGTAATTTAATAATAGATTCGGAACCTGCTGTACTTATTAAGGTATGGTCTCGCATGGCCTATAGTGAAATTGGATGGAGTCAGACTCAAGTATAATACTCCATCCTCCACAGCAGAAATAACATTGTGTTTAGCAGAAGATTCAGAAGAAATCCAGTGCATCCAAACCAAAGGTTTTGTTTGTACGTTACTTGGCTACTACACACTGTCTAGTCCTCTGTATCACAAAAATGAAAAAGTGAGAACTCAAAAGTTACTGATAATTTTTTGTGCCTTTTTTTTTTTTTTTTTGGAACTAGCCCGCCTATGTGTACTGAGCAGTGTAATATCGACCCTTTTTCAACTGGTTCCTGATTTGTGCTGTAACTTAGAATCACAGGAACATTATAGTTGGAAAAGACCTTCAAGATCATTAAGTCCAACCGTAAGCCCATCCCCACCATGGCTTTAAACCATGTCCCTAAGTGCCTCATCCACACGTTTCTTGAGCGCTGCCAGGGACAGTGACTCCACCGCTTCCCTGGGTGGCCTGTTCCAGTACTTCCCACTCTTTCGGTGCAGAAATTTCTCCTAACATCTAACCTGAACCTCCCCAGGTGTAATTTGAGGCCATTTCCTCTTGTCTTATCAGTAGTTATTCTGGAGACAAGTCTGATCCCAGCCTCACTACAGCCTCCTTTCAGGTAGTTGTAGAGAGCTTGTGTGAGTGCATTGGTGTGTGCTTGTATATATATACGTGTGTGTGTGCTTGTGTATATACATAAATATGTTTGTGTAGCTGCACACATGCACACACACGCATCTGTACTCCTTAACATGTGAACTTGGGCTGCTGCTTTGAGTTCTGACTGTTTTATAAGCTGCTGATTTCAACTAACCTAAGAAAGTTAGGCCACCTGCTGTGGATTTAGGTACCAGATAAAGTAAAAAAGTGCAGTGCCTAAGATGACAATCAAGCACTTAAATAAAATCTTTGGGTTCTCAAAATGCTCATTCTTTAGCTCCTCAAGTGAAAGGGAATTAGTTCCTGATTAGATATTTGCAATTGCTTATGAGTACTATTGCCAAAGTACTGGCAGGTAGATAAGGTTAACCAGCTTATTACCTAAGCTCTGCCATAATGCATCTACACAGTGTAATCTCTCCGAAGTCTTGCCCTCTGCAAGCCTTTCTGTCAAAAAAACAAACAAGCAAACAAAGCAAAACAAAAACATTCACCTGGTTATAGATTGTAAGCCACAAAAGGCAATTTTCTAACGTCTGAAAACAATATCCCGCAATTTTGGGAAAAGCCCTACAAATGCAATGTAAGGCTTGCACAAGAAGGTGACCTCTTGGAGTGAGGAATAATAAGAAATACCTTTTTTTAATGTTTTATTTTTAAAAAGACACTATAAAGATGGTAAGAGCAGGAGAATCTCCTGAGGCCACAGGCTCTCTGCCAGTGCCCATGTTCAACTCAGCCTAGTTACAGCCTATATTTTATTTGTGTCATTACTTGATGTTCTCCTCTATCTTTTCATCTTGCTTCCAAAACTGAACTGCCTCTCTTAGCTTTTTTAAAAATCAGTAACTGATTTTTCTTACGCAGTGGACTTGGCTTTTTTTCAGAAGAAATCTTCTCAAGCTCATGACTGCAGCCTTCTGCTTAGTCCCTGGAACTTCAAAGGAGAGAGGAAAGAGCCTGTGAAAACTGGCACTGAGCAAGTTCCTGCATCCGCAGATGCTGCCTGCAGATGCAGTGGGACTCAGTGACTCCTAGAGATGCAGAACGACCAATTGCCAGGTGCTCCTATCTGCTGGCATAGCAAAACCTCATTCACAGGCAAAAACACCCCCGCTAATTTGGTAACATGCTTTTTTTTTCTTCCCTAACCTTTGCAGAAGCACAAGAAACAACTATTATCAGACAACATATATTCAGCATTCACATACTAACATGTACTTTAGTTATTATGTAAACCTCACTGTGAGCAGCAGATGCACCTCTCCAAAAAAAGTCATTTTAGACTCATTTGTATCTGTTGATAATTGGATAGCTATCTAATGGCCACAAGCAAAAACCTTGTATATGTACATATCATTGTTGCATGGTATAGAATATACCTATTTACACTTACAGGCATAAAGAGAATCCTTTACTGTCTGAAGCTGCAACTTCCGATACCAAATGGCTCAAAAAGCTCCAGGTGAGCAATCAGTGGAATCAATGATCAGCAAGGTAACATCTTTGTGATCCATCTGAGTGAAATGTTACCTTCACTGGGTACATCAGCCTTTTAAAAGTATTCCAATACTTACACTTAAAAGGCATTATATGCAAAGTCACAGTTTAATGACTTCCTCTGCCAAAAAGAAACTGGACCAAAAGGCATACTATATATTGAAAAGTGGCTAAGTAGGCTGCTTTTATAAAAGTAGGAGGGAGATAAATCCTATTCCCAAAATAATCATGAGGTTAAGAAAACCATCTTTTAGTTAAGAACAGCATCAGGAGAGAGAGTGTGGGCAGCTCATCTGTCAATGGAGGGGACCAGCTGGTTCCTTGGAGTTTTTGTATTCCCACCTTAGAGGGGTGTGAAAGCTGCTGCAGGATAAGGGGTACGACACATCAATGGGAAACTACAGAGGAAAAGGGAAAAAAAGAGTAGCAGTAGCTGGTGATGTCAAGTAATTTTGTTTTTATTACAAACTGGAAACCAACTGTTAGCAGGGAGGAAAAATGCGACATTTTATAGCAATCAGTTTTGCTAAGTCCTGAAGAGAAGAGAGACACATAGCGCAATAGTGCCACAGGACAAGAAGCTGAACCGTTAACAGTAGTTACGCTAGCTCCTTCCCAGCTCTCAGGATGACAGAGATATTTCTAACTCAGCATGGCAGAAAATGTAGCACAAGGTTACTAAAGCCCTTAGAGTATTTTGATGCAAAATTCCCCATGGAATAAATGGAGCCCTGTGTCTACAGTCATTTCATAGGCATGACAGACTCAGAAAATTAGCAAGGAGAGAGAAGGAAGAATTTATATTACTGCATTTCCAGTTCAGCAAAGAGCAAAACAAAATCAAAATAGATTTGCTCTGAGGTGAAAGTGACATAGTTCAGCAATAAGAACAACATATCAGATAAACTTTAAGGCTTGGAAAAATCATCCAATAATCTAATCTAGCCTCCTATGTAATACACAGGTCATAAAATTTCATTCAGATCAAGAGTTTTACTGGTACCCATTCTAGGCCTAATAACTTGCTCTGATTAAAAGCAAATTTTCCCAAATCAATTTCGTATGAAGAACAAGCAACCTGCAACAACTCTAAACATTCTCATTTCTTTTACAGTGTATGTCCATCTAGATTTGAGCAGGACTTCTCATATAAGCAACTCCACATATCAATCCCTGAAGAAATCTATTAGCAGCAATTAAATAGATTGTCCAGTTGAAACATTTAAGCCAGTCAGAAGTCTGATATAGTGAGGTGCGAGCATAACTATATATGGAAGATGATTTTGTTTGCTGATGATACGAAGCTGGGAGAAGTAGCTGACACCTCAGAGGGCTGCACTGCCATCCAGAGGGACCTGGACAGACTGGACAACTGGGCGGAGAGAAACCTCATGAAATTCAACAAGGCCAAGTGC
>JAUBNY010000407.1:186727-223714 GCA_032275445.1 Crypturellus soui | reverse complement strand
GCGTGTGCAGGGGGGTTGGACTAGATGACCTCTAGAGGTCCCTTCCAACCTTAGGCATTCTGTGATTCTATGATTATTATCCTAATGAATTTATGCAAGAAATGCACAGCACGTGGAGTAGCCTTCAGAAGCGGATGGCAGAATCGCTTTGGGAAATATACAGGAGAAGGTGTCTCTTCATGCACAGAGTATGGGAGGAGTTTAACCTAAAAGCAAAAGAAGCTTCAAACTGACCTGTGAATATGAACACTCTCTTGTAGATTTGGCTGTTTTTTTTTCCACCCCCCATCCCATAGGCCCTTCCTACAGGCAGAGAAAAATTGCTGCTGCGCAGCATATCCCACAACAGCCAGGGCAAAAGGGTCCGCATACGCTGTTCCGTGCCAGAACAGGCAGAACAGGAACTTGAATCCAGGTCTCCATCTAGAAGATGCCTCAGCTGTCACCACCTAAGCCAGGGAGGCACTACGGGCACATATCGGTCAGAAATTCTAACCAGATTTATTTTTCCTTCCTAAAATTTCTTCTCTTCCCTGTGCATCCATGATTTTGAACTCTGCTATATTCACACAAACTACACTAAATATAAAGGTATCAAGACCATAAATATTCAAAGTGTTATGAGGTAGAGAGAAGAGATGAAGCTTTATCAATTAAAATTCCATTTAAATTGACAAAGAAGCAAAGCAGACAACAGAACAAGCATCCAACAGTCAAGGTGCAGAAGCTGGAGTCACCCCTTTCACAAGTACCTTCCTTTCCGCTCAACCAAAATAAGGAAATAGAACATCCCCATCTGACGCAGGTGATTGGGAACAGTGATGCTGTACAACCCTGAAGACCATGGAATGACAAAATTGCATAATCCATTGAGAAGGTCTTTGTTTTCAAAAAAATCTACTTATCCTCCTAAAAAAGCTCAAACATTTCAATTAGTCTTACAAAGGATGAGATTCCTGCCCTGGTAGATATGTCCTTCACAAGCAAGAGAAGGCACATTTCTTCATGGATGTTTAAAAGACAAAGTGATCAACATTTCTCATTTTAAAGCAGATTGCATTTTTATTCAAGACAGGGGAGAAACAGATAAAATTCACAATAACCATCAGGAAAAACCAACAAGCCTGCAGTCATATTTAAATTCAGCGCTACCTACTGGTCACCCATGTTTCTATACACAGAGTTTTGTCAGTCTCGTTCATTTCCACACTAATAGATATTGACACACAGTAGTAACAAAACAGAGTTTGTTCGGAACTTGGGAGAACTTTCAGGTTGTTACAAAAGAAAAGCAATCTTTATATTTTTGTCCAACACGCTTGCAAGTGGGAGGAGCCAAAATGCTGCATGTTAGGATAAATCGACATGTTAACGAGTCCCAATTCCTCCTTGCAGTCACCGGAAGAAAGATTCAGCCCAGCACCTCCAGCATTGTCATAATCCCGCATCTGAATCAATGCAGTGCAAAAGTTTTTCAAATAAATAAATAAATAACAGCAGCAGTCCCCAAAACTAAAACATTACATGTAAAACATAAGTAAACATCTTTACAACATATAACTGTTAAATATAACTAAAAACATTTTAACCTAAGACTTCAGCCCATGGGGAAGAGCCTCACAAAATCTCCACAAAGTAGAGTTTAAGGGCACTAATGGTTTTGATAAGTGAATGTAGAGTTTTATGTACTCTCTTGGATGCAAGAGGTATTGGCACCTTCTGCTGAAGTCTTCCCTCCCTCCCTCTCTCTCTCCACACAGACTTTGAGTTTTCCCAGCACAGCTGTTTTGGGACTTGGGTGACCTTTTTCCCCCATCACATGCTAAACCAGCCCCCTAATTGAGTAAATGGTCCCACCAGCAGTCAGGCTGGCCAAGAGAAGGTGTTCTCTGCCTGTGTGTGGGATGGAAAAGCCTTCAACAATATTGCTGCAGAACTCTGCCACACCAAACTACACCCTAAAGCCCAAATGCAGAAATTATGAACACGAGTGACTTTGTGCACATCAGGTATTCCCATTGATCTCAACAGGTTTACTTGTACAGTGTGGAGTCAATCATTCATATAAGTAACCACACATTTATAGCCTATGTAGAGCATTCATCTGTAAGCATTTAGGTACATGCCTTATGCCTTTGAGTGACTGAGAAGTTCCCTGTATCCCTGGGTGCAGCAAAACACAGAAAAACGAACACATATTGTTCAAGTCAAGCACAAAGTACATGCTGAACCAAACCAGAGAATAACCGATCACCGACTGCAAAAGTACAAAACAGCCCAGGATATTCACCACTGTGCCAACACATGGCACGTCACACCAGCAGCTCATGAGACATTTCTCCATATGTTTTGCAGGACTACTTTAGCTCCGTATGTTTTGCAGGACTACTTTAGAGAATACTGTTTTGTTAATCAAGTACAAAGACTACTGCATTGTTTCACAAAACCTAGAGCAGAGTTTAGAACAAGACATATCCCTACAAGCTTTAATAAATACAGCTAATAATAATACATAGTTTAAATTATTTAACCTTTGCAATCTAAGTATAAACACTTCATACAAAAAAATCCTTTACTTTGTACATCTTGAAAAAAAATCACAGGAACATCTGTTTTGCCAAGGAGATACCTGTATGAAGAAATGATATGTTTTGAATACATTAACATTTCTATTTGCTGGGTAACGCTAGTTACCAAAATGTTCTCTCTCAGCCTACCACCTAGGACATCTTATTTTGTCATATTATACATATTTTGGCTCTGAATCCAAAGTTCAGAGCCACTTGAAATTAGCCACTTAAAGAGATTTCTGGTTATTAAGGCCCAAATCTGAAAGTGACTTCCATGTGCACACATCACCACAGAAAGCACAGAGCATCCAGCTGAGATCACTGTGGCATTGGGCACCAAAGCAGACAATCCTTCTCATTCTGCAAAACTTTTGTACAACAGCTTGCAATTCTCTCCCACTCCAAAGGGACATCCTTTCACTGCAGCCTGACCTAGAAGGGTAGAACAACTATTATGTTACCTTGGCAAAACCAGTTTATAATGCCCTGAAAAATCATTACAGTCCCTCACTGACTCGCAACCTTTTTTTTTATTTATTTTTTCTTGTGGTTTAGGACTCTTTTTTGCACAGTCCCAACCGAGCACTCATATCCATTCAGAAAGTCTGTGAAGACTCTTACTGCAGTGCGCTGCAGCTCAGAATTCCATTTCATTGCCTACAAAACAGTCAGATGTTGTCCTTGGGGTTATAATTAGTGATGTAGTTATTATCTAATGATATGGTCAACTTATCATTGTCTGAGCAGCTTCAGAACACTAAATAGTGGGGCATCTTAATAGCCAGCTGGCATCGTCCTCCATGAAGGGATGCCCTCAATGTGCACAGGGTGACAGGAGGGATACTTTGCTTATCAACATTTGCTGATACCACTTGGACATTCCACTGCTAGACTGCTGCAGTTTCAACTTCCTTGTGCTCTATGTTTCACTTCTTTTTTTAATTTAAAGTTTAATATGTTAATTAAAAACATTCTATCAAAAGAAATAAAAAGGCACTTGATATTTCTCTTTGGCTCAGTAGAGGCGCTCTGCTAGCAGCTTCCCAAAGTTGCTATCTCTCCATCTGATGAATAGTTGGCATCCTTGAGGTACTTATTCATGTGCAAAAATAAGAGCTTCATGTATTTACCAGCTGCAGTTCTCAAATTGCTCTGGTAAATGTGCAAAATCCTTCACCAAGTAGAGTCTCTTAAGTATAGAACAGCACACTCCACAAGGCTTTTTCCAGGGAAGAGCTCTGATCACTTCCACAGTCTTTATTCCAAGTCTGTTCTAGCTCAGTGTTCTTTAAACCTGGGAAAGCAGAGGCAGGAAAATTTTATAAATGAAAGATAACAGTCACTAATTTCAAAATGCAGGATCTATTCCATGCTATGTAGTTTTCTATTTTTATCCATTTTACTTTTCCAAAACTATAGCGAAAGGGGCCTTATTTATTTTGCTTAAGCCATTGATTCAGTCATTTTTTTCTCAATTCAAATGGTAATAAAGTTAGAGCCACCCCTTCCTTTAAGGAGACTTTTGAAAAAAATTAGCAAATATAAACCAAACAATCAAATAGCTTCTTTTTCCTCACCCGCATGTGGTGTGATGAAAGTAAGAAGATAATATATGCAAAAAAACAAACAAAAAAAACCCCAAACCAACTATGACAGAGAAAGCTGTTTTCAAAATAAGATGTTTTAAAGAAAAATTGTCCTCATTTAGAGTATCAAAATAAGATTACTCTTTTGAAGCAGAAATAAAGCAGAGAGAGAAATGCACATACACAAAGATTAACACTTTGTTTACTTCTAGATATTATGAGAAAATGCGTGAGTAATGTACTTTTCAACTGTTTTTGGATAGAATCAGTCAGGTATAATACTTACAGGTTATAGTCTGCATTACACCGGAGTTCCTTCTGTATAAGACGGAGTAAGAACTGTAAAGATAGCAACAACATCAACATATGGAAATAACTACAGAGATAAGCCAATAGGCTAAGATTTCAGATACAATGCGCACTGTTGTTCAAAGACTTCCTCATTTGAAACATTACCCTGTAATGTCCAAAGTTAAATAAAGTAAAAATAATAAAAAAAATACTTTGGAAGAGGAGTCTGCATCATGAACAGGCAATAGACAAATCTGCATGTCAAAAACAGTGGCTTTCCAAGGTTACTTCAGTAGCAGAGCTGGAAAGAAACCAGTAGAGGGAACTCAAGACTTCAATAAAACATGGCAGATACCTACATGCTCCAAAAGTTGTATTTTAGGTGCTGTTCTGAAAAAACTCTGTGTATGAAAATAAGTGTATAATTAAAACTTTTAAGTCAGTCATGTTTATTTGCACTTGTAGGATTAAGACTGTCAAACTCAAAATTTGAGGATTCCCAAAGACAGAACTTATAAGCTTCTTTATCCTCAGAGACTCACAGTCATAAATGGAAGTTTCCTCAATATTTTAAGCACTGATAACCTAATATTTCAGAGGTGTATGATAACCATGTGAGATACCCAGATATCTTTGAAGAAATAGCAGCCAAAAAAATGGCAACTATTTCTGCTACTGCAAAGAACAAGATTTACAAAAAGCAGGATTTATCTCAACAACACAGAGTTGATGCTCTCAGGAGCACAGAACTTTACAAAGGCATTTTAACAGAATTTATAAAGCTGCTGACTACCACTAAGAACACCCTTCAGGTACTTTCTAATTAATTAATTTCCAGATATTTCATATCTTAAATATGTAAAAAAAGAGGTTTAAAATTTTGGGCTTGACTTGAGTTTAGAGAAAATAAACAAGCGTCTCAGTCCAAACTTCAAGCAAATGTCTTTTTCCTGCGCTAGGCATGCGCGGTCTGATGGCCTTGGTAGCAGCCCCTCCGCAGGGCACGCACAGCGGAGCAGAGCGCTGCGCAGGCACCTCGTTTCATGTAGGCACAGCGTGAAGGGAGTGGGGAGCATTCGCCAAGCACCTCTTGGACACCCTGCCCTTTTATGAGCACTTCCATGCAGGACTTCAGAAGGAGAGAATAAGTGACACTTTGGGAGACCCGAGGTAGCTAGCACAGAATTATGCTCTACTGGACAGGAACAACCATAAAGATGGTTTGAATGCCTGCCAGGAAAATCCATGGCAAACGAAATTGCAGCCTACAGGTTCAATTATTTGGGTGTGTAGAAAGACTGACTTTAAAGGTACAGCAAGACCCTCCTTGGCTCATCTTGTGTTGTCTTTGGTCTCTAAAGGAAAGCAGGGCAAGCCACAAAAAAAAAAGCCTTTTCAGATCATCTATCCATCCTACTTTAATCAAACAGAAGGAAAAAAAGACACAGATGTACTCTGCACTAAGGCACCATTTGTGTGCCGCACTCCTTTCCTAAGCATCTGCTCTCTGGCACCGTCAAAAGTTACCATGCCAATCTTTGGTTTAACCTAGTACACCAGTTTTAAGAGCCCATCTGGAGAATGTTGCATATTAACTTCCAACAGCTTCATTATCATAGTGATTTTGTTAATAGAGCAATGTAGCGAAACGTTCATTACTGCTTCAGTAAATTGTCTTAAGGAAAAAAAAATAGAAGCAAATTTCCTGAGAGCAGAATCTGAGGTATCTTTTAGGCCTATATGGGAAGGTTTACTTACAATTATGTCTGTTAATCTGCTCAGCCAGCAATTTACTTCTGTAGATTGTACAGAAACTGGAATGCATCAGAACTAATCTGCATTTTTGATTAAAATTAAATGGGAATTTCAAAACAAGCAACTTTGCTGTTTAACTGAAAACTGCCTGTACAATTGGAATACAAGTTTCTTACAAGAGAGAAATTTTCAAATTTTCAATTTGAAATTGCAAAAGAAAAAATACATTTTAATATAAATAACTTGTCATGAAGGAAATACATAATTCCATAGTATTTTTAGACTTACTAGCAAGGCACATGCATCCGCAACCATCAGCATGTAAAACACATTGTTCCAACCAGATGGGGAGATGAGACCAGCTAAGAGAGGTCCCAAAGCTGCACCTAAAATTCAATATCGATATTGTCAGCATGATGCAACGTAAGATTTACTATGAAGAAAAACAGCTATTCTCAGTTAGAGTATCAATTTTCCACCTCCTTTCCTTAACTCAGGATTACCTTATGTATTAAAAGGACCCAGGAAACACAAGATATTATTGGCACAGTTGTAGGCCAATGCACATTGGAGAAGCTAGACGACTAGAAGTTTGAGAAATGCCATCCTTTGGCTCAAAAATGCTCATCCAGCATGAGGATGAATCCTGCTGAATTCTCTTCCATGTGCCAGAGCAAAGGGTGTGACAAACATCCTTGAACTCAGAAACAGCCCCATGGCATCTGTGCAGCTTTGCCATCTGTGCACCAGCATCAGTCTACCACCCTCTTGCCTGCCCTGTCAGGTCTGGGACCACAAGGAAGCTTAAGGCTAGGTTAGTTCTATTCCTCTCTTCCAAACTGTGCTGAATTATAGCAAAATGGGAAATGGAGAAAAGCCATTTTCAGAAAGATCATTTGGTGGCTAAAGACCCTACAGTGGCTAAGGCAGAGCTCTGGCTCACCTACAGATCCTGTTCCATCGATGATTGCAGTCACTGTGGACAGGGCTCTTGCATTTCCTTTCAGGCTTTTATGGGTACCCTGAAGGGACAAAGACTCCTTAGAACCATTTTGAGATGAGCTTAGAAAAAGTCCCTACAATAGCATTTAGACCCTCTACAATAAATGCACATAGTAAAGTTGCTTTCAATATCTGAGCTCAGATCCATTAATCACTACTTCGAAAAGCCCTCCACACCAACCTATCACCTACATAATTTCCCTTTATTAAATCACATCCTTTTAAAAACAAGAACAAAAAAGCTTTTGTTCTGCAGGCTGGGGATTCAAGTAGCAATGACAGCACTTTGCAGTGTGCTATAAGGCTGTATTCATGACCATCATTTCCTCTTCTGAGAACTCAAAGCTCTGCAGAACAGAAAAAGATCACTATCATAACAGGAATACTGGAGCACTAGAACTACAGTTATAAACCAAAATATTCATATTCATTCAGAGAATTCTTGACCCAGAAGGCACTTTTCATTTGCCATTTTAAAAGACAGCTGTTTAGAACAAAAAACAAACACACAAACAAAAACAAAAACAAAAAAACTCTCACAAAAATTACTTAGTAGTCAGATAGGAGGAGAAAAAAAAAATCACTACTTTGCTTTTGCTCATATCAGGGGGTTGTTTGTTGCCATCTGAGAAATTAAATCATGGTTTCAATTCCAATTCTCTAATTGTCTTCCCATGAAATAGGCTCTTGTGGTATCTTGTACTATTTCTAGCTTGCAGTCCCTTTCACAAGGATATGGAATAAAAATGTGCAATGCATAGTGGTCTTCTTGCCAAAAGTTCTGGGCCAAAGACAGGGTTTCAGAGGAAGTATGGAGACTGTGGCACTGCTTCTTTGTCTGTGCTTAGTGTGTTTGTCATTAGAGAACTTTTGTCTTTTGCTCTGTGCCCTCATGAGCCTGGACCTTTGAGGGCAACCTTCAGAAGCCCAGCTAATGAGAGGTATGAGGGTCAGTGCTTTCACATGGCACTTGTAACTGAGAGACCTTAACCAGATGTATCCAGATGGATGTACAGGCAGCTAAAGTAGCAGCAAAACAAAGGGCAGAAGGTAGCATAGAAAAAAGTAAAGGTATGTGTCACATGTAACTTTTTATGATGATGGGAATTAAGTCTCCAGCTCATTTCACACACACATACCCCTCCTTTCTTGTTTAAAGATGCAAAGTATAAAAGGAAGCAGAAAGAAGGCATCTATACAGAGACTTGCCCTTGCATGCAAATTCCACATTCATCTTGGGCTGTCAGCTACAATACTCTCTCTTTGGTCTCTCTTGTTAGCAGACAAGAATAATTTAGAAGCCCCTCAAAAGTATTAGACTAATTCATACTAACACATAAACACTAAACACAATCTCAGTTGCTGAATTCAATGCTCCACCTTACCCAGCTCCTTAACTATTTGCTTAGAGTCAATGCAGGCCTTTCACTAAGCACCCTGTAGAGGCTAGCAGGCTCTCTCCAGAAGCCAAACTTGCTACACTGCAAAATGAGAGAAAGCCAAACTCACCAAGTCAGCAGAGACAGCAGTAGTGATGAGCGCATAAGGTCCATTCACCAGGGCACCACTGATGAGCAGCATCACTGTTGCAAATCGGACAAAGAGGAGGAGATGTGAGTTGCCTGGAATGAACACCAGCTGTAACAGGAGATGACATTGCCTGCAGTTCTCAAATAGCTTAGATCATTCCTGGCCTCCCCTGAATTCCATTCCATTCCAAAATGGGGAATGCAGGAAAAGCTGAAGTATTTCTGAAATGTTTACTCCATGAGGGGAATTTCTAATAATATAAGATAGGACTGGGTCAAAAAACTCTTTATTGATCCTGGTGGTTCAGGACAAGGAAAAGCCTAACCAAACTGGACCACAAGAGCAGGGGATGCTCACAGAAGCCAACAATAATTCCCTTCTTGGCTTGTGCAGCACCAAACACCAGAGGGCCCAAAGACTTAGCAAGGACCCTGGATAGGTGAGCTATTGCTGTCAGCACCTGTCTCTTAACTCTTGTTTTGAGGTAACAGACAGAAAATGCAGTGAATTCAGCCTATACCAAGTAAAGCCAAAGTTCCTTTCAAAAAGTGGTCTTTAAACATTGCTGACATTCAGCATAGAGAATACAGTAAAGGCTGTGCTGACGTTACAAGATCCAGAAAGAGACCAAAGGATATTAACTAAATCACCTTTCTCTTGCTACCCTTTATTTATTTCCTAGCCCCTCTCCCTACTCCATGAACCAAAAAAAAAAAAAAAGCAGGTAATTTGATTTTCTTTCCCTCTCAGGGAGAAAAAATAAAAAAAAAGGAAGGAAAAAAGGCAAAGGACCATAAATGCAAAATTTACATAAAGCCAGGCAGAAAATGAGTTAAAATACTCACCTATAGTAGCCTCAAGGCCCATTTTACTGACTGCTGAAAACATGTACAACTGTGGTAAAGATGAAAAAAACAGACATGCTAGAATACAAATATAGGATTAATCCTATGGACTCTATTTGCTTTGTGTTAACTAAAAGCATCTTAGCTGGTACATGTGAAAAGCAGCTCTGTTTTCCTATATTTTTATAAAAACCCTGATAGACCATAACATGATGGTTGTTTCATTGGATTGGAAGACAAAGTAAGAAGTATGCTCCTATTCTCTAGTATACCCTCTCAGAAGAACGGGATACATGATAAGACCATTCAATTTTAAACTCTCTAGCTGCCAGCTCACAACAGCATCAAAATTCCTAAAGAAAAATGCACCTCATACGCACAGCTGTCAGTTTTCCAGCACTAACTGCACAGTAATTTGAGCAGTTAAAATACTAGCTAAAAGCTGGACAGCACATTTTACAAAAGAGTAATAGATTTTCTATAGAATCTCACAACATGTAATGCACTGGACCTGTCTGTTTAGTAAGGTCAGCCTAAATCTCTACCTTGACTCATATGCTCAAGTTTACAGGCCAGTTTTTCATCTGTCATTAATTTTGCTATTAGAGTTAGCAGATGCTTTTTTCTATGGACAATGCTGACAGAGTCTCAGGGGCAAACTCTTACTGTGGGTGCTGCCAGCAGTAACATCATTCCGCAGGTTGATGCCCTTTTTTCCAGCCGATCTGAAATTAAGCCAGCCAGAATTCCACCTGAAATAAAAGTTAGATATGTGAGGGGCATGCTCTGTGCATACCTATACAATAGGTACTGGATATATTTAACAAAACCCAACCCACATTACAACAATATAGCATAGTTTTAGTTCGGATAGGTGACTGACAATGTAATTTGTATTTAGTAATATCCTTATTAATCCAACTAGGTTTGATGTAGAAAATAACCACTGCAAATAATTCATTTTCTTTACTGCAAGGCCAACTGAATAGCCAGGATGATGTAGACAAGAGGATAGAGAATAGAAATATTTAAAAACCACTGTGGTGCTGCTTTGAAATGCAGCATGCCTTGGGACTGGGTGCTGTGTGCCTGCATTCTGGTATCCAGCTGTGTCCAGCTAAGGGCTCAGTAAAGCCAATTTCTTAACTCCTCACATGCAAAAATAAGCTCAGCTCCAGCATATTATACGCTGTATTCTGTGCATGATTCATCACAAACAGGGAAAACAAGAGTTATATTAGCTATGGTAGCAAACGACATTTTTTCTTGTCTCCCGACAGTCACTCCGGCAGTTTAAGACCTCCTGCTTCTTGTGCTTGTAAATGACTACATACAGGAGCAGTAATGGGAGTGTGGCAATGGCACAGGATTAGAGCTGGCTAGAAGGTCTGGAGGAAGTTTTCGTTAAGACTAGCAAGTACAAGTTGTATGTGCCACACAGGTTTTTCTAAACTGGTCTGATTAAGAATGAAATATTAAACTTACCAAAGATTCCACCCACATCAAAGAGCGTAGAAAGATCCCCAGCTCTTTTGGCATCAAGATGTTCTAGCAACAAAAATAAAACATTTGTCTTATTTCAAGACTACAAAAAGTACACAGCTCAGTACAATCTTGTCAGGCTAGGGTAAAGGTATCTTACAGCTATACTGTTTATTCACAGGATAAGCTACAGTAAGGTATTCTTACTTATTGATATGCATCATGTAAGAATATATTGCAACTGGTTATTCAGTGATACATTTTTTTGGATATATATGCATAGCAGGGCATTTTAACACTCTAAGTATTAACACAATCCAAGCAATAAGGCTGATTGTTTATTAATGTGTCAGATATATTCCAAGTTTAATGATCAGATTCATAACAGGTAACAAATACCTGTAAGTTAAGCTTTTTCTTTTAAAATTATGATTAGCATACATTTGGATCACTCCCTGAGCCTTGTTCTAGAGACCAGTAATATTCATAATTACATTATGTCTAGCCCCCTGCTTGGCATAGCATAAACTACACAGTTTATGGGGACTCTAAAGAGATCAGTGTTTGCATATACTCCCACTTAGCATAAACTTTCAAAAGGAACTGAATTTCTGAACTTCTTTGGTACTTTTTTTTTAAAAGTTTGAGAAAAACACTCAAAAGAAAAGTAAGCGCTAAAACAGTGGTGTCACTCAAAATGAATCAGCCAAAGTACAGATGGGAAGACTGTTCTAAATATCATCAATTCTTCTATTAACAGGTGGCTGCTTTCAAGATATATACTCCTGTAGGAGCACTGATTGTTTGAAGCCCACACAGGAATTTAGGTACAGTATTTGCAACTCTATGCATCTTCCTTTGACATTTAACCTGCCTCTCTCTGCTAGTTGTTGCCATTATACTTGTCTACCACAGCCTTTTTAGGTAGCTGGGGGTTACACAATGATTCATAAGAACATCAGTTTCTCCAGTTAGAGAAAATTCTTTCCTCTGTATTCTACAGCACAAAAGAAAATAGTAGTAGTGCACAAATAAAGAAAATTATTTATATTTTTGGTATGCTTTCAGAAAAGGTACTTTATAAAATAAAAATATTATTATATTTTTAAGTGTTTAATCTAAAGTAAAGTTTGTGATTGACTCTTGAAGAGCTGAGGGCACACCACTGTGGTTTCTCTCCAGCTACTGTAGCAAAGGTAGCTTATTTCAGAAGCAATGATGTTTATTTTCTTACTTATTTCAAGCTCATATTTTCAAACACTATTTAGGCTTAATTTTGTTCTCTCTTACTGTCATACTTACCTACATTTGTGATATAGAGGGGAAGCCAGAAGAGAAAAGTATAGCTCACCAATTTTGCAAACAGAAGACAAAGAGAGAACTCTATGACCCCCTAGGAGAATAAGAGGAAATAGGAAGTTAGAACCTTGATAAATATTTCTGTTTGTTTGTATCAAAGATCAGTTCAAAAACTGTTTCTAAGAAGTACTTTATGCTTTAAGTTTCTCTCAAGAATTCTTAAGAAGCTTTCTACCCTTACAAGTATAACACTTACAGTGAGAACAGACTGGTATTCTATTTGTACACTTTTTTTCCTCTTACTTGTACTTAACTTACAAAAGAGAGAACATTAAAAAAAATAAGGAAAGATTTGATTCTGCTGGGAAACCTATATCACTTAGTTTAATCATGTAAAGATTTTTTATATATCAGTATAGCAGGATTACAGTATATACCAGAGAAATACATATACCAGTATATACTAGAGAATGAAGTATATTTTGTGTTTTTCAGACCTGTTTTTTTTTTTTAAGATAAAGATAACCTCACTTGCTGCTTAATGTTTTACATATAGCCAGTTATCAGTATGACACAGGCCTTCAAATCGGTAGGTGACAAAACCACATCAGACATGGTAGATGCTTATTTAAAATATTTGTTCCATCTTCTTTCCTGCTGGGTATATGAAAGGTGTGCTTACTGCATAGAGGTGCCACTAAATTGCCAAATTAACCTATCTACATTCCCCTCGCCATCTGGCATCTCTCAGCCAGAGACAGATTTTTCAAATCTGTGGTATGGTGCACTGCAGTTATCTACAGGGCCAATATAGACATGCACTGACTCCACATATATTCATGATCCTCCCTAACATCAGGCAGGAAAAATAGAGTTTCAAGGTAGCAACTTTTTTTAACTATTACTTTCATTTTTTTCTATGAAAACCAGTTGAGACAGAGAGTTGAGATGGGACAAAAAGTGAGGATACAGCAGTTGGGTGCTGGGGGCTTCTTCCTTTACCTTTACATTTGATCCAAATAAATTTGGGTACGATTCTAATTGTGCTCCCTAGTGCCAGATTGTCCCTGAATTAAAAGAGCTTCTTTTTTCTTCTTTTCCAGCAGTCTGAATGCTGGGGTAGTTTGTCTTCTCTGTATTAGCTATACAGGAGATTTAAAAACAATTTTCAGGAGTGTAAAGGGAAGCTATGGAAGGAAGTTTAGATGCAGAGAAGAGAAGCTCAAGTGCTTATAGACTTATCCTGCTCTTCCCTTCTCAATCCCCACATGACATGCGGGGATATTTTCAAATCAGATTAATACTGTAAACTTTTGCAACACAGGCTGTGTGAGTACTACTTATATCTTTTTTTTAATCAGTTTTTGTAGGTAGACATTTGTAATTTTTAAGATGCTACTGATGTCCTTACATTTACTGGAGAAGAGGGTCGTCTTGAGGCAGTTTTCATTTCCCCTCTGAGAAGATGGTACCTCATCACATATATCAAAATACTGCTTTACATACACGAGAGCTGCCAACCCAAGCTCTCGATGCACTGCTAATGCCACCTACCTCCCCACTCAGAACTGCAGGAGAAATACGACTGTTGGAGGAACAGGCAAGAACAGCCTATGTACTCACAGGTATTCGCAAGGCTCCAAAGAAGCTGATAGCTGATGTCCCTTGTCTACTTTCTGCAGTGACTGCAGTGCCAGAGTTCAGTGACACAGTGCAGTTTTCGCTGTCATTAAGCAAATGCTGCATTTCTGGATCCTGTAATTTCCCCCAGCAACAACATACACAAAAAAGGGAAAAAAATATATTAAACACATATCAAATAAGAAAATCATTCCAAAATAATTTTAAAATACTGCATATGTTTTTATTACAGAAAGTTACGTCTTCTTAAATGTCTTTATTTGGATCTATAAAGTATATAGAGAAACAAGCCTGTTTGTGCCCGAGAGTGTACACTGCATTATCTAATCGAGTCCCTGTTATATTCTGGCAGATTTTAAGTTGCAAAAAAACACATATTTAAATGTGGCTTAACAAAATCTTCAATCTTCCCTTACACAACTACATAGCTAGTCTAACTAGAATCGAAAATCTACTGGGTATTAAAACGTATTTCTCTCTAAAACCATGTATAATCTACCTGCTGTACCAATATTAAGTTCCTTCTTTAGGCTTTATTCATAAAACGCCCTATTCATTGATTTAAATAGAGATAATATTTTCAGGTGAGTTAGGGACCGGGGGTGCTTTGTATTAACTGATAATTTTTTTCACATGTTCTTTTTTTTTTGAGCACTGCAATCTGCAAATTAGAAAAGTCTTCATTTTCCTGCCCTAGGAAGAATTGTGCTTTAATAATTTCACTGTCTGCTAAGTATACTTGTAAAATATGTTTGTGGCTGGATCAGGATGACCTGTGTTATAAAATTCTATCCACTCACAGCACTGAACTGAATTCTCAGAACAGACCTTGAAATTTACACTTCACAGCTGTACATAAAGAAATTTCAACTTTGCCAACTGAGAAAAAGGAGAGAATGTGGCCGTTCTCACTTTCACCTGCCTACTCGGGCACTTAGCTAGCTCTGCTGTCTTAGCAGCTAAAGATGCATTCTACATAGTTTTCCTTCTCTCAGTTGCTGTGCATTTGAAAAAAAAAATAGTGAAAAATTATCACCCACATATTTTTGGCTGTACATTAGCAAAAATAAAATGGTACATCATTCCATTTCCAGCAGCAATTACAAAGATGAAAACCCTCTGTGTACCTGAACCTGGACACTTAGTATAGTTTTAGAAGCTACCATGTGATATCCAAAATATTTGTACAGGTTTGGCTGATAGGATGCAGAACCTTTTGGAGACCCTGCAACCTGCAGAAGCAAGAACTGTAAAACAGGAAAAAGACATGTAGGGATGTGTTAAATGGCACTGTACACCTACATTATCACACCTTGGTCACTCCATCAATACTCATCCTCTGAATTACTGGGGCAACATCAACACTTTAATTACTTAGCAATTCGAACCACCAGTTAGTAATACTAAAAGATATGCTGACAACTTTACTCAGCCAAAATCCCCACTGGAGTAAATGGAAGATATGCCTGGATAGAGACTAGATGAATCTCACACCCCTTATACAACAAACCTAATCAGAACTGTCTGAGATAATACTGCTCATTTCTTGAACAGGTGACTCTAAACCTAATAAAGAGGGCTAAATACCAAAGCACAAGTGACCAATGTGCAAATACCTTGTTTCAACAACTCACACTGAAGAAATTTATTGACAATATGGGTTTTTTATGTTGCATGTATCTGGATTTAAAAAAAAACAAAAAACAAACAAAAAAAAACCACAGAAGTTTACACTTGGCTGAGACTGTTCAGTTTTGTCAGCTTGACAGATCATGTGATCAGCCATATGGCACACTCTTGATCTCTGGGGAAGGATTCATTATCCCCCAATTTCTTCCTTTTAATTTTGAAGAGGCCAACCTGACACAAACAGTAATGGACATGTGGAGTTACTCAGGCCACACAGCAAAAAAAAAAAAAAAAAAAAAAAAAAAACCACACGCTTTTCAGTCACTGCATAACCTGAATATTTGCTTTCTCTTTTTATTGTAATTGAAGCAGTCAATGAAAAAACACCAAAAGCTGCCATCCTAGTGTGCTTCGAGTAAACCAGCTCATAAATGTTAACCATCTGCTGTTTCCACAGACACAAAAGTAAGAGTAATAATCAACTCCACACATCTGGAACAAAACAACTGTAAAAAGTAGAGTTCAACTCTACTTTGACAGAAGTAAGACCCTCTATCACAGGCACAAAAACAGAGGTCCCAAGCCAAGACAATCAGATATTTTTTATAAACCTTATTTGTATTTCATATTAGATATAAACATTCCAGCTAATAGGAAGGAGAAAAAAAAAAAAAGACTATAAAGAATATAAACAAGCAGAATGCAAGCACCAAGCGCCCTCATGCTTCACTGTCAGTGTTGTCTCTGTTGAGCTGGGAAGTGCGAGCGGCTACGCTGCATTTGCCCGTGTGTCTGCAGACTCTTTGCAGAGGCGACTCTAAAGGTGCCAAATAGCAGTACTAAAAAACAGAGTTAACAGAGTCAGTTTTGCCTACTAAACTGCTAACTACATTTTAGCGCTGTAATTCTTACAGTATCTTCCTTATTTTCCAGCTGGCTGTGGGATAATATTGACAAATTATTTTTGGGGGACTGCTCCTGAGCAGCCCAAAATGAAGAAGAATAAGCTGAATAAGGAGTGAGTTGTACACAGACTGTTCTGGCAGAAACAGAGAGTCAAAGTCACAAATAAAATGTTTCCCTAACAAAAAACTTCAAAACCTTTTCATCAGCACTGATTATTATTCTGTGGGCAGAGAATGAAAAAAGAACATGAAGTTTCTGTTTTCCCATAAAAGTCTTAAGAATTAAAATAAATAAATAATATATATATATATATAGAAATATAATAAAAAGGTAATCCTCACAGTATGTGTTTCCCAAGGGCAATGAATACAAATAAAATACTTGAAATGGGAAATTTTCACATCATGTTCATCCTCAGTTAAAATTTGGTTTTGTCTATCAATGTGCAAATCCAGAGTTCAGTTTCCAGTGAGAATTACCAGCACTTACACTTACAAGTTTTAAGCAGGTTTCCTGTGAATAACTGCTCATATTTAGAACTCTCTGTCTCCATGCATAATCCTGCAAGTACATACATCTATTACATTAATAAAGGAGTGAAGTGAGAGAGCAAGGAGCTGACACACAACAGAAGTAGTTAAAGATTGCAAATGTGTTATCTTGAAAACATTTTGTATTGCATTTCTTTTTGTTGGAATTTAAACTAAAATTGAGTAATCATGTTATCATATTCAACTTGGTTATCAGCACATAGGTTAGATAACTCTTAATGCTCCTGTTCAGCATTACATTTGAATATGAAAAAGAAAACAGATTTTCAGCTTTCTAAAACAATGACTAACCTTTACCAACAGTAAATCTACTGTAAATATTCCCTGTGAACTTATTCTATATGAGGAAGTCTTCCATACTTTTCAAAATAGATATTACATTTTACCTGAGATTTGCCACTTTCCTTAGCATTTAAGGTTGGCATCTGGACTCTGAATCGACTCGCACCATTCAAGGAGGCTTTAGAACTCTGAAAGAGCGGAGGGAAAAACAATAAAGTTCCTGCTACCTTCTTTTTTTTTTTTTCAAGCTTATGTCAGTGTTAATCATCTCTTAACAACAAAAGTCTCTGCGTATCAGACTGTAAACAAAGCCCCAAATGGAGTATCTCTAATGTAATCACTTTAAAAAAAATATTTAGGAAGACTTATTGCAATCTATATATAAAACGGTCAGGACCCCTACTTGACGACTGATTTCATACTGTTCTTGTACACAGAAACAATGAATCAAATACAGCGTACAGTCACACCATTCTTAACATCTTGAACAGTTTTTTTCACTACTGAATATTCACTGGCATTTCAAACCTCTATTTGCTAATTAGCAAATTACTTCAATAGCAAATACAGAAGTTGAGCTGATTTTCTGTGAGGAAAAGCTTTTCTTTTTTTTTTTTTTTTTTCACTCCCCTATAAAAAGCTTATGCTATTATCTTATGCTTGCTCTAGTCTTCCTACTCAGCAATGGCCAAGGGGCAAGCAGGGTAACGAGGAGAGGCTGTGCTTCTGGGGAGCTCCAAACAGCAACTAAGGCCACGGTCGGTATTGTAAGATGTATCGGAGTGCAGAGTGCGTTGAAATTACAAAACAGTTTAAGTCAGAGCGAGCTCCAATTTCCCAGACAGCCTTGCTGCAACCTGCTCCACTGTCTCCCTCCAGGCAGCTCTGGCAGAGGCCTTCCCACAAATCACACCCATCCACATTCTGCACATTCCTTCAGGCCCCAGGGGAATCTTGGCAAATAATACTGCTTTCTATATATTCTGCCTATTAACATAAGCACTCCTTGGAAAATGTCAGTCCCAGGATCCTGGGTTGAAAGATTTTCTGAAACAATCTATGATTCTTTTGCTAAATTTAATGTACAACTTGCATGTAGTTTGCAGCCAGGTAAGAATAACCTATGCAAAGACTACAAGAAGCTTTGTGCAGTTCTTCAGGGATAAGCTATTTGTTTGCTGGGTGTCTGATTACATCCTGAATTCCACATCAAAGATAAAAACAAAATGAAGAAATCAGAAATGAATGCCCATCCTAGACATTTCAATTCAAAGTGAAGTACTCAGCAGTTCTTGACCAACAAAAATTCAGGGATGTATCTTGGAAGTTTCCTTTAGACAAGCTGCCATTCATTCACATATCCCTCTAAGAAGGCAAAAATTTATGAGGTGAGGGGAAGTATAAGGATTTTGGCAGTCCAACGCTGTGTACAGACACAAGCAATCCTTGGCATTTATGCTCCAAAATAAACAAACAAAACCCAAACCCCCAGGCTCTGATAAAACATTTTTTTTTTCTTACAGAAAATTAGGCTCTTGTTGGAAAAATGGTTTACTACAATCTATATGGCAGAAAATCCATTATCTACAGAAAAGTCATCTATATCTTTATTCAGCAAAACAGCAGCGAAAAAAACTGAAACTTTCATTTAACTGTCAAAAATAAGATTTACTGTGGTAAGGAAGAAGTGTCTGGGGATAAGGACTAGACTGAGGAGGCACATTTAACACTTAGAATTTTTTTCTGCCTTTCAGAAGATAAAAAATATAGTCTGTTATCTTTTAAATGCACAAATATTTTTCACAGGAGTTTAAAAGAACACTTTTCTTGGAAACACAAGCTCATGTTGAAGAAAGTTTCTAGAACATAGAGGTCTGTATGAACATTATGCAACTAACATGTATACCTATACTGTGAGAAAAGTGATCAGAGACAATAAAAATGTTCAAAATTATCATGTTTTACAATTGCTATTAAATCTAATCTCCAATGTCCAGTGTCAAAGTGTGCTAATGCATGATAAAACACAATGACTTCTTGCATTTGTCACAGGTAGTACATTTTACCACACTTAAATTATTTTGAAACAAACTGCAAATTGATAAATCTGAGCAAAGGTGAATACAGGAAAACAAAGAACACCTCAAGAAACTGGTGAAGGAAGCATGAGAACTGCATATCCAAGGTGCTCTACTCAGCTTTCCCTTGCCCTTCTGAGCAACTCAGTAAAATGAGATCACTCACCATTGTAAACTCTGCAGAAATACTGCACTCATGAATATGCTGCAAATAAACAGTGGATCAAATTCATCCAGGACAGTAATATCACAAAGAGATGAATATGATCTATAAATCTTAAGATAACTCTATCCAAAAAAAAATCACTCATGTTAAGCATATATTGTAGTTGTGTTTAACCCACTTCATCTTACTACAATGAAGTTCAGTTTTTGGTAGTAACAGGCACAGCTGCCTGCATCTAACCAAAAATTTGTCGGAAGTGATCTGCTATAGCATTATCAGTATAGCAAATATACACATACATGCATACGTGTGTGTATATATACATATATACACACACACACACACATATATATACACACACACACAAAATTATATATAATTTTTATTCTTTAAAAGGATTTCTAACTATTGGCAAAAGTACACATGTTGTTTTGCTTCTCAAAATGACTGAGCACAAAATGACAGTTATTATTTTGTGCCTGCCAGCAAATTCTACTCCTTGCTCAGAAAAGCTGATTTTTTTTTTGTTCCAAGTTATAACATAGTCTACCTTATTATGTAAACCTTTCTTAAGCAATCAGATATAGTGACTAACACATCTGCATTTTTAGGATACTTTACGGAACTCCTACTCTTATCTTAGCAATTTACTCAGATCATAAAACCCTCTCCCCACAGTGAATGAAACTGCAAGGCATATTCATTAAGAATTTATAATCCACTGTACTTTGCAGACCACACAGGGTTGAGCAAGGTATTCATGAAATTCAAATGGCAAACAGCTTCCTGAGACAAAGGCAAAACTTAATCTGAGAAAAGTGCAAGGAGAGTGGGGAAGCGATTTACAAATCCTCTCCAACAGCTGCAAATGCAAATATATGGCATGGGGAAATGAAAAGCAATGCCCTTGGTTCTCCTCTGGAGAGCAAGGTTTCCAGGGAAACAGCAGGGCAAATGCACTGCTGTACAATGAGCCTGCATGTTGTACTGCCCCAGAGAGCCCTTAGCGCTGCCCTGGAGAAGATCAAGTCAAATGATGTCCCCTTTCTGGGAATGGATGGAGGGTTGGTGAATGAAAGGGAAAAAAAAGCTCCCAAAATGACAGATTTTTATTAAAAATATCATGCTGAGTATTATATTGAATGTCACTTTTCCTATACTAGCTCTTAGTGAAATATGTGAGCAATACATTAAGCAGATTTCTTTAATTATGCTTTCCAGTAAATCTATTTGAAGTAAATGCTGGACATCTATAAAGCTTAACAGAATATTTTGTAAAAATATTTTAAACACAGCCAGAATGTTCTCAGGAGCATTTCTGAACTACATAAAAGCCAAAGGTGAAAAAAATTCTTTTAAACATCTCTAAGATTCAAGTATTCTCATATTGAACTAAGTTATCTTTAAGAAATAAAAGAGAATTAAATGAAAAACACAGAGCTTATTGTGAATACATCTTATCTCCCAGTAACACACTAAGAAAAGGAGCTCTATAGACCACTAAAAACACATGCTATAAAAGACAAATTACCTTCAGTTACTGTTCAAGAAAAAGGCAGCACTTAAAATGTAAAAAATGATATATCTAAAACTGATAGTGAAGAAGTAAAAACAGCAAATCAACCTTGTACAATCTACTTGTAAAAGTTGCAGCTAGAAAGTATAGTTGACACACACACATATATGTATATGAACATATATGTATACGCATATGTGTGTGGATGTGTCAATTATACCTTCTTGTGTGTGTGTGTGTGTGTGTGTGCGCGTGTGTATATATATGCAGAAGATTAAAGTATAATCCTTTATTTTAAGGAAACATTTGAGATTCCCTTGGAACCTTCTCTCCAGCAATAGCCCTAATTGTGTTCACACATAGGAAACCTCAAGTCCTTCTTTACCATTCCTCCTCTATACACTTTTAAAGAACTTATCTAAAATGTGGCAAGACCATGACTGCCCACAGCTTCTTGGCAGCCAAAGAAATAGTCTTTTGGTTACAGTACATATGAACAGATACCAAAATCTTACAGGGCATAAAACAGAGATGAACCTGCAAGCATATTTCTAAACAAATGACATTGTTACCAAAAAGACATCCTAAATCTCTCCATTTTGTTCTCTTCCCTTATTATTTTTCTTTTTTTCTGCTTGGTTGCCTCCTTCCCCTTAGTTCACAACTGTATGAAGGAATAATCTTCCCATGCGGTAGCTAAAGTTTTCTAAGATATATCGCTTTTCCTAGTACAGACATGGCTTTCTACATGACTCAGTTTTGAGCACTTAAGGAGTCTTATTAACTTTTGTGTCAAATGCGTTAGACAAACATCTCAGCACTGGACCTTAAACACATTCTCAACTTACTTTTCAAAAACGCTTAACTAACCAAAAACTTTATGCAAATATTTAAACAGAAGACTTCCTTTTAAAAACAATTTAAAGCTACATCTTGCTACCACACTGGCAAAGGAAGCATACATTTTTTTGCTACAACAAATTCATCCACTGCAAAAACCCAAACTAATCATTCACCTTTTGATTCATCCTGTTCTGACACATAAAAGCCATACAGATCACCTCGTTTCCCAAACTCCCAAAGTAAATATGTATACTACAAGGTAGAAATCTAAATAGAAAAAGTATTTACTTACACTGGAAGGTGTACAGGAACAACTTATATCTTTAGGGTCTGAAAGACAATACCACAAAAGGTTAACAGGGAAAATAAGGATAACATATCTTAAAACACTTCTATTGGTACAGCCTCGTGTAGACTATGGGGGATTTGGGGCAAAACAACTGTGTGATTTGCCTCCAATAAGCCAACAGTACAGACGACACAAAAGCAGCCCTGGTAGAAGTGTCTAATTGTGCTGACAGGGGAGAAGCAAATGGTGCTCCATAGAATCCTTCCCATTCTGTAACTGTGTAAGTGCTAGTCAGGCATACTAGCTCACAGTGACACTCCACTTATACCTGTGGAATTTGTACTTCTTAAAGTGGAACACCTATAGCAATATTATCTTGCATATACTAATGTACACAAGTCCACATAAGGATAAGAGGAAGAATCTTTCTCTTAATTTCTATTAGCACTATTAAAGTAACAAAATTTGCTCTATTGGTTGATTTTCAGGTCCTGTAATAGAGAATATGGACAGCATGGATTAGATGGTAGCACCACATATACATTACAGCAAGGAGGGAGATTCTGCTAAGATGAACATGCAGAGTTTATAGAAGACAAGGAACTGAATTCTGAGGTGGCACTTTCTCAGGTGTGCCAGAGTCTGAGCCTACTAACTCTTCGGACATACCTGTCTTTCTCCATATAGTGTTCTAGGAAGAAGTTGTTCAAGTATTACTGTAATTTGAAGAGCATTTGCCTCTATCTTAATAAACTATTACACATACTTTGCACTGGGTACTTTAAACAGCTGATGTTCCCTCACCGACATGGCTTTTAACAGAGAAACACACTTACGTTCAATAAGAAACAGGAAGCAGACAATCCCCATCACAGCAATGATGACACCAGGCACCACAAAGGACAGACCCCAGCAGGTAGACACCCAGTAAGCAGCAATTAAGGATCCCAGGATATTTCCCACTGAAGTATGTGAATTCCACATTCCCATGATCAAACCTCTCCTGCATCAAAAAAGACAAACATTTCTTATTATTCCAACAATAAGTATTATAGTGAGAAAAGTGCATCAAAAACCTGTTCATCTTTAGTGTCACTGAAATATTTCAAGCCTTTTTGCTGCAGTCTTTCATCCAGCAATTTCAAGGTACCTGAATATTAATAGAAATGCTCTAAGCACTTCCCTGTGCATGACAGAATTTACTCTGCATTTAATGGGATTTAAAGGCATCTTTAGGGCTTGCATGTTCATGGATAGAGTTTCCTGGATTAAAGCAAACTTGTGCATGTTACGTAGCACATGCCTGCCAAATCTGATGCTTCAGGGAATGCAAGTCCCCCAGACGAAATATTGCACAGATAATCTGATACTTTGAGAACGTTAGACATACCATGCAGAGAAAAACAATCTGTACAGGACAGGCAGAGCAAATATAGTATTTTCTGCATTTCCTGGTCTTACCATGCACTAGCATAAGATAATACCGGCACACAAGCTTGGCTGACACATCAGACTGCTGTCAGCCTGGAAATCCCAGCTTAAAGCTGATGCACGATAACTCCAGCTGGGCTAATGTAAACCTCAAAAATCCTACTAATGTCAAGGCAGTTGACTTTTTTTCACCTTAAGCCAGGAGAAAACTACTTTGTCTTCAATAGAATTTTTTTCTGGAGCAACCTAATTTGAAAACATACTAAAGGACATTTAAAACACATATCTTGCTCTGGTTGAAGACAAGGTCTAAAGGTCTGCTCGCATTTCAAGAAACTTACAGCAGAATGAGAAGAAGAACTAGGTCACTGTCATTCAAACAAGAACCCTATTTATCAGTCTACTATTTGGTATCCTAAGAGTTAAGGCTTTTGGTTTGGCCTTAAGCAAAACCTGAATAAATGCATCTCTCTACTCAACATTGTATGACAGTTATCATTCTCTATATTTTCTAGGTTTCAACAAAGAGGCTGCAGGGATCACAGGAAAACAGCTTTACATGGAAGTTTATTAGCTATCTCATGATTTTATACAAAAGGCATAGTTAATTTTCACACGTCCTCTTGTGCTGATTCATTATAATGTTCATTCAATGGTATCTAAACTGGATGGCACTAGAGCAACATTGCAACATTACTGTGTTTTTCATCCACCAGCAGTTATTAGAACCAAAGGATTCAGCATGCAGTTACACTAAAATTTATGAAAAACTCCTGTATGGTATGAAAACAACAGCAACAGAAACAAACACACACTATGAATGACCTCTCTGCAAGATTAAAAAGAAAATTTTTTTTTTTTTTAAGAAAGGAAAAAAGTGACAAAAAAGGTTAAAACACCTATCCTATCTATTTTCTTCTTTAATGACGTCCTTGAGTTTCTGCAAGTTTATCAGAAAAAAAGCATTAAACAAAAAGCAGTTGCTAGGATATTTTCCTTTAAAACACAAATACTCACTTTAAATAGTTTTAGATTTACTTGCAAGAATTCTTCTTAAATCTGAAATACTTCTTCTGAAAAATTAAATATCTAGAGTAGATTAGAGAGCTACTACAAAATACAGATCAGACATGAGAGAGTATGTTTTAAACTCTTTAGGTAAACTAACCAGAATAACATAGAAAATTCTTCTCGAGGATCCACCCAAATACTTGTTTCATATTACAGCCCCACATGTGTTGATTTGTACTTCAAGTACTTTGGATTATATATTACTTACCTTCCTTTTCCAAACCAGTTGCCAATACATGTAACAACGCTTGGCCAGCCAGTAGTTTGCACCAACCCATTAACTATCTGAAAGCATATAAAAATAACAATAAACAAACACATCCCGCAATAAGTTGGATTCCTACACAATTCCTGCCGAGTGCTGCACTGGAAAAAGGAAGCCTACATAAATGCTTTTAATTAGGGGAGACTGGACAATTCTGACCATTAACATTGAAAGAGAGAAAAAAAAATCTGTACATAAACTGAGAGGATAAACTTGACATGCTATCATGAGGCTGTAGCCTCTGAGAACTGTGTTACTCTGAATGTTGAACAGGACCCAATGGAATCCTAACTTGCTTTGACTTCTGTAAAATTCCTTTTTGAGCATTTCACATTGACTCAAAATATCACAGCACAGTAACCCACAAGCTAAATACAGTAATGTTATTGCATATTCAAATTTCATTGTGTGGGAACCAGTTAGGTTCTTGGTGAAGGACTTGGCTCAGGTCTTGGAAAAGAAGTAGCCCAACAGCAAGCAGCAGGGCAGTGACATGGTTAAACAGGTGACAAGTGAAAAGGTTCTAAGCTTTCAATATGCAAGTGAGCATCACTGTATGCCCTATTGCACCATGTCATGAACGCACTCCAGCTGTGAAACTGTTACTGATCTAATACAAAGAGAGCAGCAATGCAGGGTGTGGACCTGTCTACAATGACGCAGAAGCACAGATCATATCCTGGTTCTTAGCTAAATTCCATTTTTAGGTCAAAGGTATATGTACATGTACTCCCTTATCAGATCTGCAAGTGCTCTGAGAAATCCCACACAATGATTTTCATTACAGAAGCTGGCTTGTCAGCCACACCAGTGTGGGAGACTACTCATCGTTAGCAGCATAAATATAATTATCCTGTAGAGAAATCTAGGATGTGTCACTCAGGTCTTGGCAGATTGATAAAAGTAATTACATCTGTTTTAACACTCTCCCACATTAGGGCTTGCAAAGATTTGATCAGTCATTTGACACAGGCTGGAACATCCTAATTTGTTTTTAAAGATTTCTTCCCCTAAAAATATATATTTTTAAATAAAGCCTGAGGCTATATACTCTATCATTGCTGTTTCTCATTACCTTTCATAGCATAATATATGCCAGCAGTTATATCTTTTCATCTAACCACTAATCATTGTTTGCACCTGAAAAAACACAACATCAGAAAATACCTTAGAAACTCACAGTATCTAAATAATAGCATGCCTACCTGGGCCATTATGTAAAACCACAGGTTATGTATATTATAGAAATAGCCCAATCCAAAGAGCGCAGTGAAGAATCCGCTAGCAAGCATCCCAAATGTCAGATAATACCGGATAGGTAGCCGTTCCCCTATTATACCACTTGAAATGTGGAAGGAAAGAAAAAGAAAGGATATGATTAAAGCAAGACCATACCCAACCTTTTAGAAATAAAGAATGGTTTGTGTTTTTTAATTTCATTCTGAGGAGAAACTCCACAGGCAGTTGCTTTTTTTTTTTTTCCCCCCCCACACACAGAAGCATTAAAAATGAAGTGAGCAGGTAATATTCACGAGTTGCCAAGTACTGACATCTGCATACTCATCTTTCAGGGAGATACTCACCTGAAGCATACTGGTTTCCTCAGAAAATCATTTTTCAAATGACCTGCAAGATGTGATACATCTCCAATGTCTCCAGCCATTGAGAGTGAGACTTGTCTTCCTTGCTAATGATTCTGCTTATGAGGTTCCATTTTTAGTCAATAAAAAGAGGAACATCCAAAGTGCAGCTCATCTCATACATCTTAAGATGGGCTCACTAGACTTTTAGGAGGTATCTACTTCTCTCCTTTTACTAAAAGAAGGCCAGGACAGCTAGCTAAGTCTACACAGGAAAACTGCTGTCTGGGGACGCACATGCCACCTCCACATGAAGCAAGATAGATCAGATGATGAGCTAGGAAACATTCCTGCATAAGCAGTTGTGGGGAGGTAAAAATATTTCTACATATCAACAGGGACTGTAACTCTGGGTACTGAGGAAAATTATTTTTTTTCACAGCAGCTAGCACAGAGATTGGAGTATGCCAGCCAAGTTTTTCCTGTCTTCACCAGAAACTTTCTGATACGAGAGTAGCTCAGTAGTGTAAAAATATGTATAAAAATATGAAGCAGGCTTTCAAGAGTGAGATTTACCTCAGATACATTCCAATTGCATATGCACACAGAAATGAGTAATCTAGTGCTCCCAGTAATTGCTTGTAGTTGCTCTTATCTAAGAATACATTTTCAAAAAAAATGATCAGGTTAAACATACCAATAGCTTTCCAACAATATTTATACTATATATATATTTTTTTTAAATATCTACTTGTGTGCCTACATTAACATTTAATTTTAAATAAGCACTTTTTAGAATAAAGTATGACTTTCTTCAAACAATTTTAACAACAACAACAAAAAGCTTTACAACATACACTGTAACATACTATAAAACTACTGCTAGGTCCTTTACTTAAAGGGCCAAGTTTATGAGCTACTCAGTAAGATGAGAAGACAGTAGAAAGAAACAGAAGATTATAATGTCTTGGTTTTACTCTTCTCATTTTTCTTCCCCAGAATGAACATTTTAAAGACAAATCCAAATTTCTAGATATTTTCTGATTGAAATTCTAATGAAACATCTCACAGCTATACCAAATAAAATTTCATCAGCTGCTTAAGTCATTTTAAGTAGAGAAGTTATTATAAGGTGTGCCAAAACTTCACAATATCAAGAACATTGAAAAGAAAGCAGCCCTCCCAAATAAATCTCCTGAGCACCTCCGCACATGAACACCAAATAGCAAAAGGCACATAATCTAATTCTCAGTATCAGCACATCATCATGAGAAAAAAATAACCAAAGGAAAAAAACACTCACCAAAAGGCTCCCAGCCACACTGAGACACATTAGATGACTTTTTGACAGGCTGAATCTGGGCTGCATATTCTCTGTAGGAGTGGAGTTCAACTTCATGAGAAGCACCACAGTGTTTATGCAGCTCTCCCTGAATTAAAAGGAGAATTTAAAAACAGAAGGCTCAGTTGTAATAGATCCCCGCTAAATCCTATATCCTAGCAAATTTAACAATTCTAGCTTTATACAACCCGCTGGAAACAGCAGGATTATTAGCCAGTGGCATAAGTGAAGGTCTCATTACACAAAAAGATGATTATGTGGCTGGTAATGGCATCCTATAGTGAACTAGTGAAAAGCCTTCAGTGTCAGAAATGCTTCACTAACATCAACCCACTTCACCCATTTTTACTCATCAGTCATATACAAGACATCCCCAAAGGATTTTGCCACCAGCTTCACTGGAAACAGGAGTAGAACCAGAAATTTCAAAAAAAAAAAAAAAAAAAAAAAAAAACCCACACAAACCAACGCACACAAGCAATTACAAAAAAAAAGCCGCTCAACAGCATTTGGAATAGTCCTGTAAATGCTACTAGAATTTTATCAGTTACAAGCAACTTTTCTCAAACCTAAAAGCACAATGCTGTAAACATTATATATCTATACATTAGATTAATTTACATGAACAACTGTAAGAACAGGAACAGCTGTTCAAAAAGTTAAGCCCAAGGAAGGGAACTACATACAATTTTCTAGGAGTGGCCCCACAAAAGTTTAAGTAAATAATACTGTGTACCACCTTTATCATTTTGTCATCTTTTAAACCACTCCAAGTTAAAGATTAACACTGCCTTTCACAAAAGAAACTACTGAAAAGGAAGAGTATTTCCTTGTTTAATAGGAGTAGAAGGATGTTTAAACAAGGACACAACATTGCTTACCTTAACTATACTAATAGGTTTCCTTGATAAATGGAAGCTGGCATATAACAAGAAAGTGAGAATGAAAATGAAGGCTCTGTACCTACAATATAAAAAAACAGGTTTGAAAAGGCTATTACTCCAATTCACTTTTAGTGCTGTTATATACTGATGTATTAGTATGTGAAAATATTACAAACATTATTGATTATTTGGGAATAACTGAAGAAACTCTTTTTCACAGTCTTTCACAGCCAGAGAAACCACATTAGCATTAATGCTGTTTTAGAACATCTGACCTGACCTAGCTTTTCAAAGAAATTTTATAATGCACAGGTAAAGATAGGGTCACACAGTAGTGCTGTTCCTTTCTGCACTTAAGACTGCTCAGATAATTTGCTGACTTGATATTCTTCCTTCAGGGGCCATTAAAAAGCAGTTCCACATAAAACACAGTGATAATCACATCTCACATATAATTGTCTCATCCGGTTTCTACTAAGATCAGGACAGTAATGGTGGTTCTGTGTGGTCAGTTTGGGCAATACGGGTTTGTTGGTTTGTTTGCTTTTTCCTTTTTTATTGCACATAGGATTTTTTTACTTTATTTTGCCTTCCTCTCTAACAACAAGAATCAGTCATGGACATTTAAGCAAAGACAGAAATATTATCTACTCTACTCTCTATCTTCAGCATATATATTTCAGTTGTTTAAGAGGAAAAATGTTTTGTGGATTTACACTTTTAACAATACACAGGAATAAGACTAAATCTACTGGCTCCTTCTAGTCTTGACCTTAAAATAAAAATCTGAAAATGCTATGTGCATACATACAGAGCTCTGGTACCACACAGGACTTTATGGTTCCTACCTTGTAATTAATCTTCAGTCATTGTCTGAATTAAACTTCTACATAACATGGGTTGTCTTTCCTATTTCTGTCATATTCACAAACAAAATTTCAAAAAAAGAGTCATACTGTGAGTTATTCACCTCCATTACTGAAGGCATCCTCACAAGCCATACAACTGTGATGACTTTGTCCTTGCTGCTCCAACAGAGAAAGTTTAAGATAAAATTGCTCAAATGGGAAGTGCTAGGTCTTTCACTTGTTATTTCTTTGTTATTCACACACAATTCATTCAGTATTCTCTCCCTAAGAAAGTACCAGAGTTGATGCCATCCAAACAGACTTCAGAAGAGCTTCCAGGATTAGCTTTCTTTTTCTTTTTCCTTTTTCTTTTTTTTTAAACACTACTTATATTACAATATTACAGTAGGAAGAACAAAAAATGAGCTAGTTAGGTTACTAGTCTCTACTATACATTAAATTCTAGAGAAAAAAAAAATCTAGTCAAGACAAACAAGCCCTCTCCCCACCTACGAGTTTGAAAATAAAAGTGTGAAATTCATCCCTTCAAATACCTACCTTGCCAAGGAAAGGACAGAAGGGTTTTTTTTTGTTTAGCACACTTGATAAATGAGGATACAGTCTGTAAGTAGGTGCCTCCATCAGTGTATATCAGCATTGTAATGACAGCAATATTTACTTTTTACACAATTGACTATTATTTTCCTGGTTTATGTATGAAGCAATGAAAAGGTAAAAATAGAGCAAGGCACCAGAACTGTCTTTATCACCTTGTCCAAAATAAAGATCAGTAACATTAAGACTTACCACTGATCTCTTGAAAATAAAGTGATGAAGCGAATGCCAGGAGGAAGCTGAGCCATCTACTCCTACACTTGGTATCAAGTTTTAGGCAAAACAGTTTTACAGTTGAGCAAATGTTATCTGCTGTTCCAGATGTTTAACAAAGATCCTCTCAAAGCCATGCAACCGCAGACTAGGAACAGAGTTGGAAGACACACTGCAGAGCTGAGCTGATCTCCCTTCAGGTTTTCTTCAGATACCTCCTGTCATTACACGGCCAATTCTTCACCGATCCTTAAAGGAGAAAAGTTAGTATGTAAGTGCTCTTATCAAGGTATCCTAGTACTTTTTAACAGCTACATTTAAATCAGCAATTATCTATTTCAGAGATAAGTTATTAGCATAACTAATCTTCTAGATATCAAAACGTAACAGAGAACTTTAATAGAGAACAAAATACTTTTTTGAGAAGTCAACAGAACACAAAGCAGAGAGGACATGATCCATTTAGGACATGATCCAAAGCCTGCAGACATCAAAACACTCTGCTTTTGTCCCAGGGAGACTACAAATAGGTAATTCCCTACATTACAAAGATCTACTTCAAAACACCAGAAACACTCATAAGGTTGAAATTTGTTCAAAAATGACTGTGGTATTTTCAGCCCAGAACCGGGAATCCTCCAGGCTGAGGATGGAGGCAGCCAGATACTGCTGCCTGCAGATTTGATGAGAACTCCCTGAGCTCTCCTGTGCCAGGACAGGTGCTGCATAAGGAGCAAAACCAGCAGAAACCTCAGCATGGAGGAGGAAGGGGATGTCCTTCCACCACTCAAGTGTTCTACCCAGGGGCCAGGATGTGGGCGACAGCAGGCTCATGTGCACAGGCAATGCAGGGGGAATGAAACTGTGACAGCACCAGTTCAAACCAGCACTAAACGTTATAAAATTCCTGCTGTTTCTCCAAATCCTGGCCAAAGCTCCTCAACAAGAGCTGCCCTGGTTATCAGAGGCTTGCCACCCTGAAATAGCCGCACTGTTACGTTGCAGCAGGCCTGAGTGAGCTGCCGAGGAGACAAGAGAGGGCAGGCGGCAGCAGGTGTACCCGAGGCCCACACAGCCTCTGCTCGTACGGCAGCAGGGCACAACGCCTACCAGGACTGTGCCCAGCAGCATCCCTGCCTGGCTCCTGCAACAGACCCTGCAGCCCTCTGCTAGCCACGGCCAGACGGTTTAAAGGAAGCACCAGCCATGCTTCTCACCATATTTCTCAACGAGATGCAGGAAGGACTCACTCACCCAGCAAATAACAGGAAGTGAACTAACAAAAAATTTCCTTGAAGAACGCACAGCTGCCATGATCAGAGGCTTATATTAACCTGTGGGATTTTCAGAGGCTACCATTTAACATGCAGAGGTGTGAGCCTCTCTCCTCTGGTCTTTATTCCCCACTCCTGCTATAGGAAACACAGGAAACATAATTGTTTTCCTCTTCGGCTCACCGAATGGCAGCACCCAGCACAGTACCTGTTGCATCAAAACTGGCAGCTTGGAAACTTGAAACAGCTTCAAATCCATATATGCTTTATCCTTGGGAATGGAAGAAATCTTCCCTCCTTCTCACATCACTTAGTGTCCCATTAAAAGATCAAGGGCCTGCTCCTTTATGTAAAAACACATTTTTGTCCTGCCTTTAATTTTTCATATTTACCTGGTTTAGTTTGACCTCTCTCTTGTCCCCTCCCCACAATGAAATCTCCTTATTGTAAAACATAATAGACTTGTTAATTTTGATTGATATCTTGAGGGTTGTTTTTTTCCTTTCTTTTCCCCCCCTTTCCAAATCAAACACTACTTGTGCAATTAACAAGCAAACCCTATAATCATTCCCACCTCTCCACCAGGAAGTCCCTACCTGCTCTCTAAAGCTGCTGGAGCCTGGGAAAGGGCAACCTTTCCTTTCCTCCCGTTTCAGCTGCAAGTTCCTGCCTCCCCATGTGGGACATAGTAGCTGTATAGCCACAGCTCAGGCACCTGATCTCTCAGAAAACCAACCCAGATAAACAGTTGATCTAAAAAAAAAAAAAAAAAACACATTAATTCACACACTGGCCACAGGATTGCTAAGTGGGATGCACCTGAAGCAGGAGAAGCATAAAAAAAGCCAAGGACTAAAAGTGGGACTGACTCTTACAGCAACAGGTAGACAGCAGATCAGCTGCACTTGAATGTCAAGCGGTCAATCACTTTGTGCCTGGGAGAACTGAGCTATGGAGAACTCCAGTGGGAGAAGAAAGCGAAAAGCAGGTGGGAAGAGGCAGCCCAAGGTGAGCTTTCCTTAAGGAGCATTCCAGTACCAGCAGACTTGTTCCAGAGCAATCCCAAACACATCTTGTCTCTCTCACAGTTGTCACAAATACTGACACAATCATGTAAGTGGCCACACTCCAAGTAAGGAGGCAAATATAGCTATTGGGGAAGGCGAAGCAGTGAGAGGCTAGCAAAAAACAAAATATTGAGGTCACACAGCTCTTAAAATGATTCCCTTAACAAAGAGGGGGATAAGGCAATTATCATCTATGGAAATGTAAGTGTTAAACAGGTTACTATTTAATGTGCAAGAAGGCACATACATACATCTTACAAAATATCTTAATTCTAAGTGACCACACACAATTACACATCTGTGCCAGTGCTGCACAGATCATGCTCACACAAAAGCTACTACAAAAACCACAGCACAACGATGGTATATGCCTGTTAGAAGACTGGACTATCGTCAGTATTCACGGAATTGCATCCTAACTCTCTTTGATAGTGAATGATTTCATCTTTACCACAGAGAGACCCAAACTCTGGTCTTACAAGGCCCAGAGTGGATTTACTTGTCAATCATTTATCTCTATCCCCATGTATCCATGGGGGCAGCTGACATTCATGGCTGTGCTCTTCACAAGCAAACAAAGCTTTTCCCATGAAACAAAGGACCCTATAGCAAAAGGCTTGTGATACCAGGTTACATGGATCTCATGCTGACATAGATCAATTTAGGTTTTATAAAGAAGTTATTCTTCAGAAACAATATTAATAAGCTTTAGCAGATAGCAGGTAGTTTAGTGACACATCTTTTATATTTCTGCTTTATTAACAAAGCACAAGGATAAGCTCCAGTTCAGTAACTGAACCGGTTTCCTATTCTTTCATTTTTTTCAACAACCACTTTTCTTGGCAGTGCAAGAAATAGCCTTTACTCCCTGTTATAGTACCAGTATTGTTTTAGACCTGGCAATAAGTTTAAACCATGCTTACTTTCTACATTTTGTATTTTTCCTTCAGGCTTCACATCACACTGTCTGATGCACAACTCCCTTGCTGTTCCAGGAAAACACTGTCATTTTTTTATTGGCCTTCACCACAGCAAATACCATAAATCATGGCTCAGCTGTGCTGTGCATTTGAGAAATGGAGTGAGGCTCCTGCTTAGTCCCATCTTCTTTGTGCACAGTTACTCTGGAGGACAGGCATGCATTTTCCCACTGCTCCCTTATACAAAATTCAGGTGCTGGTCAGGACTCAAGAGGCTTTTGGGCACATGCAGATCACAGCACGTAATGCCCAGCAGCTCAACACCTGGGCCAGATCCATGAGCTTCCATGGTTTCAGAACAATCTTAAATGGCAATATTCCGTCCATTTTGTATTAAGGCATAGATCTGAGAACAACTAGTCTTGACTTTAAAATGAGAGAAAACATCCTACTGAAGATGCAGTGAGCCTATAAGGACCAGCAGCTCCGTGTTAGCGCCCACACTGAACCAGAGGCGATTGCAACACGAGATGACAAAGTGAAAGCTGGTGCAGCTGCCTGGCCTTCTGAAACGTCAAGCGCCAGGCTTGGCACTTGGTCGGAGCCCTTGAAAACAGCCTGCTCTTCGTGGCCAGGCCCCGACGAAGAGGGCAAGGCACGGGGACGCAGCTCACGCTGCTGGGCCTTCCAGGAGTGCCCGCTCCCATCCGCCCAGGAAGTTTTCCAGCAGGCATTCAGCGCTGTCAGGCACAGCGCTCCGCTCTGCATGGATTCAAAACTGCTCGCCAAAGCACCCGTGCCTTTAGTGGCACCCACCACGTCACCTTGCCAGGAAAGCCGGAGGCTCCCGGAGGAGCAGCCCTCCCTGCGCTCCGCTCTGTGCCCGGCACTGCCATCCCACAGTAACGGAGCAACGAGGGGGCCGAGCTGTGGGAAAGCCCGTGGGAGCCGCAGGTGACCAGGAGAAACCCGAACCCGCGAGGGGGGAAACGGGGAAAGGAAGAAAAGGGAAGAACGAGGGAGGGGAGGGGGGGTTGTGTTTCCAGATCCCTCAGCAGCACCTAAAGACTGAGGGGGAGAAGCCCGAGGCGGGGGAAGCAGGATCCGCCGCGGGAAAGGAAGGGAAGGGGGCTCATGGCAGGTGCACCGCCCCCCCGGCCGAGCCTACCCGGTACCGCAGCGCTTGTCGTGCCGGCGGCTTCCTGCTTCCTGCTCGGGTTGCGCGGAGCGGGGCGGCCGGGCGCGGCTGCGGGCGTCCGCGCTGCCGCCCGGCCGCCGGGAGCTGCGCGGCGACTCCACGCGGCGGAGCCCCTCCCCGCCGCCTCCCGGCTTCTCCTTCCTTCCCTTCCCGGCTTTTCCTTTCCCCGCTTCCCGGATTTTCCTTTCTGCGCTGTGCTGCTTCTGGTGCAGAGAGACCTTCCTTGTCCTCCTCTTCCTTCTCCTCCTCTTTCTTCTCCTCCTCTTCCTCGCCGAGGAAGGCTCCCGCCGCCTCTGTCCCCCCAGGACCGGCTCACCCCCGGCCCCCCCGCTCCCATGGCCGTTTTGGGGCTCCCTCGGGGCTCCCGGGTCACATTTGCGGGGCGCTTCGGCCCTAGCGCGTGACGGCTGCTGAGGTGTGACAGGGACATCAGGGGACACCTCGGGGACACGTGCGCTCCGACCCGCACGTGGCCGGAAAGCGGGTTGGAGGCAACGGCTAAATCCCAGCTGGAATAACCAGCGATGTGGGGCAGGTCTTAGCAAGGAGCCGATTCCTCATGGGGGAACGGGCTCCAGAGGGGGCTAATCCGGTGTCCCGGAGGTGCCGAGCGTGAGGGAAGAGCCGTGGGGCTGTCGGGATGCGCGGCCGGTCGCGTCCGGCCGGGCTGCGTGTGCCGCTCGGCTCTGTTTTCCCATATGGTTTCCGAGCGCGAATCGTCGCTCGGCCGCTGCGGTGCCAAAGCCGATCCGGGGCCGTTCGCTAACGGGGCTCTGCCAAATTGCTTGGAAACGGCCGCTCCGAGCGGAGCCGCCGCTGCAGCCGCTTCCCTGGGGCGGAGAGCGGCCCCGAGCCCGGCCCGGCCTCCGCCGCCTTCCCGGGAGCCGCGGGCAGAAGTTGGGCTGCGATGGGAAGATCCAGCAGGATTGGGGGCCGCGGTGGCTCCGGTGTTGCTTGGAGTGGCGCGGGAGCAGCCTTGTGCGTGCCGGGCTCTTCCAGCGCGGGATCGCATCCTTTCTCCTGGAGGGATCCGACCACGAGTCGCTGGAGGCAGCGCTCCCAAGGGGAGCGTCTACCCACGTCTGTTGGCAAACACTTGGCAAATCGCATTCCCCCTCCGGAAAAGGTGACCTGGGGCCAAACGCGGCCACCGCGGGGCCCGCTCGGACCAGCAGCCCCACGTGGAGCTCATGAGCAAGAGAGCGCCCCAAAACGCTGCAAAACGCTCCCTGGGGACCACATCCAAGCAGGATCCTCCAGCCCAGCGGCTGCTCCAAGGCGGCATTTGGCACCGCTCGCCCCAGCGAGCTCTGTGCGTGGCCGGAGCGGAGCCGGAGCGCCCGTCTCTGGGGACAGGATTCCCCGGTGGCCCTCGGGGCCGGCGCGCGGGTCCCCCGCTGCAGCTGCAGGCTGGTGGCAAAGTGCCGAGGAAGTTTTGCAGCGGCATTAGAAAATGTTGACATGTTTTTTGAAACAATTTCAGATCTGATATCTGCGCCAGATTGAGTTTGTAACCAGCTTTATTGTTTAAGCCTGCTGGGATTTCATCAAAGGCGTCTGCTGTTTACCCAGAACCGTTTCAGTGCAGAAAACAGCAAACAGACCTGCATTTCTATCTGATTTCACTTTTTCCTTTTCCTCCTGAATTTAAGTGCTTGTGAAAAGCGCGGCTGATAAGGCCGAGCCGCGCGGATAAATCCCGAGGACGGGCTCGGCGGAGGCTCCTCCAGCTGCTCTGGGTTTATTAATAGCCGGGAGGAAGACGGGGAAGACGCTGAGGGCTCCCGGTGGGACCCCAGCACTTTGGGATGCAGCTCCCTGCCCCATCGTGAGCCCCGAAGGCGGAGGAGCCGCTCGGCCTCTTTCCCTTTTCCCTTTTTCCAGCGGTTTTGATGCAACTTCAACTTTCCCCCGCGAGCGGCTGAAGATCCATCCTGGTGCCGGCCCAGGGAAGCAGATCAAGATGAAGCAGGAGAGCGGCTCCAAAGGGACCTGCTGTAAATCGCATGAATCCTCCT
>JAUBNY010000407.1:161707-182166 GCA_032275445.1 Crypturellus soui | reverse complement strand
GGCAGCGCGTCGGGCGCCAGGCCGCGCGGCCGTTAGTCAGTGCCGCCCGGCGCGTAACGGCCGCGGCGGGGAGCGGCTGCCCCCGGGCCGGTCACGCGCCGGCCGCGGGGTCCTGCCCGCCACCATTCCTGCGGGTGCTTTTTCCCGCAGGAATCGTTATTTTACTTGGGTTTGGGTTTCCCGGTGTGTGTTTTGGCTTCCAGCATATTTCATTTCTCCATATTTAATTTCTCCATACTTAATTCCTACGACACTCGCCTGCAGATGCCGGTGTGTTTCTTTGCCACGGTGCCCTTGCCAAAGCTGGTGGTGCAGCTCTGGTCCCCCCTAAGCCTATCACTGCCAATAGCTACCGTGCACAGGTTTTTCTTCCCTCCACATAACACCGCTCCTGCTTCACCTGCCGGGCACCAGTAACTTGCTAAAATGTTATGTTTTATTTCAGTTTTTTATTTAAGTTTTAAGTACTATCCCCTTGTCTTGCCCCGCCTGTGTCAGCAGGCCCCACGTTTCAGGCCCTCGCACCCGTGCTCCACTTCACTACGCGACAACAGCAACGATGCTTTCCCTTCACTTTCTTCCAGTCAATAAACAATTTGTTTTTTCCCCTTAAAATAATGTTTGCAGAGTCAGGCTCTCAGCATTACACCGGAGTGCTACGAACACTGAGAGGTGTTGCATGAACGGCTCTTTTTAAGCTTGTCACTGACAGGTGTTGGTCCCTGGCCAGACTCGCATACTGCCAGCTGAGATTTGTAAATACCGAATCGGAGGTTTTAAAAATTCCTCCTGTCCGCTCCCCCGATGCTACCAAATCACTGCTTTGAAAGCTAATGTAGTGGTCTTGATGATGATCCACCTTATCTTCTAAGTAGACAGTTTTAGTTCACAGATATAAGCAGAAGCTCCTTCTTGGCACCAAAAGGTCTAGCATTAGCAAACTTTTACAGAACTATCGTGTGCTGTAAGACAAACTACAGTTTCATCAGGTGTTTTGGGGAAAGTATGCTGCATAATTGCTTATAACGGTACAATCCCCTGTCCTTTTTGAGTCCAAAGGAAAACAGTCTGCCCTAACTCCTCACCACCTAAAATGGCCAGTGCCCAGAATTAGGCTTAGCTGATTCATGCAAGGATGATCAGGGGCCTGGAACACCTGCCCTATGAGGAGAGACTGAGGGAGCTGGGCCTGTTCAGCCTGGAGAAGAGGAGGCTGAGAGGGGACCTGATCAGTGTGTATAAATACCTCAAGGGAGGCCTTGTTTAAGTGGTGGCCACCAGCAGAACTAGAGGTAATGGCCACAAACTGAAACACCAAAAGTTCCACAGGAACTTAAGGAAAATTTTTTTAACAGTGAGGGTGCCAGAGCCCTGGCACAGGCTGCCCAGAGAGGCTGTGGAGTCTCTCTCCTTCTCTGGAGATCTTCAAGACCCGCTTGGATGCAGCCCTGTGCCAGGTGCTCTAGGTGGCCCTGCGTGTGCAGGGGGTTGGACTAGATGACCTCTAGAGGTCCCTTCCAACCTTAGGAATTCTGTGATTCTGTGATTCTGTGCCCCCGAGATGAGGCAGAAACAAGGAGGTACCAGAGCTACTTTAGACCTCCACAATTAGCCATACCAGTAGAGGAGCCGGATAAGGAAATTATTTTATGACTCGTTAGTCTTCTGTATCATGGAAATGCTACTAACTTACTAAGAGAATACTTGTTCCTTGAGGTGGAGAAACCTACCCTGATACAGATGAGGGTAACTACAGCGTGAGTAAAACACCAACATATATCAGTGTTTATAATTTCTGCTGCATGAACTATTTAGCAGAGGCAAAAGTAGAAGGGGATGCTTCTGTAGGAAATGTGCTTTGCTTGAACCACACCACTGCCTTTTTGCACTAGCAGCAGATGGTACCTGGGCACCATTTATTCTGACTGGTGCACACACAAAAAAAGGTTTGCCTCTTTATAGAAGAAAAGGTCAGATCCATCTCACTGCATTTGTTTGCATGCATAATTAGCCATCCCAATTTATCATGACAGCTACTGTCATTATGCTAATCCTCAGATTTTCATATTTTATTTTAGCTTGGCTCTTTTTCAGTTCCTTACAGAATTTAACCTTGCTTATATATTTCTATCTTCAGTTACAGGCATTTTATTTCAAAATGTGCAAGTCAAGCAGCCACAACAAACTGTTTATTTTTCCCCGCCTAAAGTAAATAAACCCATAAAATAAACCTCTAGCATCATTGAAGACTGCTGGCTGCCACGTTTGGCACAGTCGCTCTCTGTGCTGTGCTAGTACTAGCCACCAACAGCTTAGTGCTGTCAGAAGCCAGCAAAAAAGTAAGAAAACATGTATACAGAATATATTTGAGTGATATGTGAGTGCACAGTGCTGTTTATGGCAGCAGAATGCCAGAGTACAGCGTCAAAGGAGAGCCAGAGGTCAGCCTGACATAAAAAGAGGTCTACAGCCAGGAGTAAACAACTAACAAATAAAGCACAAACTCCATGCTTTAAAATAGCATATATAATCTCAGACCTCACAAAAGAGATTAAAAAGGACATCTCCCAGTTCCTGTTCAGAAAAAAAGAAAGACACAAGTGACGGATATGGTTTAGTAAACAGTTTTATTGATAGCCACCGTGGCAACAGCTGGGTTTTTTAAGTGTCTGGCAGCAGTCATACCGGAGAAAATAAAAAAGGGTTTGTTCTTATGTTCAAAACCAAACAAAAGTAAAGGTATAGGCATTGACAGATATTTCGTTACACCTCTGTTCACACCTCTTTTGGAAAATATAATCTACTAGGTGGAGAGGTCAATTTTATTTCCATTGAACAAGAGATGGTGTGCTTAACTCCCCAAACCCCGATTTAGCAAAGCACTTTGGAGTCAATAATGTGAGCATAGTCTCTCTTTTGCTGAATACATGATGCTGGCTGACTGAGGCCTAAATGCAGATTACTGCATCCTTTACGTGATCATGTATGTATTTTCATTACAGTAAATTGCATGAGCATATTTTGTGATTTGTAATTGCTAATCAATTTAGCTACTAAGTGATCTCTTTGTCTAGGCAAATAGAAAAGTTAATATTTTTTTTTACATAATAACAGGTTGTTAAGTAGTATTTTATTATATAAAAATTGATATTTTCATAGACTCTATTACCAGCAACTAGCAGAATTCCCAGAACTGATATAATCATGGCTCTTAGTCGCCTTTATTAGTTTTACATGCTTTGTTTTCCCAACAGAGCATCTGGGATATTATATAAGCATTTTACATCAATGCTGGGTGCAATGCAAATAGAACCTGTCATCAAGCTTTGGCCAAAAAAAAAAAAATCCTAAAGAGATAAAAAGAAAAAGAGAGAGACACTGTGAAGGATATATCTTTATGGAGAGGAGAAGGCAGATGACAGGCCTGCTTTAGCTATACTCAGGAGTGGCTGGAGGGGAGCCACCTTTGCTCTGGAAGCCCTAAAGCTGTATGTATGTATTCATGTAACATGATATGTCCTGCCTGTTAAGGGGATTTTTTTAGCTGTGATACAGAGCTGCACTAATATGACTCCATAGCTTCCAGACGGGTACTTTCGTCACATGTAGCTTTCAGGAAAGCTGGTGAGGAACACCAGTGAGAGTTTTCCAGAAACAGACATCAGCAAGCAACACTGCTGTGCCAACAAAGCTGATTTCCCACCAGATCAGGCCTGCCCAAGAACTGTGGAGAATTTTGGAAGAAAATCTGTAACAGATAGAATGGAACAAAAGTTTCTCTCATTACTTTACCTTTATTTTTACTCTTCCTAGATTGTCTAAAGAGATTAGTAGAAATGCAAGAAAGGAATACAGAAACAAATACTGAGGAGTAAGCAGACTAAAATAGAAAAAGAGACTGGGAAGATTTAATTTCTCTGTACCTATGTGTATGAGCACTTAAATGTGCTCATATGAGAAGAAAAGGCTGAGGCATTTTTAATTCATGGAACATTCTCCAGTCTATCAATCCTTGAAATAGAAATGAAACACCTGAATAGTTACAAGTACCATGGTAAAAGACAACCAGGATTGAGAGCATACACTGAAGCAACTGCACCTTGCAAGTCATAAATAAATGAAGTATGAAGGTATCCAAGGTGACAGGGATGAGGAAGCAGCACATTGGTCTTATCTACCTCAATCTTGTCACTCTTCTGTATTGAAATCACTCTGAGTTGCTACACTGGGACTTCAGATATTCTGAAGAGGAGCTGCTGCTCTTTCCTTACATCATTACAAATTATGCTTAAATAAAGAATCTTAGGTTTGAGTTTTGTTTATTTAATGAAACAACAGCCATATACAGAGAAAAGTAGAAAAAGGATAAACATAATATTAATACTATTTTATTCTTTTACTGACCATAAGATCATTTTACCTCATGAACAACACTTGACGGTCATAAAAAATCTTGAGAAAAGACATTGGCAACAACTGCCTAAATGGAATAGATGTGACCATCGCCATGGCACTTCAATGGAAAGGAAAATCCTCTATGTAGAACAAACCTTGAAACTTTTCCCATGTGTCAAAAGGCTTAAAAAGAGAGCTGTGCAGAGAGAAGTTCCCATTTTGCAAGCAATCTAGACACTTTAGAATCTGGCCTCATTCTAAATTAGATAAAAAATATTAAAAATATATAGAAATTGATTATAGTAATTTTGATTTTGTTCAATGCTTTCTCACACAGAATCTAACTCACACAGAATTTACAAAATAGAAAATATTTTGTAAATTGTGCCTGATAGTATATATTGTAGAATAACAATAAAACTCATTGAAAAAATTTAAATCCTTCCCAAACAAGAACTCCAGCTGGGATATTATTTTAATTCCTTTACATTAGAGTTTTCTCCCAAAAGGTTAATGAAATCAACCTGTCTTATATTTCAGATTCTGGTAGAAGAGATTTTGTTTCGTTACATTTTTCTGGCAATTCCAGGTTATACTTAATTAGTAATATGATGTTGAACATACAGTATATTAGACTGTGGTTTTAGCTTGTATGACCTGAGAAAGGTGTACATTAATACCTTTTAAGAGATAACAAAATATTTCCCTACAGAATTCTTAAGTATCTCTGAATTAAGTCTCTCTTAAGTATCTCTGAAAAGACATAAACTTGCCCGGGTTTCCCTTTCCCCAACACAAGAAACAAATTGTTGATTGCATGTCTAATGTAACCCAGAGCGAAACATGATTTGAGTACCCAGGGACCTGCCCTCAGAAATAAAGCAGTAATCATCTAGCAACATGTAACGTGAGGAAATCAACTTTGATCCAAGGAAATTACCTCAACTTTCCCTATTAATTTTCACAGTAGAGTTTGCAAAGAAGACACCCCAGAGTCATGTCATTTGGTGAGCTGAGAAAAGCCGATTGAGAGGCATTGCCGCTGGCAGAAGGACGCACAGCTAGGCAGGGAACTAGGACAGAGGCTTCTGGAGGGCAGGAAAGCCAAAGTGCACAAAGGCTGAATTAACAAGCACATTAACTTTACTACATCAGAAGTCAATGTAACGTGAGCACTCTGATGTATTTTTTAGCATGCAAATGCTGATTGTAGCTTAAGGTAAACAAACTGAGCTGCCCTGTTTAATACTCATTATGCAACATACCTTTCCAAAGCTCAGTCAGTGCTGGGAGGATGCCCCAGGCCAAAGCCTGGCATTTCCCCTGCAAAACCTCTACCCTCTGCACTGGCCTCCCCTCTCCTAACACAGGGTAAAGTCCAAAAACAGCCAGGAGCATAGCGGGCCTTAAAAGTTATTTTGGCCATTCCCCAATATAGAGGTTCACAGCACAGTTCAAAGTGAGGATCTGCAAAGGGGAATAAAAGGAAAGCCAGGGCTGTCCCCTGCTGAAGAATGCACCTCATGAGGTCCCCTGCCTCGCAGCCCTTTGCTTCACTGCCTTGCTCCATCCTTCCCCATTTGCAAGCATCTCTGGGAGCGACAGCTCGGAGGGCTGCTTTCCTTGGGGAGTCTCTGCTTGGTCTGCAGCCGGGCTTTCTCCAGGGCAGCTCCCAAGGATGCTGGCTGCTGCCCCCTTCTGCCAGGGCAACAGTCAGTGCCTGAAGATGTTAACAGAGCCAGTAGTCAGAGCAGAGACGATAATTAGCACGTTCACGTGGGCATTTTGCCATACGAAATTTACTTAATTTCCAATTAAGTAAATTACTCAGTTTACAAAATCAGCAGGGCCTTAAGAGTATTTATAGCATTATGGTAATCCTTTGGTCTGACCAAAAAGAGGACAGAACAAGAAAAGTAGGTTGATATTACCCCACAGCTGGCAACTGCTTTCAGCAGTTATGCACTCAGAGTTTAGCTTTACTTTGATGTTGAAACGCGCCACAAAACACAACTGGAAAACTAGAAACTACAAAATATATCTTCCTTGCCATTAACATATTATATGCATTTGTACTGGCTATAGCTATCCTCACATGCAGTCTCTCAGCATAGAAAACTTCAAATAATGCATCCCTCATTTAGGTCAAACTGTGTGATCCTGGCATACAGGTGTTTGTGCCATCTCTAGGTTTAGGGCTGTTAGAACTTTATAAAGAAATAGTTCCTGGCTATTTCCCAAGAAAAGTGACCTGTTCCTCCCTCAGACCTCTCCCTCTTCCAGGATTCCAAAACAAGACATACAGCAATAACATTTAGTGGTAATTATAACATGTTTGATAGCTTGCCATTGCTTCCTGTTTTTTACTGTCCCCGTGGTTATGTGAATGTACCAGCTAAAATACATATCTGGTTATTTGCCATCAGGTTTAACAAGGAACACTTTTATGTAAATCCCAGGCGTATTCCCCTTTGCAACTCTGACTCATGCAGTCTGCTTAATGTTAGTATGCTACTCACAGCATAAATCACCATTTCATAATTAGAGACACTACCTTACTGCAGGTAAAGGGATTTAGCCTCCTTTAGATGCAGAAAGAAACTTATTCATCATCATGAGCAAAAAAGAAAAAACAGGCTTTGGGCAGGTGTACTCATATCGAGTTCTGGAGGAGGTTAAGTGATCAGGGCAGCAGTCTGCATAATCTGCAGTTACTTATTAACTGCATGTACAGCCATTCTGCAGATTAGACCACCCACTAAACAGATGCTGGGGGGTTGTGTGAAAGAGAAATACACCTTTAGTTAATAAATGCATTAAGAGTGTCTTAATGCTCTGTCAGCTAGCAAAATTCAATTCCAGCATTCTTTAGTATTTCAAACAGAGCACTCTCAAATTAGGAACTGAGTGCCAACTCGGAAGCTAAAAGGGAGGGAGTTTATTAGCTAAGAACACAGTGATGTTTAGCAATATTTCTCTTTCTTTTTCATCTTTGCCAATTTTTTTAAAATAGAGACAAGTGCCACAAAATATATCTTAGTATTGGCTATACTTAGTATTGGCTTAGTATTGACATATATTAGTATTGGCTATTTAGATTGCTCCTATGAATCTCAATATATGGTGAATCTTTTTTATAAAGGTGATCTTGTTTTTCTTCTATTTTGAGTGGTGAAGTTTGATCTAGGTGATAAGAAAAGGTGACATCACCTTTTCTAATCTCTTGCCATGTTATGAGACATAAACAAAAACATGACATGAAATGCCAAAGAAGTCCTATGTTAAGAACTACACAGCACCCTTGTCACTGTAATGGTTCAGTGCAATTTAGAAAAAAAAATGTGGGAGAAAACTTGCTCTCCTGTCTCTTCATTCATACAGGAACACAGGATTTTTCAGGTCGGATCACATGCTTGTTTGATGACTTACAGTCATCATTACTTAACCTCTGCAAGTGACTGGAACCAGAACATTTCCCTGTTCTTAAATTATGCCTTATGGGCAGTTCTGCAGTGCTTTATATAGGAAAATGAAAAAAAAAAAAAAAAGGAATTCTTTCTGATCACACTGAAGCATGAAGCCTGACTGCTGACAATCCTGTAATGCCCCAGAAATGCAGGTGACAGCATATGTACCTATATGGATGTATAGGAATGCGGTTTTTGATGATTGCTCAAGGGCACTTCCGTTGTCCTTCTCTAGCTGCTCCGCCATACAGTCAGGATAACTTTTGAAATCCAGTGGGATTTCGGGTACTAGAGTAGAATGTCATTGGTCTTCTGGCTTCAGTTTAAGAAGCGTGCTCAGTTTCCAGCAGGATTCAGGAGGCTGCTCAAGGAGGAAGTCTGGTCTGCTTGGCAGATGAACAACACCACCCAGCAACATGCTGGCGTTGTAAGAAATAAAATAGGCAAGAGCCGTAATCTGGAATTTCTGGATAACATTAAACTTGATAGGGCGGGGGAGCGGGGCAGGCAAATCTTTGATGCAGGGATCAGTTTAAAGCCTGAAATGTTGTTTGCAGATAAACAAAAACTACTGGGAACTCCCCAAAAGCATGAAGGAAGCCCTGTGAATGCTTGGATTTCAGGGGCCTCACATCCCATCTCAAATGTCACAAGGCCGTTTCATGGCACTTCTACTACAGCACAGGGGCAGGGGCGGAAGGGGGAAATTAAGAGAAAGGAGAAAGAAATGGGTTGCTTTCTGGGAAAGCCTCTCTCTCACTCTTGGATGTCTACTACCCTATAACCCTGCGGGGCTTCTTGCACGGCCTGCAGCGAGAGCCGCGAGGGGCCGTCCCGCAGACGAGCTCCGTGCCCGCGGAGGCCGTTACTTTGCCGTTACTTTGCCGTTACTTTTCCAGAAGTTTCCGCCCGGCCGTTGCTCTCAGCACCGGGGACAGCAGCGCGCGGCGGGCGGGGGAGCGTAAGGGGGTGGGGGGGGGGGAGCGGAGTTGCCAGGGCGACGGCGCGCGCGGCCCCGCCCCCCAGCGCCCTGGTTGCCACGGCGACGGCGGGGCCGAAGCGGCGCCATGTCGGACCTGGGCTCGGAGGAGACCGAGGAGTCGGAGGCCGCGGCCGACCTAGGGGTGCGCTGGGGCGGCGAGGAGCGGGGCAGGGAGCGGGACACCAAGGCGGTTGCGTGGCGTGTGTGAGCCGTGACGAGCTTTGTCACAGGGGATTTATGAGAAACAGCTCATTTCCTCTCTCTCACTAGATGGGATTCAGCCACGCCTGTCCCTTGTAACTGTTTTCCTACCCTGTGTGATCAGGAATATGAGGGGGAACGCAATGAAGAAGGTGAACGGCATGGACGCGGCAAAGCTCGGCTGCCCAACGGTGATACCTATGATGGAGAGTATGAGCATGGCCTCAGAAATGGGCAGGTGGGAGAGCAGCAGCTGTACTCATGGCCCAGCACTTCTGTTACCCTGGGCAATAGACCAGAGTGAGAACTGGCAAAGGCTTTACTCCTACCAAATATGTTGCAGGGGACCTACAGATTTACAAGTGGTGCTCGCTACATTGGAGAATATCGTCAAAACAAAAAACATGGCCAGGGCACTTTTTTTTATCCAGATGGATCAAAATATGAAGGTAAAACACAGAAAAATAGCTGAAGTGACACATTTTTGCCCCCACTGCAATGCTAGAAGATAATTAATTGGAGTGTATTTTATTTTAAGAAGATAAATTTGCTGTGTAACTCTTTCCGTTCATTGCTTTCTTGCTACAGGCTCAGCAAGAGACATGATTTTTTTTTAATGGAATTTTTGGATTTTTTTGTGAGAAACTTGTTATCTAGTAGCAGTTTATTCTTTTCACACCCTCCTTTCATGTGGTGTTTCCAAGTTCTGAGTAATATTGAACATCTCCACAAATCACTACAATCTTTTATCAATCAGTGTAGAAATTAGCATGATAACTTTACAACTGATCATTACACTCCACAGTGAAATATAGCACATCTCACTCTTTTTAAAATTATATTCTCATTAAAGGAGACTGGGTGGATGACCAGAGACATGGCTATGGAGTTTATACCTATGCAAATGGAGACAGCTATACTGGAGACTGGTTTAATCACAATAGGTTTGTTTCATTCTTACTGTGATTTTTGCAATTTACCTTGTGGCATTAAAATGCAAAGGTTATTTTCAAAGTCTGGCTCACTGTATCAAATCAAGTCCTATGGGAGGACCTTCACAATCCTCCCAGCATGAGTCTTTTCAGTTACTTGCATCATATAGGTGTAATATCTTAAGTGCAACAGCATTCTATACTCTTATTATTCAGTAGTACAAAGCAGAATTATTTCTTTTCTGCTCAGACATGGTCAAGGAACGTACATCTACAAAGAAAGTGGGTCTAAATATGTTGGTGGTTGGACACATGGAAACCAGGGAGGAGCAGCTGAACTTATCCACCTAAACCACCGTTTTCAGGGCATGTTTTTGCATGGATATGTAAGTGTGCTGGAAAATTCCATATTCATACAAACAATTATCATATAATTGCCTTAAAGTGATCTCTGTCTGCTTAATATAAGAAGCAAGGCTTCCCATCTTTAGGACCTTTTTAAAACATTAAATCTTAACAGATGAAATAATTAATCTGCAGGATAGAACACAAAGTTTATCAGCAACCCTGTTTTCAAACAGTACTGTTACTAACCATTGTATAAATTTCACAGTAAAGCGTATTTTGTGTCTGTGTGTTCAGAATGTACTAACTATAGTTTAATCACTTTGTTTCTCTGTGTAGCCTATAGGTCATGGCAAATACGTCTTTGAGAGTGGATGCGAGCAGCATGGTGAATATGTACACCCAGAACCGGTAAAAGAAACAGGGCAAACTATACTGAACATTAAAGAACTTGTTAAATCTACTATCAAGTAATCTATAAAATGCCTTATAAATACTGAGTTAAAGTAAATCTAACCAGGAGAGACTAATAGGATAGGGGTTCCTCCAGTAGGCCTCTCTCAGCCACTCTGTTTAACGGATAAACAAAATTTTATCTTTAAGACGGAAAGCTGAAAGACATTAGCCATTTCTAGTACTCAGCCAGCTTCGGGGTCCTAAAGCACAGCTCCTCTTTTCCAAGATTTGCAGCTGCTGAAGTTCCTTCACTTGGCAGTGTTTTACAAGGCTGCATCATCACCATTTTGGACCTGGGTAGAGAGATTTTAGTACACAAAAACATCATTGTAGCCAATCCCTTACTACCTGTTGGATGTGATTCTGAACTTTTTGAGTCCTCTTCTAGGTTAAAGCGGGAGAAGAGGAGGAGGAGGAACACACATTACTCGTTCCACCCAAATGGAAAGCAACAGATATTACCAAAGTAACACTCTGGACACCCAGTGAGGAACAACCTGCTTCTGCTGCGGAAACCTCGCAAGAAGCAGCACCAGCAGAAGAAGGAACTGCAGAAGGAGCCACAGCAGTAGAGGAAGAAATGCCATCAAGTGCAGGTTTGCTCTGATGGACATCCAGAAATATACTTGAAACATTCTTCAAATATCACTTGAATCCGTGTTACTCAGTCTTAATTTCTGGTGGTATGAGAGGCCTTTTTTTTTTCCCCTTATCATCTACCAAGTACTGATTTTTTTTCCTTATAATTTACCAAATAATGAATATTAGGAACTTACAGATGTTTTCATAAACTGCACAGTATGTACCTATGTTTTAGCTAGCATAATCAGACACATTTGTAATGGGAAGCGTGTGATTCATTGTAGTCTATTCAGTGGCCTGGTACACAGACACAGATGAGCAGTTGCAGAAAACGTTTCTCCCCAGAACTGCAGATTTAAGTCTTAAGTTATTAGTTGCTGCATAAAAGCAACAGTCAGGTGTAGAAATTAATTTTCTTGCTTGAGGGAGACCTATTTCTGATTTCTCACGTTTCAGTCACTGATGAGTCTGTTGAAGGTGGGGAGGATGAGCCTTCTCCTCATGAAGCATACAGTGGACCTTTGAGCTCAGCAAAGGAGACAGAAGAGGTAGAGGAAGAGGAAGAAAGCAGAGAGGAAGAAGAAAGCAAGGATGATCAGGAGGACCGAGGTAAAGGAAAAAGAGCAATCAGGGTGGTTTTGTAAGGTAATGCATGTCAGTCAGCTGAAAACATGGTGCTGCTGAGAGGCTCACTGTTATGCTGAAGAGAGCACAGGAAGCTCTGCTTTTCATGCCACTGTAAAGATACCTGCTAGTTTTGAATCGCTAAATTCATACTTATTTAACTGTTTGTATGAATACGTATCACATCGTTGTGTGGCATTGCATTGCCTGCACATACATAGTTGACAACTCACAGAACTGCTGTGAATCTGTAGGTAACAAAATTGAGATTATAAGTGATTGCATTTTTGTGCCTAAATGAGAAAACAGATTTCAGAACATCAGGAATTCTGTTTTTTGATTTGTTTGTTAGAGCACACCACTTTTCCCGCTTGAAAGAAACTACACTGCTACACTCTATCTGGAAGAAACAGACAAAAGCTATATTGATGAAATAAATTCCATACATTATGAGATGAACAATTAGCCAGAAGTTGGTGTCTTCTATCGGTTTCTTCTATTACAGAGTAAAGAGGATTAGAATTTGGGTGCTCATATTTTCTTCTAGGTAGTTAAGAAATCTGCTTTAATACAAAAGAACAACTAAGAAGTAACATAAAAGGAAATAATCTATGTTTAATCATATTTAGTCAATAAGCATCCACCCAGTTAAAATGTGTAGCTTGCATTTATTAAATGTTAATGTTTTTGCAAAGCTACATATTTGATGCTGGAAAATACCAGCTAAATTTCTCTGTTTATGATTAGTCCATATCATAATAAAGCAAAAACTGAGGTCAGAAAAACTATTATATGCTTTTAAAATACTTTGGACAGTTACCCTAAACATTTTGGGCAGCTCTTTGGATTCATGTAATTTGACTTATTCTTTGCCCATCACCTCTGAAGCTCTCCTGCTTCAGGGCAGACTAGCCAGATAGCTGATCTAATGTGTTAGAGTAACATCTAACAGCATCTCAGGGGCCAAATCAGATCTGACAGGAATCTAAGGAGGGTTTCTGTAGAGTTCTGCTTTGGATTTGGTAAAAAATCATTGAGCCTGGTTTCTCTCAGACTGCTTTAGATTCAAATAAACAATTTTGAATGACCTTGATCATAACATGTTTTCTAAACTATTCCCATAAGACAGTTCAGGAGTCCCACCCTCCACCCTAGCTCCCATTTAATTTAATTTTTATTTATTTATTTTTTTCTCTCTGGAAGAATAAATTGGACAAATCATGTGTGGAAGCATAGAATATGATAGATGTTCTAGAATCTCATTCTAACTCCTTAATTATGTTGAAAAAATATAAAGACAACTCTTTATTTCTAGAATTAATTAGGCAATACATGTTCCTTTTATATGTCTAGCAAAATCAATTTATATTACAAGGAAATGATTATAAGAAAAGATGCATTGTCTCATAACCATCACTTCTTTCACCCCCAACAGAATCAAAGGAAGCAGAGGAGCTGGATACAACCGGAGAGGGATAGAACCAAAAAAAGGAAATATCAGAGTAAATTGTGTGGTGTGATAAACTGTAGCATCGTTATACCTAAAAGGCTTATTTAAGGTATTTTGAATAAATTCTTTTTGTCACTGTTCCACATGGAATATATATTTCCAGTACACTTATGATCTCAGAGTGTGCTGTCTTAAGACAACTTACTTTATTCCATGTAGTAAGTTAGCAGTTGGTGAATTCAGTATGGGATTATTCTGGATCTATAAAGTGTTATTTATTCGTGACACAGTATCCATGGAGCCTTCCCACTCAGGGCCTCTCTTGCCAGATCCCATTAAGGGATCTTAACTCTCCTTCTCTTACTGTAAGATGTTATTACTATCCTCCAAGGTACAACCTTAAGTCTCTCCTCACCAGTTTGAAGACTGTAGGCAATGATACTCTTACCTCACTTTGTTAGGTGAGTCCCATCTCTTCCTGCTCCTGCAGGAAGGACCCATTATGATAGAAAGCAAACTGCTACATACAGCAGCCATGCAACAAAATGGGTTGTTGCCTCTTGGAATCAGATCAACTCTTACTTGATCCCTTCCCAATGGAGGAGGGAGTCAAGACCACTCCATGGGCTCCCGTTTCTGTTGTCCTGGCAGGCCCTGTAATCACTTCTGCTTTGGTGCAGGTTTCCTTTAGCAATATCTTTATGACAAACACATTCGTATGTGGAGTTTGATTGCAGTTGGAGTTTGGTTGACCCTCCACAGCACCCTGGATCTGGACCACAAAGCCACAACTGTCCAACAGCATCATGACTGTTTAGCAGATGGGCGCCTTCCTCAACAGGAGATGTCAGGCCACTACCACTCACTGCTTCTTCTGGGTGTAGATGCTCAGGTGGGGTTCAACTGGTTCTGAGGGCCTCCTTAATTGCACTTGTCCCCTCCCCACCTGTCAGGACCCAGCACCAATTCTGTGTACACGCCTGAACTTGGAGAAGGAACCCCTCTCCTGCTGCCAGGAATCATAGGCTTCCAGCAAACTCCTTCAGGTTAGCGCCATCCACCACTTCTCCCCACACCACATGGGCTATCATCTTTGCAGGGCCCCTGCAGGAGCTTTGCCAACCTCCTACATGCTCCAGCAAGGTGCACAGCCACTCATCTCCTCCCACAGGCTCTTTACCTGGTGACAGAGCTTGAGGTCATACACACCTCATGCAGGAAGGCCACTATCAGCTGCAGGCATGTGCACTCTGCTCAACCCTCTTTCACACACCGGGGCCACACCGGGATCTCAGGCAGTGTTGCAGCCAAGGCCCAGCAGCCCATCACCCTGGTGGGCTACAATGCCACAGCACCTGAAGCAGGGCTTTTGCCCGCTCCTTACACCCTGCTACTCCTCAAGACCTCTCTGCTGCTTTCCAGCTAAGTAGTTGCTCCAGCAACTCCCTAAACAGCAGGCAGTGAACAGCTAAACCTGCAGGACCTTTTTAATCAAGAACTTGTTAATTGAGAAACAGCTAGCAAGTGATACTAGTTGCAGAAGTCTCCAGAAGCTATCATCAGGATCAACTGCTGCACAAGGTATTGTACAAGCACTAAATTTCATAGATTGGTCTTTTCTGCTCTTCTGTGGGTAAATAAAGCTGCTACAAAGCAGATTTTCTACTTTTTTCACTATTTTTAAGCTAATAAGTGCTAGCTTAATTGTTAGTAAGTACAAGTGTCAGACTTTAACTGGCATTTTGATATTATTAGAGTATTAGTATGGATGATGATGGGCTAGAACCTGAAATGATGAGTTACCAGCTTCTAGCACCTTGCTTTTGAAATAAAATAACCAGCTTTGGCCCTCATGGAGTAAAAGACATTGAATGAATATTGTTGGAACATGCCTGTATTGTTTTTATTCTTTGCCTCAGAACAAGAAATCTATACTGAAGTTTTATTTCAGCAGAAAAGGAAGAAATATTTTAACAAGTTCCTTTCTTTATAATTCAACAATTCTGGAAGGATACTCTCAGAAGTGTGAAAGTTATTGATAAAAACGGATCAGCAGGAAGTAATGATAAGGAAACAAAATATATGAAATAAAGTTTATTAATCCTTCCTGCATGTTTTCTGCTATCAGAAATGTTATGAGTAATACTGTCAAAAAAATCCTACATAATCTTCTAAATTACTTGTCATTTTGTAATTTTTGTCACACTAATGTGACTTCTGTGAGCCCTTTTGGAAGTGGTTGTCTTTTTATTTACTGAACATTATTTCTTTGGTGAATGCATTTCAATATTGTAACTGGATCAAAGTAACCCGAGGTTTACTTTGGGGGTTTTACCTTTTGATGAAACCCTGCAAATCAATAGTTTAGCTGCATGTTTTGATATATTACACTACAAATTCCACTATAATTTTCAGAGATAACTATATACCATATTTCATCTCAAGCAACTTCCATTTTTATGGTAGTCTTCAGTTCAAGCTGAATTCATTCTTCACTGATACCTGAAACTACCCGTTTCCCCTGCAGCAGCCAGTGCTGTTTATTAATACAGGAGTGCCCTCTAGTGGCATATCTATGAAAAACGTGTCCTATGCAGAATGCGGTCAAGGACAGTTAAAGCCATTTGAAAGTCTCTGATACAAAGTGTTCTGTAAAGATGGTTCACTCCTTCAGGAAAATGCCAGTGCTTTTGTTAGTGGAGCATTCTATTTCACTGTAAGTGCCTGAAACACCTTAAGGCTGTTTTGTAAACTGGTTAATACCTACATACTCTATTTTGAAGAGGGAGGAAACTCCCTTGAAAGCCCCTTCTCAGTGGTGGCCTGTGACAGGACAAGGGGTAATGGGTGCAAATTGAAACACAGGAAGTTCCATCTTCCACACAGGAAGAACGTCTTTCCCATGAGGGTGATAGAGCCCTGGAACAGGCTGCCTGGGGAGGTTGTGGAGTCTCCTTCCTTGGAGATCTTCCAAACCCGCCTGGATGTACCCCTGTGCCACATGCTCTGAGTGTCCCTGCTGGAGCACAGGGGTTGAACTAGATGATCTCTGGAGGTCCCTTCCAACCTCAACCTTTCTGCAATTCTGTGATCTATGCATGCAAGATGTAGGAAACATTCCTTCTAGTCTGCCAGATTTTATGTACTCTCACTTCTTTCAAATTTGAGGGGCTACAAGAGGATACCTTGTAGTACCTAAAATGGTTTCTCCTTCTAAAAAAAGATCTGCATGCAGTGGAACACGAGTGAATATCTTTCCTCTTTTCCAGGAGGATTGTGCGTGAAGAGTTCCAGCAGACTGCCGCCTTCTTGCCCCTTTAGAAGCCAATACATATTTTATACAGTAGAAAGTATATATGTGTGTGTGTATATATATATATATATGTATATGTATATATATGTATGTATATTTAACTGGCTGTGTACATTTCTAAAGTGTCCAGCCTGGGGATTCTTACCAGTTTTTGGTTTAAAAATAAGAAAAATATGTCAGAAATCAAATATTAGAGAAGAAAATGGGTTAAGGAGACATGAAACTGCTTTTGCCATTGATTCAGCAACTTCCCTACTTAATCTGCACAATGACATCCACTTGAAAGGGTTTGTAGGGCCAGCAAAAAGGTTATCTGTAATGTGCCTCTTTCAGAGACATGAAAAGACATGACTAGACTCTGCAAAGCAATGCAGGGAACACGTTCATATATGCTGTAGTTCTCGTGTATTCACCCAGCACAGAGGGAATGCTCTACAGATGATAGCTCAGGATCCCAAAGCTGGGACACATTACCACAGTGCTGTAGCTGAGGTAGTAAGAGTCATTATTTATGAAGGTTAAATATTAGTATAGTTCTGTGCTGGTCCTGTGGAAGCACAAATATCTCTGCTTGAAGCACTGCTGAGCAGTGCAGGCAAGTAAAGAGAGGAGCTACAGCACAGAAGCAGGTGTCATTGCTCTTCTGCAGTGCTGAAACACACAGGCAACCCTGCATGAGAGCACAGCCTGCAAAACCTAAAATTTTACTGTGTACATGAAGTTGGAAATGAAGCCATAAAAGAGATTTGCATGTTCATTCCTTATTCTTCTGTCTGAAATAAACAGCTTGGTTCCATTCATGAAGGAAAGCAATTGTTTATGATCCATTTGCCAACTCCACATAATCACAGTAATATTTTCTTTGGATACTTTCACAAACTACTCTTTAGAGAATTTTTAAACAGCACAGTTGCTCTCCTGTGCTGTATCCTCAAGTACAGTGATATACCATATGACTTTAAACTAAGCATCACACTATGTAATAAATTATCAACTTCCTGAGGCAACCATGGGACCATAAAAGTTGCTTTTTACATACATTTGGCTTGCTTTCTTTGGAAAGACTGATGCTTGAGAAAGCTTCTTTTGAGTAAGGTGGAGCTAGAGAATAGGATATATTGCATATAGTTTCTATTTTGTGTATTATTTAATCAGCTTCCTAGCTCACAAGTGGTAAGAAAAACCTGTCAGTACACCCAAGAAATGATGACTCAGTATCAAACAAATTTAGGAATAAATGAGCTCTAAAAGACATTCCTCCCTCCTTGGTGCATAAATAGTCATTGTATGTTACGTGTGTTCTGAAAAAACTACATTAATGATTTTTCATGAACAGATTGCAGCACCAATACCTGATTAAAACAGATTGCAACACAAACACCTGAGGTGTTAGCATATCTTACAGTTTGCTCCCCCCCAGTAGTATCCAAATATCAAAATGTTATGGATTTAATCCCTGATCTTCCAGACACTTAATATTGTGCTGTTAAGAAAGCACCTTCAGATGAGTCAGGTTAAATGATTCTAGCATTGTGGATTCTAGCATTTGTGCATCCTTAGAGGCAGAAAATGCTGTATTTTGGACTTTTTTTTTCCCACAATTTGTCCCTGAAGGAATAGGCAGAGGCAGTATCTCCACAGATAGACAAAACTGACTTCACATTACTAGAAGTTCCTAAGAGCCACATGAGATTTGGGTGTTCCATCGGAAAAGCCAGCACAAGGTATGAGGCTAATACTTTTTGTGGGGTTTCCCACTGCAAGGAGCCTCGTGACAGCAAAGCCCTCGTGGGCCCCTGCTGGCAGTTGCTCACAATTTCTTTCTCCTCCAACTGACCAAAGCACAGAGAAAAAGTCACTAAGTTAACTTGGGTGTTTCTCACAGCAGTGGTTTGGGGTGGACCTCACCCACAGAACCCAATCTCTACAGGACACACAGTTTACAGGACCCAGTGGAACTGATCTGGTCTTTATCATGGCTTTTTAATGCTTTGCCACCTTGTCGTATGTATTCAGGTAGTAACTGTCACCAACAAGGTGCCTGCTACACAACTGGCCAACTTCTAAATAAACACAGTGATACTGACAGATGATTCCGCTTTAGGGAGTACGAAGATGTAGGTAAAAAAAGATAAAATATCAGAAACAGATTGGCAGGATCCCAAAGAGATCACATGAGATCCTGCAGTTTCAGAGATGAGGAAGTGGCCTTGCAGGTGCTTTCAGAAGTTGCGTCAGTGAGGTTTCTGACTGATACCATCCCACTTGTAGAAGTGGAAGAGGAGAGAGACAGCAGTTTTCTGCTGCCACGTTACGCTGAAGTCACTTCTGAACATAGCAGGCTGCTAGGACTTTCCTTTTAGTGGGAGCTCAGGCAAACGGGGAGGCTGCAAGTCAGGTAACATGCAAGGAAAAGTGGGGAAACGGCAAAGAACATGAATCCAAGCCTCGCTGCAAAAGTACTCAAGCTTCACCCAGTAAGTGCCTTGGTGTTTTGATTATAGGCCAGTATGTTCCTGGAGAGTAAAGAAACTGAACATGGTCCTAAGCTAGGGATTAGATTCAGAGAGCTCAGAATGCCTTTAGGCTTCTCTCAACACACTTCATGGGAGGTATCAGATCTCCACAGAAAAACGGATTGTAAAATTCAATGAATCACTAAGTCCTTACTATATACCAGAGTGCAATATTTGGCTTGTTCAAAGCCTTCATGCTGTTCTCAGGTTCAAAGAGAAATCAACATTTTAATTTTCAATCACCCATAAAGAAGCTATAAAAGACCTTGAAGAAGCTGTAAAAAATCCAGACCAGACCCACATATCCTTCCGAACTCAGGAAAAACGGCTACATTTTCTATAGGAGACAGACAGAAATCTACCTGACTGTTTTACAGTTGATTCAAAAATGAGCAAAGTAAAGGCAAAAAATACTGCTGTTCTGAGTCAGAATAAAATCACATTAGTTTTGCACCAATATCAATACACAAGGGATAAGGCTTTGGGAAATTGTCTTTTTTTACCTCCCTCCCCGCCCACTTTTTTTTTCTCTTGCTTATCAGAAGAACTGAACTCTAATGTCTCTACAAAAGGTTCTGTCTCAAAGTATTTTCAAACGTTATTAAATTTCCAAGTTTTCTTCCTTTCAAGGAGTATGAAAGGAATGTCTATTACAGTGTTCTTAGTTCTTTTTCAAAGCAACTGTTGCTTCCTCCCTCTCTCAGTCCTCTCAGTCACTCCAGATGATATTTCTGTAAATGATTTTATTTTGTTTTCCCACAAGGTGTCACCATAGGTTAATACCATGACATACAAGCCTTTGTCAAAAGAATTTACCCTTCTCATTTTCTAAGATTAGGAAAATATTGATACTCTCTAGGTACTACAAAAATATCTATTAATGTGTGTAACTTAGCGAAAATCATAAAGCTTTCTGCTGTTTATAATGAATTCAATTCAACAGAAGAAAATTAAAATGAGAAGTAAACTCTGGGTTTTGGAATTGCATAAAAATGAAGAAACTGGAAAAAATTTCCCTTTCTTTTGTTTACTACAGGAGCAACTTAAAACCTTTGAGAAGAATTTCTTCATTTCACCTGTGTTTGGCAATTTGTTTCAGATCATGAGCGCATCACTCCGGGAATTCTCTCTCTCTGTTAAATACTATTTTTTAACAACTAATAACACTTGTGTTCAGGATACAATTTCCCCTTTGA
>JAUBNY010000407.1:139945-152490 GCA_032275445.1 Crypturellus soui | reverse complement strand
AACCTCTTCTAGAAACTCTGTGGATGAAGGAAAGCTATCATTAGCCCAAGATCAGGCCAAGGAGTTAGCTATTAACAAACAGTTTGGAGGATCATGGGACAATGTCTGAGCTCAGATATCTATAGGATTAGTTTACCAGAAAGGCACTGATGGAAAAAAAAAAGACTATTATTACCTTAAGGAGATGACATTTTAAGGTCACAATACTGATTTGGGAAATCACCTGTCCTAACAAAATTACGTCTCTTTTGCAACATCTGCTTTGCAAGAGGGCAAAAAATGCCAAGAATTTGTATTATGGGACTCAAATAAGACAAATATTCTCTCCACATCTATTCTGTTCTATTCCTGTTGCCAAAATGACAAAAAAAATCTACTAAATAAAAATGAAATCAGTTAATTGGTTATAGAGCCAGAAAGCACCATCCTCATTACCAAGTGTAAAATTCATCATCATGTAGAAGAATCCCAGGATAACAAGACTTTCAGCATAAAGCTTCCATCCAACCTCACCCTTTGTCTTGTTCCCCTCCTCAACAAGTATTTCCCAGATTGATTTAGATCAATGCTGACATCATCTCCATCATTGTTTGTACTTGTTCTTCCTCACCAAGTTTGACTGATTAGTTTGCAGATCAGAGCAGTGTTTTGTCTGACCTTGCAATGTTATTCACTCTTCCTTCCCAGCACCTAGATTCACCTGAAAGAGATTGAATTTCTTGTATCCCTGAGACTGAGTATGTAGTGGTTTTGGTTCTGATTTGATAAGAACTTCCATTCTCTTACCATCTGTAGTTAAGCACTGTTGAAGCCAAGACTTCCCAAAAACCTGATCAACTCTTTCGCCATGGCGCATCACCAACAGACCTCTTCGAAGAGTGGTGTTCTGAGAAACCTGTATAAAAAGTGTTGGATTTTTGTTTATTTGTTTGGTTGTTTGATGATGGTATGTTTAACATGCATAAAAGGTCTGGATTCTACTGTTTATGTGTTGACCAACAGAGTAAGGACAGCTATCTATTCCTGTAAGGTGTATAGCATTAAAAAGGCACTGCAAGTGAGAGAAAGGAGCTAAGGAGCTACTATAATGGAGGAGTATCTTTAGACCATGTAGTAAGCCTGATCAACTCCCCATTGCAAAGGCAAAGGCAAGGGCAAGACATCTCTGAATTTCATGGTCTACAAATTAGGTTTTAACTCTATATTTACACTAGTAAAGGGCAGTGCTCATAACAAAACTTTTAATCCTTGTAAGGGAAATAATTTTAATTTTAATAGTATATAACTGATATAAACAAAAGAGGTAAAATAACAGACTTTAGCAGTAATGCCCATATCTACACCAGGTCTAACAGGAAACCTTTTTTTTTTCCCAAGTGAAGACAGCAATTTTAACTGCTTTATACTTCTTATAAATGTGTTTGGTCAAATCCGTAGTGAGATTTTCCTTATGACTATTTTTGAATCAGACTGTGTGGAATTGCAAATATATTCTAAAAAGTTTGGGGTTAGTTTACAACACACATAGGTATACATGAAAAGATAAAGAGGAACAGGTCAAAGACTTAAAACTGTCTCAGTACTAACCTATCACAGTGCCACTGCTGCAACACTGAGGTTAGAGATGTGTATCTTCACAAGCGGAAGAGGGAATTCTTAAGAAGAGATATGAGATTTATATTCACTTATTCTGCTAAATACAGAATAGCATTGCATTTGTGCTGTAAGACACTAATCATTCCCCACAGGAAGATGAGAGCTCAAAACTAAGGTTTTGTGGTCTTGTTATTCTGCTTGAGAGGAACTCACAGTCCGTGGAAACTCCTAGACTGCAGATGTTAACGTCTTCAGGCCAAGCGGTGGCTGTGCCACAGATCTGAGCCAGATAAAAGGGGACAAGAGCACTTGAGAGCTGGGGTAAGGATGTGTGAGTCTTGCAGAAGTGTCTCTCTTACAGAAATTCACACAGTCATCTTGAGATAAAATATTTAAATGTACTAATATCTGAAACCATGTTAGCTTTTAAGCTGAAATCCTTAGAATTTGTTCATGAAAATGACAACTAGCCTAAGTGAAAACAATTAGCTAAAGCTGTTCTAGCTACTCTGCTATGAATTCTTCTGAAAGACAAGGGAATATATAACTTGAGAAAAATATTTGTCCCGGTGTCTGTACCTTATTTGTGAGATCTGTCCCATATCTCTGCACAAAATTCCTCTTAAGTCTGTGCACAAAGAAAGCTAAGGAGACATTTTATATGTTGTCCTATTGCAAGAGGAATAAAAAGAGATTTATGAAGGAAGGCAAGAGTACACATCCTCAAGTGTATATGAGATGCTATACCATATAGTGTAAGTTTATGTATGTGCAGATATACATATGAGCATGACACTATAACATGACAATATGAAGAAGAAATAGGAAGATATCATTAAAATCAAAGATGTTTTTATGTAAGAGTATATTTGCACAAGCACTCGACAAAGCTAGGAAAAAAAAATCAATTACCTGAACTGAAAGTATATTGGTTACACTTCTTGACATAACTGGATTATGGACTTCTTCATTCAGCTTTACATTAGGTTCATTTTCAGCTTGGGTGAAAAATCTCGAAGGTGGTACAAAAGCATATTCTCTGTAGAAAAAGTAGAAGCAACACACACACAGAACATGCAAAGAAGGATGCACAGACAAATAGGAAGGATCTTTAAGTCAGAGCATTTTATATAGGAGTGTGAGAGCCAAGTTTCATATTCAGTTCAATGATCTTCACACACTTGCTATCCACTTTATAACTTTGCTCTTTAGCTAGAATCTGTCCTGTAGCCAGGACATAGTAGCAGAACGATAAAATAATAGTAACTGACAGCATGTATTGTGTGCAACCCTTCTAAAGGATGAACTTCAAAAGGAAAATGCTACCTCATGACCTCCTATCTATCTGCCTCTGTGGACTCAGCAAGGATTGTACCTACAACTCTAGCTTAGAAAAACCGGATCTAATCTACAAGGCCCATCAGCGGTGCTGACAGCTACAGAGCAAAGTGCAGGAAGCCAGACAGATGCCTGTTGATATGAGTGAATCAACAAGATGAGGATGGGCTCAAGGTAATGTGTTTTTACATTTCAAGTTAACTTTGTCACCACTCAAAATGAAAAGAATAAAAGTGAAATGAAAGTAATAACCTGAGCTGAAGTCTCAATCTGCACTACAGAACATATATTTTTAACATTTATTAGGATGTTATGCTTGTTCAAGAGCAAGCAGAGGTTAACCTCTACCACAGGACAAGCGACAACTTACCTGTGTTTGACCCAAGTGTCTGACTCGTTGGCTCTCTCTGTGTAGTTTTCAGGAATAAAACCTCTGCAGCCAGTCCGATGTGAGGTCCCAATCACCCAGCCTTCACTCACATCAGATTGTTGTGTTGGGTCAACATATATGAAGTCTCCAACATTTATCATTAGCTCATCTATATTCTGGGGCTTATATTGGAAGACAGCCCTCAGAGTCTGGAGGAAAATACATATGACATAGCTATTTTATGTGCTGCAGCATTTTGGAGGATGCTTTTTAAAACTCTGTACTCTACATAGCAACCTATCTATTTTATGCTCTGCAACTTGTTCCTTAATGACACTTCAGCAAAGGAAAAAAATTAATAATACATATACTGTATATGTAAAAATAGGCATTTGGTATTCATAAAAATGCTTTATTTTCCTGTAAAAAGTACACTTATTTAAAATTAGACATTATTGACTGTATTCAAAGTATTATTAACTCTTGCCATGATAACTTGCAGTTTTACTGACTGACCAAAATCCAACACAAGACTTATACTAACATGACATGCAGATCTGACATAGTGACCATTTATCATTCTGTAGTTTAAATTTGCAAAAGACAACAGGAATAATGTTGACTGTTTTCAGCATCAGTAAACTGAACTGCGCCCTGCTCTCTGATATTTAACCTGCATTGGAACAACAACAAAAAAATGTAATTTTACTGAATGGAATTTTACTGCTTTAATGGAATTTAAAGCTGTGATCTGGCCAGTTCTAGCAAATATTTACAGATTATGTCCTGTCTCTTTATTTTCTTGTGTCATTGTAAGTTTAGCTTTCCTGGAATCACATCTACCATAAAGATATCTTTTACAGTGGTTCAAGGATACAGTTTTTAACCTTGAAGAGATACTTGAAACAACCTTGCATTTTGAAATATTGTAGTGTGCATGCACTGATTTTGTTCATGAAAAAAAAGCAAGATGGCTACAGAAAAGATTTTAATTAATGAGTCAGAAAAATAAATAACTCTGATGGCAGTACCTGGTAATGTACAAAACGCATATCCCTTGAATAGAGAGCAGCTACCCACTGGCAGGCCTCCCCGGGGTTGAGGGATTTGGCCAGCTGTTCCAAAGTCTTCTGATGGTGAGGATAAAACTTGTGAGCCAAGGTAAGATGGACCTGTTTTTGGCATGGTTTCACATGGCAATCTAGAAATAAAACAGTGAGCTCATGTCACAAAAGCATGTGTCTTATTGATTTATCCTTATGATTGGCATGATACAGAAAATATCATAGTGCTTAATAGTAGAGTTGATCATATGTGTATTGAATAATTGTTTTTCTGAATATCATGGTTTTAATCATACCAAAATATTCACTGAGCTGGACTGGATTTGCTTCTGAGCTTCAGTCTGGAAAAGATAGTTAAAAAAAAAGTCCATGTATGTTTGGTTTTATTTGTTGTTCTTAAGGTTGTTTTTCTCTGAGGAAGAACAAAAAGAGTTAGAATTCCTCTCCCAATCCTAGATGCTTCAAACTTTTATCTCCCAGGTAAAGCTATTCAGGGATCAAGGCCTGTCAGTCTCCACTAATGATTCAGTTTCACTTGGTTGTTACTGGAACAAGAATTAGTACCTATTTCTCAGAGATGCGGTCTGGTCTTATACTATGCAATGGCACGTTGAGAGTGCTCCCTTGTTCAGTTATTCCAAATAAATTAGAGGAGCTCCAGGAAAGCCTAAGATGACCCATTTTCACATAATCTACATGAAGCTGTGTCCGGTGTTCCCCTGGGAGATGGCAGGGATGGGTTCAAGTCTCCTTGAGCAGAAAGTCTTTTGAAGCTGCGTCTCTGAGTAAATGGCCTAACCATTGAAATACTGGTTATCACAATAGAAGATGGTGTTTTCTCCCCAGGGCCTTCACTTCCTTGGCTTTTCATAAACTGATCTGGGCCAGAGTGAGATTTTCATTTGACGCAAAGCCCAAATGTTGACTCTATTTCACTGAAAAAACAATAAAATAAAATTGAATTGATCCAACAGAGTTTAGTTCTATAACTGACTTAGCTGCGAATCTGAACCACTAATGATTCCTGTGGGCCTAAAGCCTCTTCCTCAGTAGTGCCCTGTGAGCCCCTTTGGCTTAACTTATAGCAGAGCACCTCCTTCCTGCAAAACCAGCAACCAAATAAGTAACATTTGTGCTCCCTGTCCCTCATATCTTTCTGCTTGGCATGCTCAAAGCCTCTTTACTTTACCACAATGGAAAAAATGAAAAAAAAAAAAAGTCAAATTTGAGTGCAGAGCTTATGGCAATGAAAGTACCCGTGAGACTCTTCACTGGTGCACGGTCTCATGACTCATGAGCCACATCATCCTGCCCCTCTGACAGCTGCTTTGGGGGCAATCTCCTAGCCTATCTTTGCTTGCACAGGGTGCAGTTTGACAGCACATTACCTTTAGGGCTATGGGGCTCCCCTCCACCCCAAGCTCTGGCTACTACCCACTCATGCCGCAGCTCACCACATCCTCAGCTGCACAGCTGCCAGCACAGCAGCCTGCTAAGCCAGGCTACACAAGTGATCTGTGCTGAAGGATAAACTTGTCATGCAAGAAGGAGGAGGGGGAGCAATTATTTTTAACCAGAACTTTACTGATATGCTTTATGAAGTGGTCTCAAAGGTGATGGACCCTGCTCCATGGAGCGACCCAGTTTGTGAGACTGGAAACATGATTGCAAAGGAAACTGTGAGCTCCTGCAAGGCTCTGCTGTGAGGGCAGGCAGTATCATGAGTAGTACGGAAAAAAGGCAGTGTGGATGTGAAGCTGGACACAGGGGAGGAGGCCCTTTTCATTGGAAACTTACCCCCAGATCTGATGCTCTCCTTCTCCCTACAACCCAGGCTTTGCCAACCACCAATGCACAAGGTACTGCAGTCACCTGTGACATGAGTGCCAAATATTTGTTTGTCCTTGCTTCCCTTCAGATGAGCAATGTGGGAGGTGAGGGAGATCACTATCTGGCACATAACCCCTGAAAGGAAATAGGTGACTCAAGCTCAAGAACAGAGGGGAGCACCATGAACACCAGGGAAAATCCAGGCCTGCTGGTTGTATTTCTTCTTTCTTTCATTTCTGCCTTTCTTTCCAGTGTGGCCACAGAGATCTGAACACCTTCAAAGACAGAAAGGTCTACTGTCTCACAAGGCTGGATGTGAGACATCTTTTCTATTTTCCTACTGTCCGCACCCAGTCATGGTGCCCAGTCAGGGGTGAGATGAAGTAGGGGCTAGGTATGGAGGTTTAGGAATAGGAGGATTATATCTCTGCTCATCTTGGATATCCAGATCATTAGCCTGTCAAGTTACACAGCCAACCGTTTCATATTGCAGCTCAAGAGAAGAAATGCATACAAAAGCACAATGAGGTAGCAATAACCCCAACAAAGCGAATCTCACAGGAACTCTTATGCAGCTACTCAAAAATGAATAACCTTCGAGACATTTTCAAAATCATTAGAAAGAAGCACAGTATAAAAGCTCAGTAAACCCACAGCTAGTACCATTTTGAAGGACTGCTCTACCCATCAGCTGTCTGCAAGATGTTGGCAAGTAAAACCTTCGTCTGAATTTCCCAAAGAAGATGAAATTAACAAAAGTTTGGAGAAGTTTTCTTTTTTCTTGCCTACTCATTTTGGAAAAATCATTGTGTCTTCAGAATCTAAAACAAGCTACAAAAAGGCCCTAGACATATTATTTCCCATTCTGCAGGAGCAAAGTGTGCTGGCTTGTAGTAAAATATCAACTTAGCACCTCTAAAGACACAGGAGGTGCTTTCAGTATCACATCTAAGCCCTTTTTCTACAATTCACTCATTTTCCAGTTGATGTTTATCTTACCTGCTAAGGCTGAAGCCTCTGCAGAGAATGCAGTAGCAAATTCTTTGAGGATATTTGCATGGCTTTCCCCAACAAAGAAACCAAGGTAGCTGGTAGATGAATGTAGTGATAGGGAAATGAATGGTGGAAAGCACTGTGAAAACCTTTCACCAACTCGCTTTAGCACCTCATACAATAATTCCACTTTCTGGTCTTCACACTGAAAGAAAACAGAAGAACCTGCTTTACAAAGCATACTAACAGGCATTTTCCTAGACTGTCTCATATAGCAATATCAGAAGCAAAATGGAAGTTAGATTTCTTGAGAAAGCTGGCACATCTATGAAATGGGCTGAAATTCATGATATTAAAATCATTATTACAGGACAGTTTGGTCAGCACAGTGTGTTGGTGCTATAACAGGAGACAGTTTTACCATTAGGTATATCTAGGCTTGGTGGGAAGGACCAAAATTTTTTTACCATCTGATAAGTAGCTGGTCTGAAATGATGCAGTTATTATGACTTTCTTCTTTAATTTTAATTAAGAATTTATATTATTTTTATCATGCAGTCTTTAGCTGAAATTGGTCCTATTAAACCTTCAGATGATCTTTAAAGCTCTAATTACAGCAAATTTAAGGATTGTACCTAGACATGCCTAGTTAATCACTGGAAACTAAGCAGTTTAAGAAGTGAAAAGATAACGATTGAATTTGTGCCATTCCGGCAAAGGCACAAACATTAACAATGCTCTCTTTCCTTTTTTTTTTTTTTTCTCCTTAACTGAGCTATTTGTTCCATTTAGTCTTTACATCGGGTCAATCTATTGAAAGGAAGAACCAAAGAGAAGGAAGGAGCTATAAAAAAGGAAACAGTAGCTAACTGGAGAGGAGGTTCAAAGCATCCATTGCACTCTGTTCTGACACTGGAGTTTATTTGTTCACAGCATGGGTGCTCCAATCCCATCATGCTCTCATATGACTCTGTCTTTGGAACTCTCCAGTGCTACCCTTTAAAGCACTTCCACTTGCTGTTTAAACAGTCATTCTCTGTTAAGCTTTTGCACCATCCAAGACTTCAACTGCAAGCCTCCACCACAGCACACTTGTCTTGCATTTCCTACAAGCCATGCAAGCTCTACGCAGACAAGCCAATGGGTGCGCTAAAGGACAGCACTGACATACTGGTCTCTGTGGGAAGAACTGGAGACCACCTCTAGGGCAAGCACTGTCCCACAGACTCCACTGAGTACCCAGCACTACGTGCAAGTCCATGGGCTCCAGGAAACTTGTAAGGTCAGGAGACAGCAGAGGGACAAGTCAGGAGGAGAAGGTGGGAGCCAGTTTAGTGTGTCTCACTTTCCATGTGTGAGGTTCCCCAGGTCAGTTCTTGCTGACAGCTGAGGAAGAAAGAACTGGCTGCAGGTATTTATGGAGGGTACATTTATCCCTAGAAATATGCTACCTGAAACATGTCTGAGGCTCATGAGATGAGGGTTACAATTCGGTCATCTCTTCCAGGTCAGACCTTTAAACTTGACACCTTTCAAGAGCACAGCATTCGTTATTAATTAATGCTTTTGTTCCATATAATTGTGATTAATGGCCACAGCGTAAGAGGATATTCAGTATTTTGCAACAAAATACTCTAATAACAAAATAATTTTCACTGCCTGTGCTTAGTTGCATGGTATAACATGAAGGTATGATGAATGTAATAACTGCTCTAGCACCTGCTCTAGCTCACCTCTGTTTCAGGGCATCTCAAATGCAGCTCATGTTCATGTGCAGCATGAAACTGGGTTTCAGCTGGCTCCTGAGTTTTTCCAGACCAGGGAATCTTTGTTAGCCTTTGCTTATATTAGCACATCCACCCAAACATGGGAAGATAGCTCTGCTGAGACATTCTCTAAAGTGTCATCCAGTATTCAGAAGAACTAGGAGGACAGTAGCATCTTCAGAATTGGAAAAACTACCTACCTATTAGGCTCCAGGTCTTAATTTCCATATTACATTATAGACAAAGTGACTCAGTTACGCTGCTGGACTAGAAAATCTGTCTCTCTTTTCTCTTTCTTTCCCATATATTCCACTCTCCTCTTTTTCACAGTGACCAACCTTCAACAGGAAGATTTTACCATAGGTCATCATGGTAATCATTTTATTAATAGTTTTATAGTATTACCACATGCCGTCATGGTAATAGTTTAGCAGCTAGACTCTGAGGAAGGGAGGAGTTTTCCTGAGCTTGCCATAGGCCCAGTACCAAAACTTTCTTCATCCTATGAAAATATTATCACTATTATATCATTGCCTAAATGCAGCTGCAGTCAGCCTGGGGAAGAAGGCTTAATGTCCTGGATCCAAGTGGCGAGCGGCATGTTGTGAGCAGTGTTTCCCATTAATTGGGCCTGCTCAGTCAAGGCTGCACAGGGTTGCTCTAGACACATGAAAGACCTGTCACCCGCTTACCTTGAATCATCCCACTCATTCCAGTAGTCTGAGACATGCTGAGATCTGAGTTAGGTAACTAAAGTGTGGTGGAAAAGTCACCCTCAGGGGCTGAGAAAACTCATAAACAGAGCTAACACTTATTCCTAGACCTGCTTCATATCAGTTTGATCACCCAGGAGAATTTCTGGCGGAAAAACAACTGCAGGTGACTTAGTGTCACCAGTAGTCAATGTTTGGCCATTGCATGTCTTTTGTGCCTTACCGTAAAAAAATCACAAAGTGTGATGTGTGGAAAAATCTCATGAGCTCTGTTTTTCCCACACTGGCGCCTGCTCTCCTTCCAAAACTCTTGCAGGCAGTTATGCAAGCGGCCAGTGGGGCACAAATAGAGAGCATACTCCTGAGGGATTGGGTCCTCCAAAGAGGGATCATTGCAGTGATAGTGTAACCTGAAATCGAGAACATATTATACAAAGTAAGTGCTTGCATCACTTACTCTTCTTTCCCCTACTTGAAGATAGCCATTGCAGAAAGCAGAAAAAAAAAGAAATACAAAATTATTATCCCCTGAGGATTAGAAATGAAAAGATAAAATGAAAGCTGCTCACAGATTTTCTCTATGGAATATCAATTAATGGAGAAAGGCCTTTGGGGCTTTTTTTTCTGTTTATTTGTTAACTTTTTTCAGTTGTGTGTGCTTTGCATTTTATTACATGTCTTTACTTTTTTAGATGTCTGAAAATACAAGACAGAAAAAAAAAGAGCTTTTGTCATTTTGTAGGGTTATTTTCCCTCTTTTTCATGATTGAAAGCAGAGGACTGGAAAAGGAAAAATAGACAAAAGAGAAGAAGTTGAAAATGACAGAATGAAAAATAATCGAAGTTTTAAAATATGCTGAAAATCACTAAAACATTCAGCCCTAATGAAAGCAAGAATGACAAACCAGAAAATGCACAAGCAAAAGTCAGAAACTATATCCCAGATGATGACAGCCTCTACCCTGTCCTGCATGTTTAGCTTCACAGCTTTTATACTGGGAATAATTTTTAGGAAGATGATGGTGTCCTTGACAAAGCTCTTTTTCATACTATCTTGTTTTGGATTAAACATGACATTGTCTAATTTCTTCTGTATGTTCACAAAAATAACCCAAACAAAACCAACAGGACAGAACAGAAACAAAAACAACCAACCAACCAAACAAACAAAGAAACAAAATAAAATAAAACAAAAAGGAGAGGGTGAAGAGAGATTAGGTTTGATTTGAATACGGTCTAAAATAAAACAAAAAGTAATTTATCAATGTATGAATGCTCTGTGGGAGTCTCAGAAGAAAGGAAAAAGCTTAGCATACTCAGGACTAAATTAGTGATTTTGATTCACATTATTCATCCCTCTACCTGTCAGCCCTTCAACTTAGTTTACATGAGCCTTTCTCAGGGGAAAACAACTGCTCTGTTCACTTTCAGTCACTGCATACGCAATGCTGTAAATATATGGATTTGTAATGATAATCACTATGAGGTGGATATATCTTCCATTTTTTCTTCTCTTTTTCTAGTTCTGTGCCTAGTGTATGAGCTCTGCATCCTGCTGGGGCATGGAGTTGTCTTCACAGAGGCAAAAACTGCACTCACAGAAGCAATCACAGGCAAAAACAGGTCCTGCTTTTGCCCAGTTCTTTAAACAAGCACTGTAAATTATGAGGCTTAAATTTGAGCACCTGTCTCTGCTCTGTGTTGCTGATCATATGAGATGACCATCATCACTGGGTTAAAAGAAGTTGCTGCACTTGCCCAAGACTACCCCTTCCTCCCTAGCTTTTGATTTACCCTGTCTTCTGTAAATAAGCTCGCTTTCCAGAGTAAGCAGTTACATTAAATTATTTCTTCTTCTTCATGAACAAACATGAAAGAAAGATAAATTGTATAAAAATAAAATGAAATGAATGCATGATTTTTTATGGTGAGGACTGCTGATTTCAAATTCACTGGCAGAATCAGCACATGAAGAAATATTTTTAACCAGGTTTGATTTGATAGTACTCCTTAGAAATCACAGGCACTTACCATTTTGCAGCATCTTCTATTGTCTTTTGACCAGTGGCAGCCAAGGCTTTTTGCCTAAAAAAAAACAAATTGTGTTTGTCAAAATAACAGAATTAAAATGGTTTTCCATGACTCCAGGAGCATAAAAAAGGACATTCTGCAGTCATCAAGTCTATTTTACAGCACAAATAGGACCTACTGGAAGTAAATTATTTCTGGAAGATGTTTATATAACAATTTTGAAAAGTCCTCATAACTATCTTTTCCACAGTAAAACTTTAATTCCTTAAAGTCAATTATCCTGTTCTTCCAACAGAACGTCCTCCATTGTATTCTGGAGCTATTTCCTTAGCACCCTTATTGACCGTCCAAATTTGCTTTGTAACACATCTGTGCACAGACTATAAGAGTAAAATGTGCTGTATTCATAGGATAATGTCCTTGCTAATGATAAATTCAGGCCAAGCCCACATTTTATATACACAACCAAGGCAAATCATACTTAGAGCTGGAGTTTGAAAAACTGGATTAAAAATTCCCATAATCTAGCAGGGAGAGAGATCTGAGCCACAAATTCAGATGCAAATTCAGTCCAAGGTAAGGGACAGTGTCTCAAGTTTCTCTTTCATATGCAATAGTCATTCTCTGGAAACAAATATAATTCATATTTCCTTTTCTCATAAGAGCTTTCAAAATGTCACCAATGTCCCTCGCATGAACAAGTTTTTGTAATTAAAGCATCCCATGCTTCCAAGCTGAGCAGGGAATGTGGAAAGATAATACCTTTAAAAAAATCTGCGTCTACCGATAGGAAGTAGGGAGAAACACTAGAAAATCTATGTTGAAAGTCACGTCTTTAAAGGCA
>JAUBNY010000407.1:83619-113076 GCA_032275445.1 Crypturellus soui | reverse complement strand
ACAAGACAGGCCTAAGAGCCACTGGCTCAATTGAGGGTCTCAGATGTTTGCAGTGTGATGCATGCATGCAATACAAAATAAAAATACAAAAAAAGAAATAAAAAAGGATTCTGCTGTGGGAATTTAGTGCCCAGACAAGGGAAGGCAAGCTGTGGTGATTTAGACCTCTGAACAGTGTAGCTCCAGCTCACCATCTTTTCCCTGGGGCATCCTCGGAGAGGAAGCCTAAAACAGAATATTTCCAACACATAAAGGCAAAAAACCCCACATTTTTGCATAGAAGATGATATATAAATAAAGTACTCTGCTGAGTAATCCCATCTCCACTGGTACATGGGAGCTGAAGCTTTCTGAGTGAGCCCCACTGCGTTTCCTGCGGGCCTTCCCTAACACAACGTTCTGGTTTCAGGGGTGTCACTGTCACGTTATAGCTGCAGAGTTATGTCTTGCTTCATGCTTATTCCTAATCGACTTCTAATATCTCACACATACAGCTTGCCACTCCTATCACCCGTGCAGTTCTGCAGCGAAGCAGTGCTGTGCACAGCATCACCCCCAGAGGCTCTTCAGGGTGACATTTCCAAGCATACAGATCTGTGCAGCTGTGTAATGGCATCAGCACAGATGTATATTAGGGCTAATGTGAGGACAGAGAAATTGTTTAAACTGTGAAGATTAGTTTATTCTACCTCTCCTCTCAGACTAAAACTGTAACCTGCTTCTCTATGTAGCCATTTGCTTGAAGGATCAACCGGTGATTTATAGTGGAAAGCAGGACATTCTTGAATTTATCAGACACTTGATATGCATACAGGTTTAAAAATTTGGAGGGGTGACACTGATCTGTTAGAAAAAATAAGTATTTATCTCTGTGCATATACACTGGCATGTTTGCATGACATATACATATATGCATATTCTTTACCTTATCATTTGCTTTAAACAGACTTTGATGATTGTGATGGGCACCCCAAAACAAGAGAAAACTGTGGGTCTTCAGGCATCACAGAGGCAGTCGGCTTAGAACAAAGGTGCTGCTTTGACTCCGTTGCCCCAGACATGTCCTGGTGCTTCAGATCTCTGAGTCCACAAGAAATGCCACTGGTTCCCCTTTACACACCTTTCTCTCTGTAGGCTGCTTCTGGAGCTATGCCATGCTAAGGGCTCAGTGTAAGTGCTCGCTTTAAGATCAATATTGGGTTTGAAAGATGGATTCCAGGATCAACTAAATAAACAGTATCATAGCTTTAAGTTGTATTTCTCAGTGTCAATTCAATAGGCTTTCATAGGAGAGGCTATGTGAAGCATTTAGCACTTTGCAATATTAATTTGCACTATTTCTTATCCCTATTGTCTCCATTCAGACTGCTCTCCTCAAAATGAGTTTCCACCAGAACCTTGTCTCTACTCTGGAGTCTCAACTGAAAGTGACAAAATGTGGTAGCTCTACTCCAGCAGCTCACTGATGTCCAGTCAGGCCATTTATGATCCTCTTTTCTCTTCCTGGTGATTTAGTTCACTACTTACCTCTGGTTCTTTCCCGGAATGAAATGTTAAAAGAGGCAAGATGGACCCTGTGAGACCTCGCCTCCTCCTTCTATTGCTCTGAAAGCTCTGTTCTGCAGAACAGGGATTTGGCTTTCCACACCATGAAAAAACAGTTAGCAACTTTCCTGTGCTAAACATATGCCAGCAGCATTTTCTTAATGAGACAGAAAGCAGGACTGTAAGCAAAAAATAAGTGAAAGAACTAAAATACCATACCATGTCATTTAATCAATGGGAGCTGTGATGAAGCGAAGGCTTTTCTGTGCTCTACCTGAGCTAGTACAAGGGGAAACAGGCAACGAGCACACAAACAAAGCATGAAGAAACAGAAACGGTTTTCAGCTAGAGGTGAAAGATGGGTGGAGAAGGAAGGAAATAGGTCCTGCAGAGAGCAAGCACATTAAACAAAAATAATAAAAAAGAGAGAGTTACAAGCACAGGACACCAGCAATACTATCAACACTGGCCTTTTTGATCTGTAGCATCAGATGTAAAGCAGTGTTAAGGGCAAACGCAGAAGTGAAGTCAAGCACTGAAAGTTGCACCTGGCAATTCCAAAAGTTAGAGGAAAAAACAGGCAAAGATAAGCCAAATATTCAGCCATCTTGAACAACTACAGTAGCCCCGTGTGTCATGTGCCATTACCTGAGAAACTTTCTTCCAGGATGTTCTTGCTGGGAAGCAAGAACAAGTGTTTGGAGGAACTCACTGGTATCCACAAACTGGACCAAGTCAGAGGAAAGAATTGTGCCTTAAGATCACTAAGTATAATGAGAAACAACCATTTTCTTTCCTTCCTGCAAGCTAGAACACTTTTGGTGGTGCTTCGGCACTGGGTGCTCGGAGGCTGATAGAGAGAGGGGGAGGAGGGGACCCTTCAGGCACCGGCATCGTGGAGGACCATTTAAACAAGGAGTGAAGGGTAGTGCATGCCCAGAAACCCGGACTGAGAAAAGTGAGGCTGAGGGCTGGACAGCACATGGCTGCCACGTGCCACATGATAGGAAATCTTGGGACTTCCCAGGCTGCTGGCTCCCAGCCCCTGGGTCCTATATCCATCGGCACCCAGGGGTGTTGTGGATGCACTGGGGCATCTCAGCCAGCACTAGGGTTGTGAATAACTGAGTGGAATCATGATCTGAAGTTTTCAGGGACACTCAAGCATGCAAACCCAGTTCATGAGCAAAAACCATCCAGACATTTCCCCAGCTTTCTCTTCAAGAGCCCCTCAGAGTCCACTCTACCCAGCAGGTAACACCTCTGAGCAGCCAGCATCTCTGTAGATCTTAAACATCCCCCACTTCCTGCATCCTTAGCACTCAGTCCTTACGCCAGGAGATGGAGTCCCAGACCTACTCATGACGTACAGCACAGCACTTTCCACATTCAGTGCTCACTTGATAAACAAAAAGTTCAGACTTCTATCTCCAATAACTAGTTCCTTTGTATTTCCATTTCCAATGTTTCTGCAGAAGAAAAAGCAGGAGGTAAATACAGGATTTGCAATTAATGACCCTCACTGTGCAATGACATGGACTGTCAAAGCAGGAATCACGCTCTGGGTGAGCAGCAGCTCTCAGGGGCCAGGAACAGCCCCTGGAATGTTCACCACTGTGGGAAGGCTGGCACAAGACAGGATGCTGCTGCTGCCCTCCTACAGCTCAGCTAAAGCTGAACTTCTGCTGCTTTACTCTTGGGCATTTGTGTTTTCATGGGAAGAAGGAAGGAAGGTTCAGACAGGAATAACTTGCACTTTCTGCAAGTTTCTGCACTTTCTGGGACCAGAGATGCTGCTCAGCAAGCAGCAAGACGTTAGTGCCAGCAAAGTGGCTAAGGCTCTGAATTGTGTGCTGTGCACACTGGTAAACCTGCCCAATGCAGGAGCAGCAATTCTGCCTCCCCGTTCTCCCACAGGCATCTTGCATTTCAGACTGGGCTTGCTTCAGTGATTTTGAATGTTGCAGCATTTTCCCCAAAACTAGCTTACACTACAACACATTAAAATCCACCAGGCCAGGTGGGAACTGACAGCAACATTAGTGAAACCTTTTTATATATAATAAAAAATAGTTGAGCTTTTTTTCCATGTTGCGAGTTGCGTCCAGCTCTGAAGTCACCAGGGCTCCACATGGAGGTCAGAGTCACAGGTTCACTACTGTTGTTGCAGTGCAACAAGAAACTATTAAACTATTAGAGCAAGTGTTCACTAAGTAAGTCGTGTATAGATCTTATTTAAAAATACCTAAAAGGGTAGAAGGAGACATGTATTTTTGAAAACCTATTACTCTTTTGAGTTATTAGCTGTGTCACAGGAAAGGAATGAGCTCGGGGCAGGAATGACCTGAATGTTAATGTAACAAAGCACAAGATTTAAAGAAGTTGTTCCTCACAGATGTTTGTATGCCCTGAGCTGCTGTGATGTAACTAGATAACCACTGTGATGTGCCCCACAGTGGTGGGGCACCCAGGATTCTTTCAGATTCCAGTATTAGTTGGGCTGAACCCGAGCGATCATCATTTGTCAAGTGTAAGAATTTAGTTGAACTCAGCAGTTATACACATATGATGGATGCAGGATAACACTAACACAGCAGCAAAAATTAACACCGAAAAGCCTACAAGTACAAAAAAGCTGAAAAGTGTAGTAATGCTAGAAATACAACAGAATTGAAATCAGATATGCATATCAGAGCTTTACAGTTAAGTGGATACATGGTATAATGACCTTTCTTACTCTTTCCTTGTCATATTTTTTTATTGTTCTTAAAACAGTCAGTTTGTGCCAGGATGATTCATGTTCTGCCTGGAAGTTGCTATCAATCGAACGCATCTCTGATGACGGGAGCGTTTCAGGGCCCACAAGCCGTCTGACAGTGAGTTTGAGTCCACACGGATGTATGCGGCATACTTACTTTTATCCTTCTCAGTCTTAGTTCATTATCTAGTCGATCAGACATAGACACAACAGTTACACAATAAGACCAGTGTCCTCAGCTATCAACAGGATGGTCAACACTATGGCCAACAGATAACAGTGTGGTTGTTCAGAAGATAACTGTGCAGATGTTGAACAGATAATAGTGCCGATGTTCAACGTATAGCCCAGCGCCAAGTTCCCAAGAGCCAGATGCTTTGGTATCACTTCCCTTTGGTGACTAGATTTGCTCAGCACTCACAAGGTTATTCCATGACCACATGCAGCACATCAGAGCGTGATGCCTCTGGCCATGGTGTCCCTGACCCTGAACTCCTGGGGAGCAACCCAGAGCAGACCTCTCTGGGTTAGCCCATCCTTAGTCCGATACTTACCTGTGCAGAGCCTATCACATAATAAGAAAGAAAGAAAAAAAAAAAAAAAGAGGGAGAAGTAGAGGGAGAGAAATAAACAAAATTAAAGGGTTTATTTCCTCAGAATCAGGTCTACAGATAAATGACCCACATTTCTGTATCACAGAGGAACTTAATGGTGACAGATGGAAAGGCTCATTTAAAGCCATTTATCCTCTTCCACCTATCTGACAATGGACACAACACAGGAATAAATCTTTCCAAAAATATGAATTAATTTGTTCTCTTTCTTTCTACTAAAAGGCTAAATAAGTGAGATCGAGCTGAGCCAGCAGCAATATATATCCTGCTGCAACTAGAGTTACTCACCTAATACGAATGGGAACCAAATATTCATGCAAGCCCTGGCCACTAAGCACTACAGTACAGTGTTCACTGTCAAGAAAGGATTAGCATAAAACCAACAGTAACTACTGAACATAGGTCTTCTATGTCTGTTTCAACTGTATATTTATTTAGTGGTAGAGCTACAATGTTAATGGGGAAAAATATCTTTGAGGTCAGGAATTTCACTAAAGCTGATTTAGGAGGAATTATCAAATATTTTAAAACTTATTCATTTTACCACTTCCCTCTCTAGCCACTCCTTGGTTCAGGGAATAAAAATACTCATAGTTCTTGCATTCCATTTTGCTGGTATTTGGTTATGAGTAGTGCTTCCTATTACTCTCACGGCACTTGCAATGGTAGCTCTTAAAGCTGTTTAACTTTGTTAAAAGCAAAATTCAACCTACTGAAGGCTGGTCACAAAAGCTTATTTAAAGCAAGTGATGCTCTTTCCTGGCTCCCTTCTTGGTCAGTGAGAGGATCTTTTAGGAGACAGCGCCTAAAACAAGGGCTAGTCAAGTCTCTCTAAGTTACCTCTGGAGGACCTCTCAGCTTTGCTGATGGTATCTTCAACTGGAAGACTACTTATCTGCTATTTCTTCAGGAGCTGAGAATAGCTTATCAGGGCCCCTGCTTTGTGCCATAGCTAGGTCTGGTGTTCTCAAAGGCCAACAGTAGGCATCATTTCCTCTTAAAAAAGAAAATATCTGGAACTAATGTAGTACACCAGAATTCTCAGCATTTTTTATTTAAGCAGAAATCATTTTGTCACTATATATCACTATAAAGGCTAAGTTTCATCACAACACAAGGGAAAAACTTGAAAAATTTTGAACAGTATCTTGGTTCCCTTAACTGCATATCTGGGCAGGCAATAATTTGATCAAAGTTTGTATAAAGCTTAGCAATTGCAAATAAAACATTTGCTAAATAATAATTATTCTGAGTATATTCCAACAAAATCATCATGGGCTATAGATGGTGATAAACAATTTGCAGAGCTTTTTCTTCTGATAAATGTAATTTCACTTAAAAAAAAAAGTGCTTTAAAAGATAGACTGAGTCAGGAATTTACTTCCCATTTAGGCTGGAATCTGTAAAGAATGAGAAAAAAATACCCATACCAGCAAAATCAAAAACCTATGGGTTGGAGCACCTGACAGGGACTCCTAGCTCCCAAGGTTCTGACTCATTTTGAGTTCTCCTCTCCATTTTTCCTCTTGCAGCTGGCCCTCCTTAGTACAAACAATTAAATATACATTATGGGAAACTGGTTGACGCTATTGCCTAATGAGAAGGGTATTTGACAGGAAGGTAAGGTGCCCCTGACGTGCTGTTCAGAAATCAGGGCCTTTCTCACAAGGGCCTCATGTTTCCCACATTTTTAAAGGTCTCCTTTGTTATCATGGTGATTAATAAACAGTTTTGGACTTTCACCAAGCAAAGTAGTTACCTGGTCAGCTCCAGGCTAAAACTCAGAGAGGTCATTTGAGTAACAAAGTGACTATGGGCTTTAGCAACTAGAAACTCATCCATCAACTTTTAAAGTTGCTAAGTCTTAAGTGATCACAGGAATGGGAGCTGGATGTAGTGACCCCGCTCTTAGCAAAGTGGGTCTTCAGAGACATGAGAGAGGCCATATATGCAGCCCAGGAGACATTTGCAGTATAGATGTGGTGAGAGGATTGGTCTGCTTTCGATTACTTGCAGAGTGTGAAAATGCCTGTAGCAGCTGAGCTACAGGCAGCTACAGCAGCTGGGTCTGTTCCTACTTTGAGAAAAAGTGGTTTGACTTTGGAGAAAGTGAGTTTTTTGATCCCTGGCTGGTGAAATGAAAAATACCATGGAATAAACCTGAATTCTGTCAGCCTTAAATCAGGAATTAAGATGACTAATGGCAAAGCCTCCCCTCCACATGCATGTGGCTTCGCAGATGTTGCGGAAAAAGGCCATCAAGGAACTCTACTTACATAGTCTGTTGAATCTTGCCTGCATTATCTAGCTCAGACATGACGAATGTGCCTTAGCTTATGAGCAAGGTATCACATTCTTGATGTGGCTGAAGGCTTTAAGATAAATCCTGAGGAACTATAGGCAGAAAGAGATGGGAAAAGGCTGGGCCTCATGCACAGCAGATCCCAGTATAGCCTCTGGTGCTCTGCTTGAGTATTTGTCTTCACCCTCCATGTGGGATCCATGATACAACTGGTTAGGGATGCCTGGTGGGCGGTTGGGTGCCATCTTGGGTGCTGGAGTTTTGCAGAGAATGGATGGCCAGCTCCTCTGCAATGCAGGCTGCCCATTCGGGCTATGGATGGGAACAGTGTTTCTCACCTGGGGAAGGTGCTTTTGGTTTGTCCCTAGCTGACAATCCCAGAGAAGTATATTAGTCGCTACGTTAGTCCATTTTGCAGCCAGCATCCATGTCAGACAGCAAAAGCCCATAGAGCAGAAGTGGTGGAAAGCTGAGACACTTTCACCCAGAGGTGAGACATATCTCTGTCTCAGAGAATCATCTTTCATTCTCCCATAAAAACCACTCTTAGAGTGGTGTTCGTTAGTGCTGACACCTGTGTACCCCCAGCCCTCTCTCACCCTTGGCCTTCCTGTTTGAAATTAAGACCAGTTTACAGTGCATTTCATTTCTCTTCCTTCATTCTTATTCGTAGTCCTTTCATCATCAGTTCCCACAGGGCTATCAATAGCATATTTGTCTGACACAGACAATTTCACTGCTGTAAATTCTTCACAGACCGTTGAATAGAGACTTCTTAATTAGGTCTTAGAATTTTTCCATTAGCAGAGACACGCTGAGGAGTCAGGTCCCACTTCTGAAAAGCAAAAAATGATAGATGTGTAAGTTGCTGATATTTACTGAAATATTAACCTTTTCATCCCTGCTTTTATGACCATGAATCAACAGCTGTTTTAATACTGTGGCCGGAAATGTAGTTGATAATTTATTTGATTGTGCTACAAATGAGAGATTTAATCCAGTCATCAAATATGTGAGTCCTCCTGGGCTACTGTATTATCTGCATGACATATACAATAAATGTAAACAGTATTTTTATCATCAACATTTGCTTGCTTTCTTATTTGCACTGAGAAAGGTCTTGTGTTCCCACTAGTAAAGGGATTTTCTGGCTTTAGTTCTCACTTTGCCTCACAGAACTGAGATATTCAGTTTTATTTTGAAGGGGAAGAAATTGATAGTGCGATGTTGTTACCAAGTGTGAAAGAGGAAAGGTCCTTTTACTTCAGCACAGTTACAGCATAGCTTCACAGAGCTTGAGGACCTAAGAATAGTATAGAGAGGGATTATCTGTATCTCTAGGTATTGACCCGCACAGTCCCCCTTTTCTCTGCCACAGTAAATTGGCAGTACTGGGCCTGAAATGAAACTATGTGCAGGAATGCATGGAAGGAATGTGCATTCCATGATATATTTAACTATAACTCTGCTTTCTGGGAAGCTATGTGCAACAAACGGTGTGGCCTGACCTTTTTTCCCTATACTCGTTTTGTAGACCATGCAGAGAGAACAGCTTTTCTGGCATATGACATGGGACATGTAGGTTAGACCCACCACTGATTGCCCTTGGAAGGTCCCCCTGTCCATTTCTTAAGGGACCCTGAGAGGATGACTCTGATTCTAGTGATTTTACTTGTGCAGCCCACATAGGTGGTGCCCACTGAGTAGGAAACTCAGTGTCCCTGAGTTTTTGTCTGTTAGTAACCAAATGTATTTCCCATGTTTAAACCACAGACAAATAAGGAGGATTACAGTCAACATACTTGCAAAATGCTACTCTGACCTCAATGATAATTGCTATTAATTCTCTGAGTTAGGAAATGACTGGAATGCAGAGGAAACTCCAGGATTTTCCTCAATAATGAATGCACAGATCTAGAGAAGAATGAGGTATCTCTAGTTGTAAAGCAGCAAGTTGGTGCACAAATGGATATGGTATCTCACTTAACTTTATCGTCCAAGCTTTGTGGTTCTTAGTCCAACTCTAAATAGACTTCTCCATTAACCTAAGCAATTAATTTCAAAAGAATCCATGAGCTACTACAGCACACAAGTCAGCATGAGTCTTGTTACTGAATTCAGTAGCTATTTTGAGTCAAACCGTTTTGTATGGAATCTTCCATAGCTTATCTCCTTCTCAGCCTTTTTCAGTCCTCACTATTATTTGGATACAAAGCAGTTTAGGAAGTCTCTTCTTGCTACCTTCTTTTGAAAGAAGTTCTGGGGCCGTTCTCTGAAGTGACCCTTTCCTCCCACACAATGTCTTTGGCTCCCTTATTATTTCCTAGATTTCCCGCTTCTCCTATCTCAAGAATTTCTCATTTGGATTTTTCTTTTTAGCTATTTGTGCCAGAAATAACCTTATGGCCCTCTACTTGTATTGCCTCCTTTGCAAGGCTTTTGATCACCCAGTTTCCGTATCATTTGCTGTTCCCAGCATAGAAAATGAGAACTACAAATTATCAGCCTTTTAAAGAAGACTTTTTTTTTTCTCATCTGCCATGAATAACACTCAGGCCTTGAATTATAAATTGAAAATCAGAGTTCACAATCTGGTCTAAGAAGCTGCAAGAAAATTAAAAGGGAAACATATCTTTAGCTTACAGAATGAATGGCTACTCACCTCAGGTGTTCCTATTTGTACTACTACCTGCTATTGATTTGGTGAATTATGATACAATATAGGCAACAGTTATAGGCAATAGTTATTGCCTGCTCTACACAATTGTCTTCCTAGCATCAGTGGTCCAGACATTAAGAGGATTCAGATGGATAGAACTTGGCCCTATGTGCCTGTTGAGAAGGGAGCTTCTGGGACTGCAAAATGATTTTCCTCTAAACTGTCTCTAGAATTTGGGCTCAAACCATTCAGCAGGTGATTAACCTCTGCAATGCAAATAGAGAGTTTGAAAAAGTGATCCTAAAAATGACAAAAAAAGAAAGGTATAATGATTAAAACAGAACTGGCAGACAAAGCCTGGGCTAAATTCCGGTTCCCAGGCTGAGAGATGACTAGTTGGAGGTGCTAACAGGAAAAATTTAAGAATCACTGTAGAGCAATCCTCTTTGTATGTCTTCCCAGAACCAATAGTCAGAGCCCTAGGGACTTCCAAAGACAGAGTTTTAATCTGGGCCATTGTAAACAGCCACCTTTGATGGTGTCCTCTGGGAATTTTTTGTGTAGTATTACATAGTATTATATAGTATTAAAAAAAGTGAGCATACAGTGGCATAACTCTCTATGTTGTTCTCTCTTTCTTGGTCGCTGTTAACCTCCCATTTGCTTTTCTGATGGTTGCTAAGCACTGAGCTGCTGTTTTCATAAAACTGTCTATTGTACCCCATATGCTAATACGATACTTACACACTCTGTCAGGCTTGAGAGATAATAAGCAACTCTGAGCCCATCATTTCATTTGTAAAGGTAGGATTGCTCTTTTTCCTTCTGTGCATCACTTCATATTTACCTGTCACCCACCATCTTATCCTGCAGTCACAGAATTTGTTAAAATCCACCTCCACAGGTGGCTTATGCCTTTACCACCACGTAAATTTTGTCTTATCAACAAAGTTAGCCCTTGGACCTCTTTTTTCTCAAGGTGGTTTCTTAGTTTGTTTCATTGCAAAGGCCCCAGCACAGCATCAGGAGATTTCTTATGGCCTCTCCACACAGTAAAAATCACCCACTGATGCCCATCTTTTGCTTATTGGCCAGCTATTTATTCAGGAGAAGATGTCTCCTTTTATCCCTTGACAACTTAGTTTCAGTAATCCTTACAGTTTTCTTCTTTTTTTTTTCATAGCTCATAGCTACCATGAGCTAGAGACCTCTTCTTGTTACTCTTCCAAATATACATTTTCCCTTTTAACTTGAGGCAACCAGAAATATAAGAAGTAATCCAGGCATAGGCACAGCATTAATTCCAATATTATTAGAATGATGTTTGCTCTTTTGTCCTCGATTTATTTGCTCCTAAGACAAAATTTGCCTTTTTGACACTTTGAACATTCAGGTGACATATCTACAGTTATGCCAGACTCTCTTTCTGAATGACAATAGTTAATTTAGAGACAATCTTTTGTTTATATAATTAGGATTATTCTTCCTCCATGCACGTTACTTTGCACATAGCACACCCTGCATTCCCCAACCATTTATTACCCAGTCACTAGGTCTTTTAAGATGTTTCTGCAGCTTTTCAGTTTTCTGAACTTTAAAAAAATATGAAAAAATAATTATTATGAGTCATCATTAATTCATCACCTCATTATTCACCAACATTTCTTGATCATTTATGAATATGTTCAACAGCAAAATGCTCTTCTCAGTTTTGATAGCTGATCTTTGTGTCCTATCATAAAAAAAAAGTTATTTATTTACTTTTTTATTTTATTATTCTGCAGTCAGTCTGTTTTTCTATTTTCCTATTTGGCTGCTCTTTTTTTTGAAGAAAGTCCTTTATCTTCAAGCAACTTCTTTTACTCAGCTACTTAATTGTTCTGGTTTTGTGTGTATGCCTGAGGTCATCCTTTTTCTATTTTTTTATTTGGCGGTAAATACTTATTTGTGTTGTGTCTTTAAATAGCATCCTGCTGTTTGAAAGTAGACTTTTTTTTCTCTTGGAGCCATAGTAGACTGGAATGTGTCATGATTGATATAATGGGTTTTTTAGTGGCCATTTCTTGAACCAGATCTTCTGCCTTTCTCAGAATCATTTGGAGAGCTGCTTCTGCTCTTCTGGGGTGTCTAACAAGTTATTCATCTAGAAAAAAAGTAAGCACACTTCCCTCACTAGCTGATCACAGCCAATGTGTTTCAAGTGTTCAGGTATTTTTTTCATTTTTTTTCTACAGGCTCCTGCCTCATCTCCAGAGCAACAAGAATTTGCTGCTGTTGCTCGAATGTTTTCAAAAGAAAAAAGTAAAATTGAATGCTGGCTAGGAAGGCTTCATGTCCTATCTAGAGAATCAAGAAGCATTAGGAAAATATTATACTTGAATTTGTATTTCTAAATTGGCATTGAACTTTACAGTTGAAACTGAATCTTTTTGCAAGGTATTTTTTGCAAATTTGAATTCAAACTTTTAGATCAGCCTCATCTCCAGCTTATATATTTGATTAAATTCAGATAATTATTTTTTGCCATTTTACTTCATTTGTGGATACTGACTACAGAGATATGACAAAAGCCCTCTTCCACCCATGTCTGTTTCTTGATATAGTATTTTCTTTTTCATATGTTATTTTCAAAAGAATGATATATTATTTTACAAAAGTCCCCTGAATGAGCCTGTACATACCAAGTCAAAGTTGGTTTTGGCATCTGTATTAGTATATCTTACGCAGGTATGTTTATCTAAGAGATAAAATGACTTTTGAATGGATCTGAATTTTTACTTTGAACTGTTCATTCCCAGAATTAAAATGCAGGTTTTTTCTCTGTTTACTTTTTGAATTGACGGCATTGTTTGGTAGATAGATAGATAACAGCCTAAAATGGAGGCTTTTATGCACCAACTCATCTAGCTAAAATATGTGGGAGGTCAATGGTCCTCCTTCATTTACATTGGAAATGTCAAAGTTTTCTCAGTATTCTGGAGACATAGATCAAAACTTTTTTTTTTTTTTTTCAGAGAGTATAGGGTATCTCTGTCTCTGCTACTTTCAAGGTTTCTTTTTCTTTACTGCATGAGTAAAGCTTTTCTTCCTTCAAGCTCACTCATTTTAGATTTTGGTCCACTTGACAGTGTGCTTACTTAGCAGACTGAGGGACACAAAAAGTGCTCTTGGGCACTCCTTTCTGCAGTAACATAATCTGTCCCTAACTGTACATTGAGTCCTCTCTATTTCCCATTTCTCTTGACCCAGCATCTAACTATGTTGTCCTTTATCCCTATTCCCATGTCTCACATTTCTATGAAACAGTTTTCTCTGTAGTGTGGCCTGCAAATGTAAGCCAGATAATGGTCATGCAATTACACACTCAAACTGCTCTCACATCAACTCAATGTGCCTTCTTCTTTATCTCTTGAGCTGGAGAACAACACCTGCTAGATAACTCAGTGCAAATCTGAGACCATGATGCCTGCTCCTGGAGCAGCAACAGTTTCTGCAGCAGCGGGCACTGAGCCCATCTGGTCCTCACCCAGCTGATCCAAGAAGGTGAGCTGTGACCCTAATGCAGCACCTCCTCCTGGTATTTTTACTTCTGTCCAAATATACCCCTACACAATCCAAAAGTGTCTGCTAGTTCACTGAAATTCTCATCTCCGGGCAAGTTTGGCATAGAAATAAAAGGGCACTGGGTCTAAGCTTTCATGAGAAGAAACACCAGGAATTGGTTGTAATGTCACTTAAAGTTACAAGTTATTCCTTCTCCAGGTCACTCTAATATACATCAGGTATTAAGGCAGACTGAAACCGTTTCTGCTGTTTCTGGAATCCCTGCTGCACACGGAAAATTGCAGCTCTAAATCAAGCTCTCTGCTTTGCTTAACTTTATTTAATTTGCTCTTGTTACAGACAGCAGCAGCAAGAAAACTCATTGCTGCACCATGTCTTGCAAATTCATGCCGTGCACAGGCCTGCAGCCGCAGGTTGTTGCATAGGAATGCCACTTAACCTCCTGTTGCAGAAAAGCTCCCCAAGTCCAGTCTCCCAGTTCTCCAGCACTTCTGGCCACACCAGCTAGGTACCTGTAGCACCCCTACCTTAGTGTCTATCCTCTCACCTCTAATGAGTTTGAGTCCCAATACCTCTGTATAGAAACCGCCCAGTTAGCTCGCTGGGTAGAGGGGCCTTGGCCACGCTGGCGTGATGGGAATTGCTAGATCGCTGCTTCTTCTCCACCCATTAAACCTACAAACTGTTCAAAGGAAGGATAGCAAGGGACAGCTGGTGACAACACAGGTGACCATAGTGGAGTAAAAGGAAAACAGCAGGCCTACTGATACGCGAGAAGAGTTTTGCTCATGGTGATACTTTCTATAAATAGTCTCTTCAATAGAGTGTTCCAGTGAGCGGGTGGCATGAGGCCAGCTACCCTTGAAGTATCAGTGTCATTTCTCCTGAGTGCCTCCTTCAGGTGAACGCTCTTCTGTCATCAAGCTGGCCTGCAATCCGGAGCCCAGCAGAGCTTGGGTACTCGACATGAAGGCACCAAATGGTCTAGATGGTTGCTGGCCCATGAGAAGGAAAAACTTTGGCAGTGAAACCCAAGATAATTTTCAAGTCTTTACTATATAAATATATTAAATATTTTAAAGTAACCTGCTGGCAAAAAGCAAGAAGCCTATTTCTTTCAGTGAGTTTGTTTAAGATGACAATCATATACTTTTTCCGCAGTGAAAATTCAGTGGTACATTTGTCTTTGTGCATGCAGTGGGATCAGACCCAATAGGTGACAGCTGACGGATAAGGATTTAATTAAGTATTCAGTAAGAGGCAGGAGTGACAAACTTTATCAGCAATTTTACCTGACTCACACTGTGCACTGATAATCTAACAAGAACTCCTGCAACGCATTGAAAGCCGCAAAGTTCCCCATCTGGGATAATCATTTTTGTTTTGTACAAAGATAATGTTTCAGCCATTCCATAACTTCTGCATAAGGTGGTGTTGGTCTAGACAAAATCATCAGAAAATTGCTAGTGACTTCGCTGGTCTTTGCACCATATTTTAGTCTTCGGAACCACGATTAAAGTTGCAGGTAGGGAAAGGACTGGAGACTGATTTTTTAAAGTTCAGATACAATGTTTTCTCCAAATGATGGAAGTAAAAATTCTGACATTAATCACTGAGTGTTAGAGCACAGTCTCCTTCTGCTTGCCGATTGATATTTTGTGGACTGAAGAATACACAAAATGTCTGCTTACAAATCATGCCTTTCAATATGAAATGCTGTTCATGCATTTATTATGAAAATGAGCTCTATTATTTTTGTTCTTGTAAGCCCAGCATTCTCCTACAAGGTTCAAAATACTTTTTAACAGATAAATTACCCTCAAAACACAACTGTAGGAGTTAAACATTTTGTGCTTTGAACTTTAACAACAATAGAAGCACTAAATAAATTTATATATAATAACCAAAGACACAGTTCTGTCAAAGATCAAAAAAACACACTGAATCCTCTTCCTAATCATGAACGGGAAGAACACTCTGATGGCTGAGAAGGCGGAGATATTAATATCAACAGTATCTCTATTGTATCTAGATTCACATAATGGACTAGTATAGAAAAAACAACTCAGGGAACAAGGTTTTCAATGATGAAAAGTTCTTTAAAAAGGCAAGATTTCTGTGCAGTAAAAACAGGCAAATAAATTGATTCCTTTAGGTTTCTCTGGAAATATCACCCCTTTCTGTTTTTGTCTTTCTTTTGTCTTTGTCTTAAGTTTTGGTCTCTTGTTCTTTTGGATAGAACAACCACAGCTGTCATGCAACCTACCAGATTAAGGAACCAAATTTTTGAAGGGAAATTGTGCCTTCTGTTCTAGTAAGTGGTAAATCTAGCAAGACTAATAGTACTCAAACATTAGAAAGTAGCTAAAAATTAAGAAATATTACAGAAAATGCTGGGAAACGATCCAAAAGGGAGAATAAAACCCAAATGAACAGTCCAGTCCAAAAGGTCCCGTGTACTTATATATGCATTGAAGATCATCTATTAAATCATGGGAAAAGCATTAGGCCAAACCTAATATTAGGCTTGCTTCAGAAGTTATTTTTCAGCAAATTATGTGACCTTCATTTTGGACAAGTTGTGAAGGAATAATCTATTGCAGCAAGAAGGCAGAGTAAATAGAAAGCAGCCTGAAGCAGCCTGTACCATGACTTTCCCAAGAAAAACTCTACAAGGTTTGCTCCAGAAAGTCTGCCGTTGTTTTTTGTTTTGGACATATGATTCAAAATATCACCTGCAATAGCGACAATGCTGTTTTCCTAACACAGTACATGCTGTAGCCTTCCAAAGTTTAAAGGTGTCAAACTTTCAGCTTCTCTTACAGTTCCAGTGCATTATGAACTGGACTTAAGGCCAAGGTAAATCTGAAGCATAAAAAAATATACTCAGAAGGGAAGGGAAGTGTGTGTGTATATATATATATGTATATGTAAAATATGTAGATATTACATATATAATGTATGTATGTACATGTATATATATATAAAGTATAATTTTATACATATATATATATAAAGAGAGTAATGGCAACCAATTCAAGCTGCTCAGAGATTTGAAATGCTCTGCTGTTAAAGAAGTCAGCTGAGGCACTTAGAGGCACACAGTAATGAGCTCAAGATGTATTGAGCTCAAGAGCCTTAGAATTTATCTCAGGGATCAGAGATATCAGAACACACATAGTAACATTTCCTAATTAAAGAAAAAAAAAACTCTATGTGAAGCACTACGTAGAACAATGTTATTCGATCTTACTGTGCAAACATGAGGAGTGTATAAAATGAGCTGCTTTGAGGGAAAGCAGCAGCTTGCCTCGGTCTGCCTTCCCATCCAGAGCAGTCCGAGGCCTGAGGGCTCCTGTCAGCAATGGATCTGAAAGGGATCTGCGTGCTCTCCGTCATCCTCGTTGTAGCCCTCAGCACCTTGGCAGAGGCAAAGGTGGCAAAATGTAAGTACACTTGCTTGTTGTTGCCTTGATGTTTACCTACATGGGCATGATGCTACTGATTGCAATTGCAGCAAGCACGTCTCCAGTTTATGCATCAAATAGTGAATATCTTCTTGTGATATATGCCAGAAGCTGAAGTCTATTTTTTAAGTTTTGCAAGGAAATCTGTGGCAAAAAATGTATATGTATATATAGTTATAGTATCAACATCAGGAATAGACTCCAGGACATCTCTTATGGTAGCAGAACAACCAGTAGTCTGCTATACTGGTAGAGGGACAGGAATGCTTAAAACGATTTACTCAGTTTACTAGACAAGGACTGCAGGAACTTGCTCTATCTTAGTAATGCTCTGGCATTTATTTTATGCTGCTTTGTCATGTGAATACAAGTTCAAAGAAATCTGTCATCTGCCTTATCAATAAAAGGCAGTCATTTAGATAATCCAAAAAGTGGAAAGTAAGTAATTCAGTAACAAAGCCCTAACAGCATATTCAGAAATGCTTGGCTGGGGAGGACTATGATGCTAAAAGCACATATATAACTATTTATACATAATCCTGTATTTTTATGATCACCTGAAGGCAGTGCAGAGATTTTGCATCTTTCCACCTATCCCTAACTCTTTCTTCCTTCAAACGAGATATCTGGTGTGGGGGGACAGCAAGGAAGATAGAGACAGACTGTTCTCAGTGGTGCCCAGTGACAGGTTAAGAAGCAATGGACACAAAATGAAACACAGACAATTTCACCTGAACATAAGAAAAAAAAAAAGTTTATTGTGAAGGTGGCTGAACACTGGAACAGGTTGCCCAGAGAGACTATGCAGTTTCCATCCTTGGAGATATTTAACACCTGTCTGCACATCATCCTGGGCAGCCTGCTCCAGCTGCACTGCCTGAGCAAGAGGCTTGGACCTAATGATCTCAGGAGGGTACAGTTTCCTACCCCAGGAATTCTGTGAATATGTGATATGAACAAAACAACAAACATTTACTCGTGTAACATTTGAAGTTATATATTTTTTTTACCATTTAATCTGATCTAATTGAACTTCCTAGCCCTCACTGTGCTGTGCAGTGCTGGGCTGGCTGAAGAGCAGACCATATTGAAATTGGAGAGAGTTTCACTACAACTATAACAGTTCCAGCATTTCACCTGTTATCTTTTTACCAGTAGCAAATTTTAAACTACTCAGGCTCCAATCTCAGTAAGCCACATAAAATCTATACTGCCCAGACTGTCATAGTCTAGGGAAAGTACGTCATTCCCAATAGACAACTGATAAATGGACTTCCACTAACAAAAGTTCAGACACCTAATAACTTATTTATTCTTTCGCCCTCAACAGCAAAATGCCAGTGTAAAGTGGCCCCCAGGGAGAGGTCGAACTGCGGACACCCAGGAATCACAGCAGAGGAGTGCCGGAGAGCTGGATGCTGTTTCAGTGCTTCAGTCCCTGGCGTTCCTTGGTGCTTCACTCCAAAACAAAGGAGAGGTAATATATCTGCCAGAAACATTGATCTGTTTAGTGCTTGATTCTGCTCAAATGTGCACAAGGGGCATAACTCTGCTTTTACTGTAAGGCTAACCAAGTGGGCATAGACCTCTACCAGAAAACTGCTGGCAGTACCAGGCAGCATCAGACCTTGCTTACCCATCACTCATGCATCCCATTCTCCTTGCAGCAAAATTTCCTTTGCACTAGATGATCTCCAGAGGTCCCGTCCAACCTCAGACTGTTCTGTGCTTCCATGTTTCTGTGCGCCAGGTAAAAGAAATGTAAAGCAATATGGTCTCATTCCTTCCTTTGATTTTGTTTTACACAGTCAGGAAAGTATGCCCTACCGACGTTCGGGCCAGAGTAAACTGCGGTTTCCCCGGCATCACAGCTGAACAGTGCGAAAAGAAGGGCTGCTGCTTCGTGTCACATCCCGCTGGTGTCCCCTGGTGCTTCTACCGCCGCACAGTGACAGAGAGTAAGGATCTTCATGAAACATCTTACTGTCCCTCCCCAGAGACACATGATGGCTCCTAACAGGGCGTAACAGCATGTCTGCTCTTGGCTTGCACTGCAAGTCAGATATTGCAATGGGTCACATTAATGGCAACCAGCAAAATGGGAGCTCCCTTCCTTATGAGTCTGTTCAAAGCTTCGTTGCCCAGGGTGCGAGTGAGAAAAGGTGATCCTCAAATGTCCGTCTTCTTGCATAAAGAACAGACTTTAGAGACCAATCACTTGTAGTTTATGTAGCTGTGTAGGTAGTTTGGGCTCACAGGTAAGCTCAAATCCTCAGCAAACATGACAGTAGAGATGTAGATATCAAACCATCTACTTTATACCAAGGGATAAAGTGCTTTGCTTTAGAAACAAAAATTTCTGATATCTCCCTCTTCCTTCTTTTTCTTTTTTTTTTCTTTTCTTTTTTTTTTTTTTTTTAATGAGGGAACCCCTTTCAGCATATCTAACATGGAAAATAAATAGCCCCAGTTGATTCTAACCCACTGCAGGCATTTTGTGCCTGTAGAAATTCACCATAGTTCAGTTTTACTAATTGGAATCCTAGTTAGTAAGCACATTGAAGGATGGGTGGGAAAGCAATTGCTAAAAATTGCCTGATGCATGCACACACTCTTTTGATGTGCTACATCTAGATTAAGTACTTTCTAACACCTCCTGTAATCTGAGAGAAAAAGAAGCATCCCTTGACGTGTTTCTCCTCTTTTTTTTTTCTTTTTTTTTTTCTTCCACAGGTTGTTAAACTAGAAATTTCCATCAAGAACTTCTTGATCTTTGGACCTACTCAAAAAGGAAGTATCAGCCAGACATTCCAACTCAAACTTCATACTCTGCAGTAGCTATGATTTCTAGGTCTTTTCTCGGATTGTCTCCTTTCCAATGGAAGTTAATCACAGCTTTTATTCTTTCAGTAGCCTAGTACTGTGCATTTTTTTTCCAAAGAAATAAAAGAACTAATACAACTCATACATTTTCTGTTATTCTTTATTTTAGTGCCACTTTTACTGTTTGTGTTAGTATTACATCACACTTGATTGGTTTATGTAAAAGATCACTTATATTTGTTAGATTATGCATGGCTTTATACGGGCTGATCCTTCTGTACCTGAAAAAAACATAATATTTCCTATCATATACCTACATCTGTTTTTTTTTCCCCTCAAGATACAGGATAGGGTAGTTTTTTAGCTGAACACCAAGTTGATTTGATGTGGCCCTCCTACTGCTTGCACTGCCTAGTCCTTCCATCACTGTATCCCTGATGCTGGCCATCTATTGCACCCCATAACAGTTGGGCACAGAGTTGCTTAGCACAATTTGGTCCCTAATCCACTTGGCACTGCACCTAGCGTTACATAACTATTATCCACAGCTGCCAAAATGCACTTGAAACACTGTCAACAATCTTAAAAATGGCATTTTTGTTGAGAAAAGAAGGTAGCAAAAAAAGAATAAAAGCCACATTTGTTGAGGACTTGAGGGTTTCTGGGCAAGCTGTGTTAGAGCACCTGGAAGAGGAGGATCCGGGAGCTGCAGCTCCTGAGTGCAGAAAGAGGGATGTGATTCATAACCACTCTGTGGGCTACTCACTTGAGCTAGTCACTCTGGCCTCCAGTTACAGTCAGTCCTTAGAGACAAAAAGACAGTTCTGGGCCAGAAATCATATGACTCTTTCAGACCTCCCACACAGGGTGAATTGAACTGTTTGGAAAGGCCTCCTTCTCTCCCATGAGCCATGACGGGGAAGTCATGTAGGCAGCTCGTGTGTGTGTCTGCAGCAACGGCAGCAGTGGAGGAGGCCACATTTATCTGTTCTCATTCCCTGTTCTTTTTTTTTTTTTTTTGGTCAATGCCTTTTGATGCTATATTGACCCTTTCACAGAACTCAGGGGACAAGGGACAGATGTATGGGGAGCGCAGGTGCTCTGTGATATTTTTTTCACTTTATGCTAGATTTTCTAGCCAAAGACAAATCACTGCACTAGAACAGAGAGTGTCTGGTTGTGAGCAATTGATATTATTTTAGAGAGCACAATCTGTCCTACAGATAAGAGCAGTTTGGTCATTTATTTTGCATCAATAGACGAACAAGCTTTGCCACTGAACAATAGAAATAGCTTCAAATTATGGGATTGCATAAAGTTGTTTTCTGCCTTTTCTGTCCTCTTTTTTTGTTGATGTTGTTGCTGTTGTTGAACAGAAATAGTAAAAAGGAAACATTAAATTTGGTTTTAATATTCCAGGCTGCTTGTTTTACCTAAATTTAATCCCTATAATGGAAAGAAGTGCTAGCATATCCATGGTGCCTGAGACCAGATAGGAGGCCATATGGGTCATTTCAAAGACTTTAGCTTTGAGTCCTTCAGTGGCCAAAAGGCTGGCTAAGGAAAAGTGCAGCATTAACAAAAAATGAGACTTCTTTTGTAATTAAATGTGTGACTCTAGTCATAAATGAGAATTTTAGCAAGCAAATATGATATCCATTAATGAAGAATTATCCTTTGTAGCTGCAACAGCTGTCTGTAGCTCTCAAAAGTAACTACTGTAGAAGTAAACCTGACCAGTTGCATATTTAAGTTCAACTTAAGTATCCATGCAGTTTATACAGTGTGGAGTTGTTAGCCTTAATCTCACAAATATATATTATGCCAAAATTATTTATGTGTCTACACGCTGAGGAGTTTGGAATCATGTTTTTCAAAAGAGATGCTATAAAACCAGAAAACATTACTCAAGTAGTACATGATATTTAAAATCACAAATGGCTGGTAGTCCTAAACTATTTGTAATCCTAAGAGCTTTCTGCAATCAATGCTTCAGCTTCTAATATAGATAGATAGAAAATGTTTGATATCATTACAGATGACTCTCCTTCGGTTCTTGAGTGAGCAAGGAAATTCTATTGTTTATTAAAGGAATCATAGCCAAAGAAAGGTCTCACAAGTCATATGTTTTGATGCAGTGCAGGAAACCTGTATTTGGTTGACAGGCAGAATTAGCAGGAGAAGAAACTAGGACAATGCAAGAGAAGAGTACATATGGGTGCTAGCAGCAAAGAACAAACCTGTAGCAAGCTGAAAAAAAGATAAAATTTTATAAAAGATAAAAAAGATATAATATCTCTGAAAATGTATCCCTTCGTGTGCCCAGTCATGGATCAGATACTCAAGTGTCTCCAGAAAGGGAAATAGCTAATACACAGATATCAGACAAAGCACCCATTTGAAAGGAAGATCTTATGCAAGGTGCTAAATCACAGAAAAAAAAAAAGAAAAAAAAAGATTACAGAAACTGAAATATTCCTATCTTGAGAGAGTAGCCAAATCACACAGTCCTACCACAAATCTCAAGTGAACTACTGACTTTCTTAAAGCTTCAGCTCTGGGATTTTTTAACTAGGGGTAAAGATTGGTCCATATTGTCAAGTATATTTCAAGAGCCCAGGTTGTAGAGAAAAGCCTGAAAACTTTACCAAAATGCCACCAAATAGTTCAAAAGGCAGAACACAAGAACTTCACCTAATTCCATGTGTTAAAACCAGACAGAATGATGATGTCAAGGCCTAGATTCAGTTTCTAGGAAATTGCTGAGAGTCCAGAAGTAGAAATGATTAATTCTCATCAGATAATTAATAACTGATAATTGAAATAAGACTCTGGCATTCTTGAACCAAAACATTTCACTTCATCTGACCCAGACACCTCACTGGTAGACAGACCCAAAAGCTTTTACTGTAAGTCTGTCCTGTACTGACAGTACAGATAATATCAAGCAGAACTTTCACATTGGGCTTCCTTATTTCCTGGGGGTTGCTGATCAGTGGTCTAACAAAATAGTTCAGATCAGTTAAAAAAAGGAGAGAAAATATTTAGAGAAAAATATTCCTGTGAATTTTCTCTCTTTCCTATTACAGAAACTCTGCAAAGTTCTCTAGATTTGAAGGCCATCAAAGTTAGTTGGACTATACAAGGAGTGAACCAATGGTGGTTTGAAAGGAGGTATAATCAGTTCAGTGACTTCAGCCTGCAGTGTTTCCAGACAGCTTCACTGGAGGTAAATCTGAGAAGTAAACCCCGACCAGATTTTCCTAAGTGCACATGATCCTTCCTGCTATGAAGGAATGTAATGGTTCCCTGCTTGTCACTCTTTTCCAGATACTCAGATTACACCCCATGCAAGAGAAGATTCACTGTGACTTAGCATACATGTCTTAAAAAAAACAGAACCAAAATCAGAAAGTTTTCCCATATTATTTCTTTAGCAACTGCCTGAGGTGCTACTTTCTGATTCTCCCACAGAAGTAGAACAAAAAAGCACCTGTGAATGCAGCTGTGAAATCCATGTCACCTTTGACTCCAAGGAAGCATGAGCAAGGAGGTTCCCAAAACAGGGGTAGTTTTATTCAAACAAGGCACCTGTCAACCCAGTATTTTTTGCAAGTCTATAAACCAGCATAAATAAAATTAATTAGAAAATTGTCTTACCTTTGATTTTGAAAATGCAATTCTATTGCTTTCACAGGGTAACTTTTCCTCTAATCATTGTTCATGTTACCAAGACTGAGCACTTAGCTAACTTGTAAAACCTATGGTTGTTATCCTTGGACTGTGGTGAGAGATTAAGCAATTTGGTTGTGGTGTGCAGGAAGGACAGCAATAAGCTATGCTTAGTGAACTTAAATTCTTACTGACCTTAGCTCTGACACAGACAGACATCTTGGTAGAATGAAAAATAATGCTGCCAAACAAAAAAACATGACAAAGTAATGGACGCCCAAATCCAAAGCCTTCTTTTGACACTGTTGTTTGTGGCGATTTATATAGACGAATTTTCCCCACCAGTGCATAGGGCAATCTCAGCACCTCTGTGTTCTCTTTCATTCTCTCTCCACCATTCTCTGCTGAGAAACAGTAACCAAGTTTTTTCTCGGACCATGTGAATCTTCAGATGATATTTTAGGGGCAAAATATTGGCTTTGTGAACTGGCTGAGGAGGCGTTTCATTATATATGACATGACTCTCAGCACAGAAAGCTGCAGAAGAGCCCAAGGCAAGTGTTGTGGCTGAATATGGGATGACAATGTTTTGCAAAATGGGAAATATAGTAATGTGACTAGCTGAAATAACAGAAACAGGGTTTCTCTTCAGTTTGAAAAAAGGGGTGGAAGGAAGGAAATCTCTAAGACCAGAATGCCAAATAGAAAGAATCAAAGAAATGATCACTTCCTGCCTCCTCCAGTGTAAGTGTGGGAGGGTGGGTAACCACCGATGGATCTGCCAGGTAGCATGTCCAAGATGAACAAGATGATGTGGTTGGTACACCAGAGGACTGTGCTGCCAATCAGAGCGACTTCAATGGGCTGCAAAAATGGGCAGAAAGAATCATCATGAAGTTCAGCAAAGGCAAGCGCAGAGTCCTGCACCTAGGTAGGAGTAACTCCAGACACCGCTACAGCAGGGGGTTGACCTGCTGCAGAGTAGTTCTGCAAGGAAGGACCTGGGTGATGGACAAGAAGTTGACCAACTTGTGGCCAAGAAGGCCAATGGAGGATGGGGATGGTTGGGAATGCATTAGAATCTTTCTAATGGTTGGGAAGCATTAGAAAAAGCATTGCCAGGAGATCAAGGAAAGTGATCCTCCCCCTCTACTCAGCCTGGTGAGGCCACTTCTAGAGTACTGTGTCCAGGCCTGGGCTCCCCAGTAAAAGAGGAACATAGAACTACTGGAGTAACTCCAGCAAAGGGTAACTAAGGGATTGGGATTCCTTCATATGAGGAAAGGCTGAGAGAGCTGGGTCTGTTCAGCCTGGAGAAGAAAAGATTTAGGGGGCATCAATGCACATAAGTATCTGAAAGAAGAGTGTCAAAAGTATGGGGCCAGACTCTTTTCAGCAGTGCCCAGCAATAGAACAAGAGGTAATGGCCACAGATTGAAACACCAGCTCCAGCTGAACATGAGGAAAAGCTTTTTTGCTGTGAGGATAACAGAGCACTGGAAAAAGTTGCCCAGAGAGTTTGTGGAGTCTCCTTCTCTGGAGATCTTCAAAAGTCCTCTGGACACAATCATGGACAAGGTGCTCTAGATGACCCTGCTTGAGCAGAGGGTTGGACTAGATGATATTCAGAGGTCCCTTCCAACCTCAACCATTCTGCAATTCTGTGAACAGCAGATTCGCAAAGAGATTAGACAAATCCGCAGAAGAAAACTCTATCAAAGGCAAAAAAAACAGCAGCAATCCCACTGGCACAGAAAGTCCTGAATTGTGTAATGTTTGTCAGTGAAGCACCTCTTCATGCTTGTCCTGTTCTTCTCCCTTATGTAGTGCTTGTTCACCATCCAGTACTAGGCTAGACTGACCTTTGCCCTCAACCAGTGTGGTTGTTCTCATGTTTTTATGATTTTTTACTGGAAACTGTTCTGTAAACCATATGTGCCGGGAGATAGGTGAAACCATAACATACATGTAAAGTGGGCAATTCGCTGCCTCACTGGCTGCTCCTAAGAGCAGGACCTGAAAGCCCTACCAAAGACCAGGACACATATCACACCCATGAACCTGCCACTATCCCTTCAGTGAAAACGGAGACAAATGCATCTGTCTGAAAATAATAACACTTTATTTTTTTTTTGTTACATTATCATAAATGTTCTCTATTCTCAGAAAACAAAGCCCTAGTTTGGAAAATAATGCACATACAAATCTCTCGCAGGGATTAAGTATACAGAAATATACAAAGATCTCTCTATTACTGTAATGTATCATCAGAATGCCCTACATCCAACATTTTTACTCAGGTCCACTGTACCAGTAAGCATAAACTACAAAGGTAACAAGCAACCTGAAAAAGACATGGTTGATATAGTATCATTATATATATGTATGCATATATATATATCTACAACAGTGCAAATATATTACAGCGTGCAGGCAGCAATAGTCTCTAGGGAAGCATAATAAAATTGATTTATAGTAATGCAAATGCATTACAGAAACAAGAAACAACAACTACTTATTAGATATTCAGAATATGCACACTTTAGCACGCTGATTTAAAATGTACTTGCATTGACTCTTGCTTTAAAAACAAAAGAACAAATGTTAAATAATGCAATAACAGGTTCAAGGGCAGTACCTCACAATAAGGTCAACTGACTGAGATAAGATACTGGACAAATCTTTACTGACATAAGCAAAGGCTTGGCTATACCTCAGGAGTGATTTGTTTTCTTTTTAGATTTATCAATTTAGCTTTCTCCTTAATTTTAATTTACCACTTTTACCACAATCTAGGAGTATTTTTTTCAGTATTTTCTTAATTGTTCAGCAACTCATTCACATTTGTAAGGGTGGGTATAACTATCACTGAATCCAGAAAAGCTGTTTTTTTAAGTAATAGAAAGGAGTTTGTATAATGATTAGACTAAATGGATTCCTAAAATAAAGTAGGGTAAAAAAAAGGCTTCACAGATGCCACTGTAGTAAAAGGCCTTTTCAACTTTAAAACACAGGATTTCCTTGTTGCTTTACAACATGCTTAAAAATATGTTCTAAATATATTCTTCTTTAAAGAAAGGTAGTGAAGAGAAGCATGGTTTTAAATCTATAGCTTTAGGTATTCTCTAGGTTTAAAAAGTTGGCTCCCTGTTTCAAACTATCTTGCACTGTTCCCAGAAAGCTCATTTTTACCTGCAATGTGGACAATAACCACAAATACCCGGTAAAATAAGCACAAACAATTAATAAGCAAGGACTGATTGGTTCAGAGGTCCAGCACAAAACAAATCCTTAACTAAATCTTGATATAGCTTGGTGGCATAAACAGCACCCAAAATCTGGGCTGGCAGGCTAAGCCATAGGAATTTCTTGTGCCAAAGCATTCTGATTTGGACTGGTCACCCTTTGTTTTATAATCACAATAATGTGCCTCAATATAACTCTAAATCTCTTAAGGCTCTATAACTGACAACTTCAAATTACAATGTTAACAATAATTCAAAAGTAATGGTTCTCTATAAGGTCTGAAAATATAAATAACAAAAAAAAACCTGCTAGATTTTATGCTCTAAAGTACCACTACTCTTTCACAAAATCAGCATGAAATGTGTACAGAAATAGAAATATTCTAACATACACAATTAAAAGCAAAGTTGTTAGTCTTGCTCAAACTGCAACTTCTGTGTAGTATGCATAATGATCTAAGGTTATAAAAACTACTCAATGGGATCCATTAAAACAGTACAGTAGGGCTTGATCCTGGGAGATACTGCCAACCCCATCCCTGACAAGCAGAGCCGATGATTCACTTCAGGGACACTCAGTACTTACTTTATACACTCATTAGTGCTCTGTGGCAGGATTAATAGGCCTGGTGTCATGAACCCAGCAATGATCAGCCTGTCACTAGCTGTTAGAGAGGACCTGACATAACGTCATGTTTTGCCTACTTCTAGTTCCCAGAGGCTTTTCAGAATGCCTTTGTTAGTACCATTCTTTATAAATAGCTTTCCGTACAGAACGATGGGAGTGTAATTGCTGTGCAATCGCACCCCATTGGGATGTTCAGGTAGCAAAATAGATGAACACAAGAACATCACTCATGGCCTCAAATAAAAGGGGACAACCTGTGGGGCAATATTTTTCAGCTACCACTCACAGGCACTCCACAGAAATACTGAGTGATCATCCAACACAATAACCCTGCCCTGGAGGAGCCTGAGGGTTAGTACCAAAAATAACCTCAACATTTTTCTAATATTCCTCTTTTTGGCAGGAATCTTTGCTGCTCTGTGTGAACATTAAAGGGACAATCAGTCCTTCAACTATCAGAGTTCAGAGTGAAATTCTGACATTCCTCCAGCTTTCTATATAAACAGTGTAACTTAAATCACCACATATCTACTCGTCCAAGTATGCTGTGGCACTGATAATCCAAGAATGGTTTTATGGAAAGTTTACATTTTAGCTTGACCTTGAGGCTCCAAAACTCTAAGCTTTAACTAATGTTTAAATGTGCACAGACTCATCTTCCTTAACTTGAGCTGCCCACAGTTGGGCAGCTGATCAAAGATCCTTGCCTAGGCTACCAGGTTAGGATTCATCAATGCAAAAGGCCATGAAAAATTGCAGAGTTTAATGTCCCAGCACTAAACTGGGGGATAAGAAAGATACAATTATCATATAGAACAACTGAAAATAAAAGTTGCCAAGTGCTACAGATGAAGCAGGTCAAATCAGAACCAGTTTTGCTAAATCTAAATCACTGTAAGATTTAAATTCACATTTGGATCTCCACTGTGCAACACAAATGCAAGGTTATGAGTCATCACGAATTATAATGAAGAAACAAACCTAGAGACAAATTTCCTGAAAAATACTTCACTCCTGGGCTGGAAAATAGCAAGGAGCACAGGTAAACCATTGCAGCCTGGGAGAGCAGAATTGGTCTCATTTCACTGTAGCAGTCATCTTCGCATCTCACCTAAGTCAGCCACCTGCTTTGAGTTCATGATGACTCTGCACTTTCCCTCTCGCTAAGGGACAGGTGGCCACCTGAGTTAAGTCAGGGCTACTTTTTTTTTTCTGGAGGTGTCTGCTTCTTTAATTTTACTACAGAGAAATGCAGATGATGAATTTAGACTGGGCTTTGGATTCTTAAACAACTATGGTAAGATAAAAAAAAATCTTCATAAACAGTATTCACTTGATGGAAGAAAATTTGCAAAAAAAGACTTGAATTTCCTTGGCCAAGTCAAGGTAGCCATAGTTAAAAGTACCATGTACCTCATCTCCTCTCCCTTGCACACCTATGTCATCCCGACCAGGCCTGTTGTGCAGCTGTCCACAGAACTCTACCTCCATCTTCACACCTGGCAGGAGGCTCTACCTCACTGCCACTTCTACAACCAATGACCTTTCTAACCACCCTCACATTAACTCACAAAGCTTGGCCCAGAACAAATACAGCTCATCCAGACCACTATCCTGTTTAGTAAAGTACCTGTTTGTGTGCCTAAATCCCACTCAACCCAAGACCCTGAATGCTGACTTCTTTTAGAGTGTAAAGCAGTTCTGCAGGAAAAAAAATACATAATTCATTTTCTTGAAAATTAACCCAAACTTTGCAGGTAACAAAAGCAACTGTACAAAGACACAGTAAATACATAAACAAACATACACTCTTTCCTATGTTTGATTTTCATCCTCCTCTCTCCCCCCAAAGAAGTACTTTTTGTTTCAAAAAGGTTATTTCAAGATTAATGTAATGTTTTAATTTCCCCAAAAAATAACCCAAAGCAAATGAGTTTCTCACTATTGTACACAGTATATTTATATAGCCAGTATCTCAATCTCCCTGTGCAAAATGGCCCTCAAATAGCAACGTACTTAACCCTGGGCTTTATTTTAAAGACATTAATTGTTTCTGATTTAATTTTGACCTTTTATTCATACAGGCCAACAGAGATGTTAGAAGTTACTAATATAATTAAGTACTTTGCTGTAACAGGGTCTCAAAGGATCCCCTTAAGTAGGATACGTGCATCTTATGT